>CM039129.1:10338752-10829199 GCA_022036555.1 Microstegium vimineum | reverse complement strand
CCTAAATCCTAAATCCTACATACATCCTAAAGCAAATCCAACCGCAAATCCTAAATCCGAAACCAATAAACCTAACTCCTAGATACATCCTAAGTCAAATCCTACCTCAATCCTACAATAAATATTTCTACATCAAAATACTCCATCAATCCTACATCTTAAACTAAATCCTACAACTAAAACAACCACAAATGCAAAGAAATGAAAAAAAAAAAAAAAAAAACCACCGAGCCAACCGAGCGGTTACCGAACTTCACCGGTGGGTAACCGACGCCGTCCGAACGGTAACCGTCGGAGGGGGGGGGTGAGTCGGTGGCCCGCGCGGTCGGTAACCGCCCCAAAATCACTCGGTAACCGACCCCGACCGAGCGGTTACCGAGGCTCGGCGGCGCGCGGGCGGGTGGGAGCGGGTGCGGGGCGGATAGGGTTTGGGGGGCGGCCCGGGGATCCCCCCCCCCCCCCCCGACAGCTCCCTTATAGGAGGGGGCAGGAGGCAATGGGCCGCATGGGCCCTTAAGGGGCCGGGCCGTTTTTTTTCTTTTTCTTTTTTTTTTCAAACTTAAACACGTCCAAAAAAAATAGCAAACGAACTCCAATTTGAAAATTTTTTACAACCACTGGACTCTATAAATCGTGAACTATTTTTAGGAATTTTTTCAAAAAAATTTTAAAAAAAAATTCAAATTTGAAATTTGAATTCAAACCGTACCAAAACCGAACCGCCCGCACCGGTTTGTCGGTAACCGACCGTTACCGTGGTAACCGTTCGGATTAAAAACCCTGGTTCCGGCACCTATGGAGTGAGAATAGATCAACTACTTATGCCTTGACATAGTCTCTTGCAGTTATGTTTGGCAGTAGTCCTACGCAATTGGACATATCACGTACATTGACCAACAACGACATCTGCTACCCACGATTAACCCCTCTCTCCCTCTAGCTTAATTACACACTGCAATTAACATACTAATTAAGATGAAACAGCATGCACAATCTGGTAGAGTAATAAGTAGTAAATTAATTAAGATGAGAACAGCAATGCACAATTTGGCCAGTCTAGCAATGCACAAAATCGATAAGGTTAGCCCGTCCTGTTCAATAATTAATTAGAATGGAAAATGGAAAAAGACTGAAAGAAAATACACACTAGCTAACTGCCAGCATCTTACTAGGTTTCTAATGAATGGTATCTAGAAGAAAGACGACATTCCACAACGAAACCCCGCTTTTAGAACATGCTTTGCGCCCTTTGCCAATCAATCTACGTAGCTAGCAACTTTGTTTCTCAACCACACCACTCTCTCTAACCGAATCATTGTCCTTCTGCTCGACTCGTTTCACTACTCCTTTACTCCAAAGTAAAGATAACGTCGTCGACCAGAGGTCCACATACTTATTCTACTACTATAATTAATAACCTCAAATCTCAGTCTGATCGAAGTGTTGATCAAACACCTCTCTCGATCAGCTGCCAACCACCTTGTGGGAAAAGTAGGCACTTCGATTGATTATATTCCAATCCACGTCCGTCAAGCTCATCAGTCACCTCCTGCCAGGGTGGTCTCTGGCTACAACTTCATTGTTTGAAAATAAAAATACTCCCTCATTCCCAGAATAAATCACTCCTAAAATCATCCTAAGTCAAGGTATTTTGAGTTTGATTAACTTGTAGTGTATACAATACCAACATATATACTCATGATACCGAATAAGTAGATTATGAACATTAATATATTTGGCATACTGTTTTGACATTGTAAATATAATATTTTTTCTAAAGTTTTTGTCAAAGTTAAGATATAATTAGACTTGAGACAACAAACTCTCATATTAATTTATTTTAAGATAAAGGAAGTTTATAGGAAGTAAACCACTTCCGCCTGCAACTTCTGCTGCCACAAAGCAAGTCGAATTTCAGAACTTTCTAACACGGATCCTAGACAGCGACGGTATATTAACTGTGAAAATTGAATTTCAAAGAAATTCTATACACAGATTAAAAATCCTATAATAATAAACTGCAAATTAATAAATTTGGATGCGGCGCAATTGGCACGTCCAAGTCAAGAATGATGAACATCCCGTCAACTTGTTCGATCAAAACCCCTACCAATAATCGCCAGCGTACATTGGACACGTTAAATTTATGACGCAGCACCGCAGCACGCAACAGTGCATCGATTCGCTTGCCCGCAATGTCGTTTGGTTCCCAAGCAAGCAGATCCCATGCAAATGGAAAGTAATCACTCTCATCCGGCATTTCCAGCAGTTCCCCGGGGACACAAGCTTTCGATGTTCCCACATGTACCCTGGCCTGATAGGACAAAATTTTATCAATAAATTTTACTCACTCCCACGGCGGGGTGCCCGCCCCAAAAGATAGTGCAATCTTTCATTTAAAAGCTGGGGGTATTTTACCTCACTCAACGTAAAAGGTCAGTTTTGGCATTTGACTCCGTGCAGATTTGATTCCGCTCAGATCTAGTTTTTCACCCCCAAAGCTTTGAATTTTTTCTCGTATTTAAGCATCAAACGACTTCAAAGGAAAAAGTATTTATTAAAACTTAAAGAGAGCTTAGTTTTCAAAATTTTCATCTCCACCCTAAAAAAAATGTTTTTGTCTAACTACCAACCTAAAATGTGCTTAAAGAAAGCTAAAAGTTTATATATTTTTAAGCATATTAAAACTTTATTAAATAAAAAATACTCAAAACACAAAGTATATATCTCCCTAGCAAAAATTTAGATATATCCAAAAATGCAAAAGGGCCTTAGATGAAAAGAAAATACTTTTTAACTAAACCTTATCTTCCAACCCAAAGCGATTTGAAGGTGCTTCAATTTCCGCCTTTTCTTGCATACAGATTATTTTTCGAGAACCCCAACACGGGAAATCAGGTCGATCCTCAAATACGCCGTTTCATTTTTAACGCCCAAAGTAATCCCTTTGGACTCCACCGTTGAAAAAAAAAAACTATTTTACGGCTGATAACCGGCATAAGCCCCACCTGTACAACCCAAGGGTGTCAATTAAACCGCAACCAATGATTTGACCTCACCATTTTACCCGGTCCAACATCTTATGAATCATAAAGTGGCCCACTAATTTTGTTGATGGCAAAACCTTACGGCCCTTTGGAAACAGTTTCAATAAGGATACGATAAATTTTGGACCTATTGTTCACATATCTATACTTCAAGGGTTTTACTCTTATGCCATTTCTAACCTGTTTTCAAGCCCTTATTCGACCAACACTACAACAAACCTGCAATCACTGCCGACCCATCATGCCATTGTGTTTGGGCCGGCAGAAATCCTCTTCACTTCGGTTCAGGCCTACAGAACCCTCAATTTTTTGGGGGCAGACGCTAAACCCCAGGAAACACAACATCACTGCCCGTTCGGGCTTAATCAACATGATGCCTCTCACCCTGATCACTGCCAGTTCAAGCCATCAACCGGCAGGATTGGTGTTTCATTGCCGGTTTCTGGCGGAACCGACAGTATTTTTGTGTATAAAATAAAGCACGCACCCCCTCTCCCTCCTTTGCCCAACAACAAACATGGTTTCGGAGCTCCCCCCTCTCCATTGTTTGCGGCTGGGGGATTTTCGGATCTCCATTTGGCTCCTCTTCCCCTTGGTTCCTCATATCTTCTGCTATTGGTTATAACAAGCATAATTCTTTAAAAAACTTTTGGTTTAAAACATTGTTTGTGTGTGAAATCTAAGTTTAAGCTAGGTAGTTTTCAAATCAAAAGGGGATATTACAATTTTGTCAAAAATTTTTTTTGTACCTTTAGACCAAAATTTTAGAAAATTTGTAGCATTTTTTTTATTGGGTAATTATTGTATTTCATTAATACCTAGGTTCGAAAGATTCGTCTCGAAAATTATGGAAAAAAAAATTAAATTAGTTTATATTTTTTTCCCTTACTTTAATACCCCCTATGCATGCAAAAGATTTAAGGGTGGAATAAATTTAAAATTTTTTCCTTCATTTAATACTCCAGGCATGCATTTAAAAACCGACATTTAAACTCAAATCATCCATTGTTATCTATTTGTTGCTCATTTTTTATAGGGCCCAAATTTCAAAAAAATTCGAAGAATATTTTTCAAAAATCCCCCTATTAAATTTTCATGGTTTCCCCTGCCCATTTTATCAATCAAAAATGGCTCAGAGGGGATTACGATCTGTCACTACAGAACCACGGTAATTGACGACACCCGAGGGAGTTCATCAAGCGACTAGAGCCAATGCTAGAACTCCACTTGTATTCGTCCATGCAAAACTGCAAAAAAACGAAAAATAGGCGACGTGGGATATAGTTTGCCTTGATCACAAGGGGTTCATAAAACTACACATTTAAAACTTCCCATAGGGGGGTTGTCAAAATGTTAATATGATTCCCATAAACCTTGTACCCTGAATGCTTTTTGCATTTCATAGATACCCAAACGGTTACCAAGAGGATGTTTTGATAAAGCATTAGCGACGACACAGAGGAAAATATGACTTTTCCCCACTTCTACATGATGTCCTGGGGATTCCTTATGCTTCACTTGTTGACACAAAAAGCGCAGATCTGCAACACCTCCGCTATTACCCAACGATACCAAAGGGTCCTCATTTGACCATTAATCGACAAGGACGAAAATAAGCAAAATTGAACAAGACAACGGCGATACCCCGGATGTCAAAATTAGACTTATCAAAAAAACTAGACAAGCTGAACGAGAAAAACAGCGATCCCCGGATGTCAAGGCCCGATTACTCTCATGCGGAATTTGCAAGGATTGACGGAGGTAAGAATCAGCCCTCGAAGCTTTTGGAAGAACTCATAATTTAAAGAAAAAATGCAATAAAAGGTAAATTGCAGTAAAATAAAATAAGAGTAATAAATTTGTTTGTTTTATGGGGAATGTCTTCCACGACCCCAAAGATATTTATACTCCACAAAAAAGTTTTAAAACAGACACACCTACCTTTCCTAAACAAAACTCTATTTTAAAGGAAACAACTGACCCCCAGGAATAGGACCCAAATAAACAATAATATTTTTTCCCAAACAAACAGCTCTTTTTTAAGGAAAATAAAATGGGCCATGCAAATTTGGACTCAAACTTTTTTATAATAATACTGTATAAAGATCACCAGTTTCCTATGTCTTTCTTTAAAAACTTTCCACGGCAACTTTTCAATCCGCAACTTCTTTCTATTGCCCATCGCAATCCTTGCTACATAAAACCGGGCCCCCATCCTTGCTCATTGGCACATCCTTTATCGGTAAATCCCCCAAGGGCCATGCTTCACTCCCATCCAACACCAAATCGCAATAACCCTTATCGACAACCATGCCTTGTTCACTTCCATCGGCAACAAACTTATCTTCATTTGCAGAATCATTCTCAAACTAACGTTAACCAATAACCCTGCCGATGCCATAGAAAACAACTACCATCAATGCAATTTTTAGTTCCCTTACACATGCCAAAAAAAACGGTATCAACAACTTTTAAAAAACGGAAGGATAAAAAGATGCAAAAACACCATTGACCGGCGCCCCAATAAGCAAACTGGAAACCAACATCATGCCAATGGATTCAAATCAACGAATGGTTGAGTGATAAAGGCTTTCGAAACTTTTATTATACTACAAAACGGGTTTCCCCGTTGGTACCGATTACAAAAAGACATCCTTGCAAGCCATGATTTTCCCAATTGGCCCCAAGTTGAAAAAACCACCCCGTGTTTCAACGCTGCATATTGTACCGTGGAGAGAAATACAAAGATTTAATGCAAAATTTCCCAAAATGTAAAACTCCCCGTTCAAGCAATCATCAAATGATGGAACAAGGACCAAGGGGGCCAGTTTAAAATTTTGGTGGTTTTTCCAATAGCTCCACGGTGGCATAGGTTGTTTGCAAATGAGAATCAGCCAAACGTTTTTTGGCACGGCGAAGAGCGAAAAAAAGTTAATGATAACACCCCCCATGGTCGGATTGGAGACTATCAAACACATGTTCTATAAAACACGGTGGAGAGGTAAGGCATATTGGTTAGCTTTGAGCACGGAGGGAGAACCCGTTTGACCAGTGAAAAACCAATCATAGCACTTGCCAGTGACGCTATGAAATAAAAACCTTCCCCCCCTGGCTTTGTTTTAAAAACTCATATTCCAGATGTCATTACTAACCAAGGACCAAACAACCTGGTAATGAATTTATGTGCTTCTAAATCATGACCCGATGAACTACACAGATGTGGGGAACGGTGTAAGGAGGTCGGGGATAAAGTAAAAAAAGAACTTTGCCCATGGTAAAGGTTGTTTTTATCGCAAACAAACACCGACCAAACCAGGCGAGGTTCCTTTCTGGAGAAAGACAAAAGGATACATTTGGGTGTTCGTTTGCTTGAAGGGGGAACTGAGCCAAACACATCTACGAGAAAACAGGAAGAGGCTACATGGGACCCCCATAGGTTCCTACTTTGATCACCCTTACCGAGGAAAAAACAAAATTTTAATGGGACAATTGAAAACGGGACCTCCAAAGTATCAAGACGGAACAGATGCTCAAACCTTTAACAAACTCACAAATTTGTCCTTTGGAAGGGGGACGGGCAGTAGCACCCAACCGATATAACGGAAAAAAAATAAAAATCTTCGGGAAACTACCTTACTGGCCACTTTTGTGAAACGCCCACTGCCCCTTTGACCAAATGTAGATAACTAAAAACGGTGCGTAACAAAACTTTAAAAAGTAATAATACCGGCGAACAAGCAAGGATTCTCTCCGCAACGTTTTGACATCAACACCTGGGCCTCAAGAAAGTTGCAACCCCATAAACTCTTAAAATGGCCACTTGAAACTTTCCCGGGGCATCATGGAAAACTAAAAAAGGAAAAAATGCAAATTTTTTTCTTAAACTCTCAAAGAAACCGAGGCTACGTGGAAACCCAAAGGCTAAAAACAAGAAAACTTAAAGGGGGGAACTAGGGGTTCTATGAAGGGGCCCTTGGACTTCATTCATAATGCCCTTAGCCCTTTCCCATTGCCCTACGAGGTAACCTCCCTAAACAAGGTCCGCGCTTCAATCATAAAGTTGTGTTCTTTACAACGCGACCCTCTGGAAACCCTTAAGGGGCGGAAATACCGAGATTATAGCAGGCTTGAATGCATTTCCCACCGACTTACTCGACATTTCACTGCATCTCCTTTTCATCTTGTGGTTCAAATAAAACCCTTGCCCCAATGTACCTTACACCAGATTTTCCTTTCGAGACCAATGAAAGTTTTTTAGCGGTATTTAGGAATAAATTCGACCAGAAAGGGCCCTGTAGAAGAGGTCAACAAGGAGGCTATGAGTTCTCCACATAAATCTACACAAGCGGGTTGGATTCCAGTACCATCATGATAAACTGGGGGGGAAAGGAACAAAGGGAAAACCTGTCAAAATAACAAAGTGGTCTCCTTCAATAACACACTTCGCGGGTTTTCCCAGCGGCCAACGGTGGGCCATACATGATACACAAACATTACTGCAAAGGAAGCACATCGGTAGGGTCACAAAGGCTTGGCTTGAGAAAAAACATAAGGAGGAATTCAGTGCGGTTTCGACCCCAAAGGCAGAATGGTAACGGGAAAGTCAGCTAATCTCTTAGCCCTGACCTCCTACGCAATGAATACCAAGGATATCAAAAAATGGTTTTACATTTTACATAAAAAAATAGGACGAAAAAGCAAACCCAAACCCAAAAAAGTGTGTTCGTTCGCCCCACGATAATACGACACAGGTGGCAACATACATGTTTCCATAATGAATATGAGAGCTATACTAGGGGCATCATTAAAGTTGCTCTTTTCCTTGTCTATGGGTCCAGCTGAATGAAATCAACACCGATAAGGATGGGTTCGCTACCTTGAATCACCCAAGACCGCATACAAAAGTACCCCCTTCGTCCTTGCAAAGGATGTTTTGCAAATCTTCTATGCAAGGATAACAATACAAAAGGGAAGACCATTTATATTGCAAGGCAAAAGGAAGTTTTTCGGTGTTCGACGGAGTGACAAACGAAGAAGACAAAAGGTTATGAAAAATGGCTCCTTTTGGGCGGACGTTCCCAAAAAATTCCCTTGAAGAGGCGGGCGAACCTCTTACCCGGAGGGATCAGATGAGGCCATCATCGTGCCCCGCACCGGAAATTTTAGAGTATCATAAACTAGTAACCTTAATGAAATTTGTTTTAGTATTTGCCCCGAATTTAAGATCTATGGAGTTGTAATTGAGGGGTTTACCACGTGTTGATTGATGTATGCCTTGTCAAAAGGAATTCAAAAACATAAAGAATAGACCGGTTCATAAGCATAAAGTAAGCTCCTCAAAACCTACAAAAGCATGTTTGGAAGATTTTAACTTCTATTACAAATTTGGAGTAATTAAAAGGAGGTAATTGAATTTTAAACCCTTATTCAAATTCAAATGGAATTCAAAAACTATAAAGAATTAGACCTTGAGGTTAACCCAAAAATGAGGCTTCCCAAAACTACAAAAGCTATGTTGGAAATTTTCAACATCTATTCAAATTTTTGGAGTAATTAAAAGAGGGTAATTGAATTTTAAAAACCCAAATTCAAATTCAAAAGAAATTCAAAAACTAAAAAATTTTGAATAGGCTTCTTTGGGCAAAATTTGTAGAAAATTAAAAATTATGCAACGTCTATGTTTGGGATTTTTCAAGTTTTTTAGTCAAAAATCAGAGAATTTGAATTCAAAATGCAAAAAACGATTTAAAAAAAAAAACCCACCTTCACTGCCGGTTTAGGGGAAAAACCGGCAGTGATGGGGCCCCTATCACTGCCGGGGTCAAATCAAACCAACCGGCAGGGATCCCCCCAATCACTCCCGGTTTACAAAACCGGTTACTGATGTCCCCACCAAAACGCCGGGTTCCTAGTACAAACCCGGGCAGGATAGGGGACATATGGCCGTTTTAAGGAACCACAGTGATGAGCGGATATATTAAGAAAGGGCGCGTCCTGAAATTTTTAGATTTCGCCCCCTTCCAACATTAACTTTTTCAGATTGCCGCCACTTCCCGACCCCGCCGCCCCAAATGCCGCAGGAGGCCCCCCACCCCAAACCTCCATCCCCCGGGTGTTTCCAGCCTGCCGCAGGGAGCCGCCGCCCCCCCCCAAGCCGCGGCAAAAGCTCCGCCCCCAACCCCCCAAATCCCCCCCCGCCCGTCCCCCCCACCACCCCGACCTCGCCATGTCTAAAAACCCGCCGCCCGGCCGCTCGAAAACCCCCGGGCCATTGCCCCCGCATCCCGACCGCCACATCCACCCCCCCGCAGGAGAGCAAGGACAGGAGCCCCACGCCGCCGGAGCGCAGGAAAACGCTGGAGGAGCTCAAAATCCACCCAGCCTCCAAGGGTGAGCCCCCATGTCCACGCACCAAAGGTGTTCAAACGAAATGTCAAAATAGACCCCTAGTGTTTTTTCTTGTTTTGCTTGGCATGGAATAGATGAGTAGATGTAGGGGGGGTAAAAGGGAAGGGGAAGGAGGGAGGGGAGAGAAAGGCAAGGAGGGAGAGATAGAGAGATAATGTTAGTAAGATAGAAGAGACAAAAGATTAAGAGATGGGAAAAGATGGAAAATTTAAATGACTAATCTGTTACTTTCTATATAGAATGAGAATATAGAAAAAATACTTGATCAATTTTAAGAGAAAGAAGAAAGAGAGAGATAGATAAAATATCTTTCTAGCTTGTAAATAGACCTTATCTTGTATATATGATGATTCACTTACTTGAGGAAGAGAAGAAAGAGAGAAGAGAGTTAATGGAAATTTTTAATACAATTACTACATGGCTTTAAGAGTTTAGAGGAAAAAAGAGATAGGAAAAAAGATATAAATAGAAATATAATAGATATATGATATTAGACATTAAGAGTTAGAAAGATTAAGATTGAATAAGAGTAGAAAGAGATATATATGCTCCTATTCTATATATTTATTTTGGGGAAAATAAGAAAGATATATTCATCCTAAACTTGTATATAAATCACTTATGCTTGTATAATGTACACTTATGCTTATTAAAAAGATATAGCATACTTTCCTTTACTTACTATATAACGAAATTCATGCCAAAACATGAAAAAATTAAAGCGCCGATTCCCCCCGTCCCCTACGACCAAGCCGATGACAAGGAACTAGTGATGACAACCAGCAAGGGGATCAAAGACCTTGGAGCCCTAGCCAAATGCTAAACCTATAAGAGGGCCAAAGAACGAGGTAAATAACTTAGGTCATACCTAAAAACAGGTAGATATAGACAGAAAAGTTTGAGGGACTTATTCATAAATTTGAAGCAGGTTCCGCGGAAAAGGGCCAGTACTGTGAAGTTCTAGAAGGACTAAGTGTGGGCAACAAACCCCTCAGACAACAGCCCCTGACAAAAAAATCTCTCAATTCAATCAACTAGGGAGCCGGTGGAGCCAAATTAAAGCTTTGGGCCCCGACAAGATACCATTTGGGGACTTGTAAGGGGCTTCTCCCGATCAAATACGGAATAATGGCAGTGAGCAAGACCCGTGGAGGGTTTCCAAAAGTTGATAAGGAACTAGTTTGGAACAAGCTCAGAGGTATTTCACTTTCCGTAATGATTGTGATGAAGCGACAGTCAAGAAGAGGGCCAAGAAAATCATGGGTCACCCTTCAAGAATTTCAAGGGAAAATTGCACAAGCTAATCAATGAGGAAAAAGAACCGGATTTTGGGGGAGGTGAACTCAACAAGCAAGGGACTTCTGGGAGGAGTTCCAGGCTTACAAGCTATCCAAAGAGGCCAAGGCATCAAGCGAAAGAAACAAAGCAAACTCGCTTAGGTCAAATAATCCTCACCGCCTAGGATCACGTGGGTATGTAAGGAAGATTCCGGATTGGGATGCCCAAGTCGAAGCACTAGAGGGAGCGGCATTACACCTCAGACAAGCGATTGCCAGCCCAGATCAGTGAACTACCTGCTCGCAAGGGGGGCACGAAACAATCTTGACGGGAGCCTTTCCGCCAGCGCAGAACCCATCACCGATCTCCTCCAGAAGATTTCCACGATCACTGAGGAAGTGCTTTAGGGGGGCCCGCAAGTCTGATAGAGAAAATGACGTGCTCATGCAAGTACTTGGAACCAAGGACACCCTGGTCGCACTAGGGGACCCGGGGGGTAATTCCTTGGGAGAAAGCATTTGAAGGTGAATCCCTTCCTATAGGAGCCGGGTGAGGGCTAGAACGCAAAAGAAGGGGAGTTCCAAAGGATGCGAGAGGCTAGAACAGAGCATGGAGCAGGATAGCTGCTCAAGTGGTGAGCGTTATGCAATCCAGTGTTCAAGTCAAGGCCCGCATGCAATCCTGGCTTTGAATAGCCCAGTGCCCGGCAAGGCCGCAGTAGCTGTGGCTCAACCCTTAGGGCCTGACGACGAAGAGGTCAATGCTCCTCATCCGGTGGACGACATCACAGAACCTATGAATGTCAGATGTACATCCGTCAGCATGGACCAAAGACAAGGTGGCGGTCGGCAAGCATTTCCTAGAGGAGAGAACGTCTTTTATGGCAAGCCAGTGCCACTCGAGTATGCAAGGGTCAGCATTGATAAGATTTTGGGACAAGAATTACGATAAGATACATATTGATTTTCCCAGTGGAAGGAAGAAAGGCCGTGTCTAGTTCACAACTTGGCACTCATGTCGCCTGGCGCAAACGCTTCATCAAGCTAGACAGCACCTCTTTGGATGATGAGAAATGACAGTGAATCATCTCGGTTGCCTCCGCCAAGAGGGTTCTCTCCTCGTCAAGATCCACCGACACCTCCTCCTCCACCAGCTTCAAAGTCCTCAGGACTGGGATCTCGATGACCTAGCTCTAGATCAGGTTCGACTTCGCAACAGAGGAGGTCATCAGCTTCGGTGGTAAAAATCCCAAGATGACTAGTAAAAGGCAGAAGCGAGCGCCGACTGCGGACGAAATTCAAACGAGCTCAGATTGCAAAAAGGCTGCCAAACTTGCCTTGTATGCACGATTGGCTTATATACCTGAGAAACAAGCGAATTTTGAAAGCAAAGCAAAAATCCGGGTAATCAAGAAAGATCTAGAGAAAACACACCTTTCAGCAGCTAAGATACAAACCTGGTCGTGGACCTGAACATAAGCATGAAGGATGTCGAGAATCTCTATTTTGGAAAAACGAATTTTGAAAACGCCAAAGTTGTATACAAGTTTGAACTAGGCAAGCCTATGGTCGCTAGCGAAGAAGAGTATAGAAAATTGCCAACAAACATGCACAGTTGCATATTATTACATCATAGACAGTAATAGCAGTGAAGACAAGATACAACCTTTGAAGTATGTATCCCTTCCTGTTTACATTTAATCATCATGAAGAAGTTGTGCATACTATTCATTATGAAGATCTCTTTCAACTCTTTCAACGACGCTCGATGGATGTGCAAATTATGATGTTATGGACTCTGTAAGTACCATACCCTAACAACGTTATAATAAACTACGTGATCTGCATTTGAATATATCCATGCATGTTTATTTTGCAGTCTGTAGCAAAATTTTGCCTCCAAAAATGAAATAGCAATTTTGACTTCTTGGACCCCCATCTTGGTAAATGAGACAACATGCAAAGCCGGTCTCAAAGATCCATAATGTCTCAGCAAGTTTAAAGATAGAGTTTGAAAGAATGTTCTCAGTCGGCAAAACAAACGCACGCTAACCTACAATTGCGATAATTGTTCTCGACCCTTACTTAATGTTTTTTCTTGATATATCATTCAATAACATGAGCTTTGTGATTGCAGCAACCTTACGTCTTCGTAGATATAAGTCTTAAAAATTCAACTATCGAGGTGTGGGACTCAAAAAAAATGATAGTTTTATAGGTGTCCCGATCTTTCGGTGGAGATAGATAACTTCGATTTGAGGAACGACGTTCACGATCTGACTACAACTATCCAAGACGCTGCCCTTAGCGATCGATACACCAATTCCAGCGATTGCTCACGATCTTGCGGATCACAACAACCAAACCACTAGGGTTTATTCCTGCAAGCAATCGAAGAACAAGCAAGAATGAGTAGAACAAGCATCAATTGCAAATAAGAGATGAAAGTTCAAATCTGATACTCATGAAAGGGGGGGTTCTAAATCAAGTAGAACGGATGGTCTATCGAACAAGCGTCTACAAGGAAGGGAGCAGCAGCTAAACTTTCATCTAAACAAAACTCAATCTGTTTGTGGCAGCTCGGGGAATATAAGGAGGGGGGAGGCGACCAAAGGGTGCTGGGGGCGTCCTACAACCCTAGGATGAGTCCCTAATGGACTCAAATTGATACATGGGCCATATGTCCAAAATAAGGTGACGCAGCACCGTTGGCAGAAAAGGTCTCGACATTAAATCATTGACTGCGGTCACATCTGGTTAGATATAGGTACGAGTAAGGACTCCTTGGAAAGTAGACTTGATAAGCTTTCCAAAAAATCCTAGAACATCCTAATCGGAAAATCCGTATGAAGTCGTGGCAAACCGTCGCAAGTTTGGACTCTTCTTTTGCAGTCCGAATTGAACTTTCCAAAACGTGTTAGACTTGGACTCTTTGTTTCCTTGGATCCAGAGTGACGTGGTGGCCTGGTGGAGGACGTTAGGAAACACTTGGTCCATCGAAAACCCTTTCCCCTTTATCCATGTAAGCAATTCTGAAAAATGACAATATACATACTTTGTGGTGCAACACACTAATTCAACAAACATATCAATCATAATACTCATAAGAATGGTTTCACCTTTGGTATATAAGTGGTTGGCATGGTCATATCTAAGCCGGTATGTCCCTCAATTCTTCCTTTCTTGACAGCAAAACCGTCCTCGGTTTGACCACTGTCGGAGGATGTGTTGTAGATAAAAGCAAATCATGCTCCCATTCTTGATATGTTATCCCTTTTTATTCATTATAAAACTAGGGAAACCCAACATGATATGGTTATGATTATTACATACCTCTAATTGATCATATATTTTCACAATGGAAGGAATTGTACAATTGAACAAATGTAAATTCGGTGTACCATAGACTCCTTTTCACAATTATATTTGCCAATAACATGAAAACTGATTTTAGAAGAACATGGCAATTCAAATCTAGCAATCAGATTATTCTGCAAATAGCTAAGCTCACAATGATCCTCGAACTCAATGTACCCTGTTGTATGTAAAGATGACAACAATTGAGTTTCTTCTTTTTCATTTTAAAATATGAAAAATATGTTGGAATTCAGCACTCATTGATTTAGAATTTTTAGCTTTATTCAGTAGTTGTGGTATGGATATAAGTAATTCATTATCACACAACTCTTCATTGTCACATGGAATTTATCAAGCATATGAAAGTGTGACAAAGGAAAATCAGCGATGGGTTCCACTATTGGTTGATCTAGGATATCAAGATTAGGGGAAACAAATGCAGTTCAACTAAAGCATGGTCACCTTGATTTATGTTAAAAACCATCTAACTTACCTTTGATGCTCTTCTCAAATGGGTTCGTCCAGCTAGATTCATGCTCTCCTTTAATGTTTCACCTGCAATCTCAAATTAAATCAATGCCCATTGGTATATTGGCATTCGCTTGCTGCAAATTGTTAGTAATAGGAGAGACACAGGGCTTCTATAGTATTTGTGAGATCTGTTTTTTAGTGTTATTTCAAAGTCCACAAGAAGATAAAACAACTCACCAAAAGTCTTATAATTTTTTATCAACAAGTATATTCTGAATGTGCACATTAAGACCTTGCAAAAATCTATGTTCTAGTGAAAGGATCAAGATGCCCAAGAGGGGGGCTGAATTGGGCTCTTTTTAATTTCTAAACAAGAATTAAACCTATACAGAGCCAATTAACCCCCAAAGTGCCTACCGCTTGTCTATCCTAGCTAGAAAGCGTAGCAAGTCAATAGAAAGCGAAAACTTCCTACACAATTCTAGTATAATTGAAAGACAAGTGCAGAAATAATGCGGTAATAAAAGAGCTAGGGAAAGAGATGCTTGACACGGCGATGTTTTGCCGAGGGATCGAGGAGTCGACACCCCCCTAGTCCTCGTTGGAGCACATCGCAAGGTATAGCCCCCCTCAATCCCGCGCAAGGGATGAGTGCTCCTACGGGCTGATTCTTCGCCACTCCCGGCTCGGGGAATCACCCACAACCGATCACAAACGTCGATGAGAAGGGCCGCCGACAATCCTCCGGCGATCACCTTCCTCCGAGCACCACCGGGACCGTCTAGGTGATGTCGATCACCAAGAGTAACAAGCCTCGACTTCGTTTGACTCACTCAAGCTTCACAACTAGAGGATGCACACTTGAACTCTTGGATGAACTAGAGAGAGGATGGATGGATTCGCGAATCACTCTCTCTCTCTCTCTAGGGCTCTTGCTCTCTTCCCAACCTTCTCAACAAACTCAGCAACTCAAAATGAGCAAAGGCAAGGTGGGAGAGAAGGGGAGGGGTTATAAATAGACCTCAGAAAAACTGCCTCAGGCTGTCATTTAAGTTGGCGACGGACGTCCTCGCATGCCCCAACGGCTAGTTCTGTTCAAGTTTTGGGCACGGACGCTCCGACGCCTAGGCGACGGACGCTCCGACGCCCTGCCTGGGGCGAACGCTCATCCCAGCGTCCAACGCTATACTCTGGCTCGGGCTGAAAAACACCCTCTCTGGAAGGTCGACGAACGCTCTTTCCCAGCGTCCGACGCCTGGAACGACGGCCAGCGTCCGACGGACCCTGAAAAAACTTAGCCAAAAACATCTCCACAGGAAGGTCGACGGACGCTGTGGACTCAACCACCCAGCGTCCGACGCCTTTGTCCGACGCGACGGACCCGCGTCCCGGCGCCCCCGTCAGGAGCGTCCGACGCCCAGAAAACAGTTCTATCAACTTCGTTTTTCGTCGCGATGAAAATGGAAGTTGTTCTAAGGCTATCTTACGGTTACCCCAAGGCTTGCTTAGTGCTAAGGAAGTCAAGTGGTGCACCACACCTAAGTCATGAAGCTTTCCTAAGTCAAGCTACTAAAACTCAACCCCTCTTAATAGTACGGTCAAAGATAAAAAAGAAGCCCTATCTATTTCTAAGTGCCCTTCATCTCCTTATGACACTTAGCCTACCATTCTAGGGTCTTCATCATGTCTCCTTGAAATCCGAAATGATATACATCTTGGGGGCTAAGTGATGACCATTAGTGCCCATTCTTGTTGATCACCATGGCTAAGCTACGATAAGCCTCTACAAAAACACACGTTAGCCATAATAATCTCTAATTGTCGTTAATCACCAAAACCAACTAGGGCAATGATTCTTCAATCTCCCCCTTTTTGGTGATTGACGACAATAGAGCCTCGAGTATGGATAAGTTATGATTTAGGACTTTATGGTGACTTGGAATGGTTGAGCAAGGGTTAGTGAAATTGTAATGAAGCATACTTGCTCACCCAAACCAACTCACAAAACATGGTACTTATAGATATGAATGTAAAGAAGTACCTCTGATATTCTCAAAAGATGTATCGGAGTAAAGCGCGGAAGCTCAAATATTCATTTAAGCATAGAGACATATCATGAAAATGAGACAACTCACAAGATATATTAGTGATAATCAAGAGTTTGTCACATCCAACCATATAAATATCAACCAAAGTAATCATCACATCACACATATAAACAAATGCATAAAGGTAGACATGATGAAAGAGTACGGGGAAATAAGCATACAAAGACCAAATCCCTCCCCCTATCTCTATACTCGACCCTCTCTCTCCCCCTTTGGCGTCTAGCACCAAAAACTAAGCGTCTGGGGCTGGAGAAGAAGGTGGAGGAGCTGCAGCCTTGCGATCGAGCATGATGAAGTCCTGAAGATCTGACTCGTCTGACTCATCATCTACCTCGTCCTCTGCAAGTGTAGGTGCAGCTGGAGTGACCTCTGGAGCTGGTACTAGAAGCTCTGGCGCTGCTGTCTTAACGGACTCCCCCTGAGGCTCAGCTGGTGCCTCTGACGGTCCGGCCTCTGTAGTAGCGGGCCTGGGAACCCGATGAGTGAAGACTCGAGGCGAAGGGGAAGGTGTCACTGCCAGGGCAACGAGTGATACTACTGCTGCAACCTCTGCTGGCTGAGTCTGAGCTGGAGAGGAGACTGCCACTGTAACTGCTTCAATCTGCTAGTGATAATAGCATCGGTCTGAACTGCAGCTGGAGGAGTGGTGACTGTCTGCCCCTGACTGCTCGGGTGCGATCTCCGACGAGGCAACTGAAGACATGTGAGTGCCCGTCGCCGGAGGATCTACTGCCACCTCTGGAGCTGGTGAGACTAACTGAGCTGCTCCTGGGGAGTCTTCTCCCGTGATCTCCAAGTAAGAAGCTGACAGATCTCTCGAGGCCTCGGCTATGGTAGTTCCCCGGATAGGAGTGAATCCTGTTTGAAACTCACCGGGCAAAGCTATCCAAGAAGACACCTGGGTCCTCGGAGTCTGGTACTCGGGAGAGGCTGGTGGCTGAAACGGAGGAGTAGCTGGTGCCTGACTCTACTGTCCTCCGGACGGTAACGCTGGAGTCGGAACCACAACTACTGGGGGCTGCTGAGGAGGTGAGGTGAACTGCTGCTGCTGTGAGACTCCGGGCAACTGAAACTGAGGAGTGGAAGTCTGCCCGGAGCTAGAGGCCAGAAGACGCTCAAGTAACAACATTTGGGTCTTCTGGATCTCTGCCTGCTACAGCTAATAGGCTAAGAACTGACGCTGGAACTCGTCCTGTCTGGCCTGAGTCTGAGCCTAAGCTGCCAGCTGCTGCTCTATAAGCCTCCGTAAATCTGCAGCCTGTCGCCTCTGCTCCTCTGCCTGGCGAGACTGCTCCTCCTGCATCCTCGATAGTATAGTAAGCAATGTGGCCTCAGAGGTGCTGAAACCTGGAGCTGGAGCTACTGCGGCTATGCCTGACCCTCCTCCCTCGTGGTCATGAGGCATCGGCGCGTACTCGCGCCCCCGGCTGGTAGTCCTCGTCGGAACTGTCAGAGTCGAGGTCCTCTCGATAGACTGTCTCGGCAGCTGTATCTATCTCTGCATCTAGATCTGCCAGCTCTGCCTGAGCAATCTGCTCAACTGTAGCATCTGTGACCTCTGCTGACTGAGGTGGCACACTGACCTGCCTAGTGCCTGGTCTGTAAGCTCTGCTGAGGCGAGGCAGGTTTCCATGGATCACAAGCTGACTCATCGAGTAAACCGGAAACTCTGTCGTTGACCTCGTAAGAGTGACTCTCATAGCCCCTGATCTGGTCTTGGCAACTATAAGATATGATATCCAGTGAGCAAACTGCAGCTGCCAGTGATCCCTGAACCCAGCGGCTATGATGTCCTCAAGCTCGCTCACAATCAAATCCCAGAGGTCGAACTTCTCTTTCCGGACAACACGAGCAAGGATCCAAAGCTGTAAACGTGTAATCGTGTCCCGAGCTCCAATCCGAGGGAGGATGGTACGCCTGAGTACCTCGTGGAGGATCCGAGCAAGTGGAGTGGTCACGTGGTGTACGGCTCGAACCCTCAGTGAACGGCTGCTGAAAGCACGGCCTCACGAAGTCTGTAGATGGCACTATACCATCGTGAGGTCGGCGAGGGGCCTCCTGATCCCCATAGCAAAGACTGTGGATCCTCATAGGAGAGGACTCAAGGTGAAAAAAACTCTCTGAACCTAGCTGTTGTAACCCCGAAGTCACATCCCTGAAATCCAAAGTGTAGGAACTCGTGATCAGGTGAGATCCATAGAGAGGCGTAAAACTGATACACCCAATCCTTCTGATATGCTCCGGATCGTCCCATCAGATCTGTCAGACCCTGAATGTACTGAAGGTGCCGTAGGATCTCTGGACCACCGATCCCCTCTATATGGGCAGATGGGCACACTCTGTGAGCCCTAAGAGGAGCATCAGTGTCGATGTAAGCTCTGTAGAAATCCTCGTGTACTGTGGTATAGAAATCTCATCCGGCACGAGGGTCCCTCTGAGGTGGGAACCAGGACTGAAAGTCGACGAAGCGAAGTAGCTGGACTTGCTTCACTGTAAGCGCTCTGACCTGGTGCCTCACTGGGTCTGGGAGCCGAGGCCCTGGAGGACTAGGTGGTGCACCAGAGCCTCTGGATCGGGTAACTCGGCGGCTCATCAACTCTCCAATGGAAGAGTGACCCGCGGCCTCTGTCGGCTCAGTCTCTGGGACTGGCTCTGTCTCCTCTGCCTCTGGAGCCTCGACGGGCTCTGTCTCTGGACGCGGAGGGGACTCACGATGCGCTCCACGGCGAGGTGAGAGCCTCAAACCGGCGCGACATCCTCCTCGCTCTGCTATCTCAGCTGCCTCTGCCACTGCTAGTGCTGCAGCTGAAACAGGATCCATCAATGGCCTCTTGCGCTTCCGTGATATAACTTTTTGCTTGCCCTTTCCCCGGTCAGTGGGTGGACGCGGTGGAGGTGGAGGGTCACCACCACTACCGGGAACGGGACCGACATTCTTCATTCTTGCCATTTACCAAACTTGTGCAATCTAACCGCTGACAAGGATCCTCAACAATCAAGACCACAAGCTCACTGCCCCAACTGTCACTGAAACCACTAACAATCCGCAACCAACTCCAAGAGTGGCACGCCGGCCCTAGACTGTCCTTGCGAGGCTTTGCCTCGATCCGTACTCGCGGGCTTTGCCCCGAGTTCACTGACACTGCCCACTGAACAGCTGACCAACTGACCAAGCAAACACCTCAGACACTGACCCTGTTCGTTAGATAGATAGAAGTATAACTATAAGCATATAAGCTAGAGATGAGACTGACTAGAGAGTGAAATGAAGTAGATAAGAGATAGAGATCGATTCTGCCATTTCATACCTCGAACCCTGACCAAACTAAGAGAAGGGGAAAAGATCCTCTGGTCGTCTATCCGCAATCTGCAATCCGCAAACTAACAAGACAATGCAGGGTTTAGGGTGGTGATGGAGAATGGCGAGGTGATTTTGCAAATCAGAGAGAAAGTCACAGGAGTTGAAATTCACCTTGACACGCAAAAGAGATCGATCAACCTCCACAGAGTTTGGAGGAGAGGTCCTCGGCAGGCAGAGTCCAGCACGGCTGGAATTTTGCAGGGGAGAGGCGGCGGTGCAGGGTGGAGTGGCTCAGGTGCGGCGGCGGTACAAGGTGGAGTGGTCCTGGCGCGGTGCAGAGGGAAATGGCGGCGGCGCTAGGACAGGCGTGTGCTCTACGCGGTGGCTTGGATGGCAGTGGAGCAGCGGCGCAGGGGGAAGATGGCGGCGCAGGGAGGATCTCGCCGGCGAGAGGTGGCCCCGGAGCTCAGCGGCGGCGGTTAGGGTTTGGAGAACGGCGCGGCGGTGAATGGAAGAACAGAGGAAGAGTCGGGGTTTTTAAAAAAAATTGCGCGTTAAGTTCGCGACGGACGCTCCGGCGCGGAGCGACGGACGCTCGAAGAGCGTCCGACGGCATCGTCCGTCGGGCTTCCAGAACAGATTTGAAATGCCCGAGCGCATTGACCGCGATGGACGCTTCGCGACGTACGCTGGGGGGAGCGTCCGTCGCCCTGTAAACGAGAAACTTTAATCTCCGGATGATCACGACGGACGCTGAGGCAATTGACACCGAGCGTCCGTCGGCTGCGTCCGACGCCTTTTAAATAGAATTTTTCAAATTTTGTTTTTGTGTCTTTCTCCCAACCAAGTTCCAATCCCAATAAGATCCAAATAACACCTGATATGAGAACCATCTCTCAAGCACTCATTTTCAAATAGTTTGCCATAGGCTTAATTTTAGTTTTGGCTCAAAATATTCGAATGGAAGCACCAAAGAGTCATCATATGGCCACAAGAGGGGTATAGAAGTGTCTTGAGCTTGGAATGCTCCCCCTAAGTGGACTAACATCGAGGATGCTCAAGAAACTTAACCGAAAACGAACGGCAAACAACACACATGCACATTCTATGCAATACAAAATTTGAATCTAGGTTGCTTGCAAGTTTAAACCGCGGTTAAGCTTTGTCACACGCTTTGAGGGCGGTTATCTTAACCGCGTTAGCCAAGCCTATGTGCATTACCAAATTAAACATGTTATATTACATATGAATGCATGGTTCACACAAACTCATCTTTTAGTGAAATTAGAGTGATCAAGCACATTCAACTCGCTTCTCAACCTACAAAAGGTTGTTTCATCGAGTGGTTTAGTGAAGATATCCGCCAATTGATCTTCGCTCTTAACTCCAACTAGTGTTATGTCTTTTCTAGCCACATGATCTCTAAGAAAGTGATGGCGAATATCTATGTGCTTGGTGCGAGAGTGTTGAACCGGGTTATTTGCAAGCTTTACGGCGCTTTCATTATCACACAAAAGTGGAACTTCTTTTAAAAACACGTCGTAATCAAAGAGTGTTTGGGTCATGTATAAGATTTGTGCACAACTTGCTCCCATGGCAATGTATTCTGCCTTGGCGGTTGACAATGCCACACTATTTTGATTCTTTGAGGACCAAGAAACAAGTGATCTTCCTAGCATGTAGCACCCGCGGAGGTACTCTTCCTATCAACCTTACACCCGGCGTAATCCGAATCGGAATAGCCAACTAGTTGGAAGAGAGCTCCTTTGGGATACCAAAGACCCATGCTAGGGGTGTGCCTTAAGTACCTAAGGATTCTTTTAACCGCACAAAGATGTGACTCCTTAGGGTTTGCTTGAAACCTAGCACACATACACACACTAAACATGATATCCGGCCTAGATGCGGTGAGGTAAAGTAAACTACCGATCATAGAACGATAGAGAGTTTGGTCAATCGGTTTACCTCCCTCATCGAGATCGAGATGCCCATTAGTAGGCATTGGGGTCTTCATTGGCTTGCAATCCTCCATCTTGAATTTCTTGAGCACATCATAAGTGTACTTCTCTTGAGATATGAAGGTGCCCTCCCTCAATTGCTTCACTTGAAAGCCAAGGAAGAAGGTTAGCTCGCCAATCATCGACATCTCGAACTCCTTGGACATCAATGCACCAAATTCCTTGCTATGATCTTGGTTTGTTGACCCAAATATAATGTCATCGACATACACTTGGCAAACAAGATTTCTCCATCTAGCACCTTGGTGAAGAGTGTGGTATCCACTTTCCCGATCTTGAAGCCCTTCTTGAGTAGGAAGTCCCTTAGCCTCTCATTCCAAACTCTTGGAGCTTGCTTCAATCCATAGAGTGCCTTGGACAACCTATACACATGATTAGGACAATTTGGGTCTTCAAACCCGGGAGGTTGTGAGACAAAAACAAGTTCATTGATGAAACCATTTAGAAAGGCACTCTTCACATCCATTTGAAAAAGTTTCATTTTATGATGTGAAGCATATGCCAAAAGGATACGAATGGCTTCTAGTCTTGCAACCGGTGCAAAGGTCTCCCCAAAATCTAAGCCTTCAACTTGGGAGAACCCCTTTGCCACCAATCTTGCCTTGTTTCTCACAACCACGCCTTGATCATCTTGCTTGTTCCTAAACACCCACTTGGTGCCAATGATTCTTGCTCCTTTGGGCTTTTCTACTAGTGTCCACACTTCGTTCCGGGTGAAGTTGTTCAACTCTTCATGCATGGCATTCACCCAATCCGGATCAGCAAGTGCATCCTCCACACTAGAAGGCTCAACAAAGGAAACAAAGGAGTGATGTTCAACATAAGAAGCAAGTTTAGATCCAGTTGTTACCCCCTTGATGGACTCCCTATGATGAGGTCTTGTGGATGAGCTTGAAGCATAGGTGTAGATCTTCTATTAATCACTTGGGGAGGAGGTTGTGGTGCATCAACATCACTAGCTTGAGCCTCGGCTTGATCTTGAGGGATGAAGGTATCTTCTTGTGCTTCCCTCACTTGTTCTTCATCAACTTGAGGCGTGTGAGGTGGAGAGGGTTCTTGATTTGCATCATCTTCAGCTTCTTCCACCTCTTGTGGGTTGATTGCACCAATGGGCATATTCTTCGTAGCCTCCCTCAAGGGTTCATCACCTACATCATCAATATTTTCATGCTCTTCTTGAGAGCCATTAGTTTCATCAAACTCCAAGTCATATGTTTCTTCAACTAGGCCGGAGGCTTTGTTAAATACTCGATATACCTTGGATTTAAGAGAATAACCAAGTAAGAAACCAATGTCACATCTCCTTTGGAACTTGCCCAAGTGTTGGCGCTTCTTGTAGATGTACACTTTGCATCCAAACACTCGGAAAAAGGATATATCCGGTTTATTCCCATTCACAAGCTCATAGGGGGTCTTCTTGAGAAGCCTTTGGACAAATAGCCGGTTGGCCGCATTGATGGAATACGAGGTTGCTACGCTAGCCGGAAAACAAAACTTTTCGACCTCATAAAACAGGATCTACTGCTAGTTATAGGTTACGGGATTACCACTAGACGCGCAGGTGCAGCGGAAGATGACTTGATGTAGTCGTGCGCGTCGCAGCAGGCAGTGCAGTTGTGTGGTCGTCCGTCTCAACGTCCCCTTCGCGCGGTTCGTCCTTGTGCTCCAGATGCAGCACCTCTGAGGAATCCCACACGTACAGGGAGGAAGCGTTGCGCCTCCGGACTGCTAGGTCCGCGAGGAGCAAAAGGCGCGAGCGTGGGGAGGCGAGGACGGCTGCCAAAAGGCGTGGATCAATCTCGCCCCGCGCCCACCCCTTGCTTATATAGGCGTCCTGACGAGCTCCCACGTTGGAGGCCCATTAGTAACCCTAAACCTAGTCTAATTCGGGTCCAACCCGAATTAGGCTTCCAGCCCTTTAAGCGTGCGACCCTATGGGCTCACGCATACATAGACATGGCCCAAGTATTCTTACTCGACCAATAGTTGATAGCGGCCTCTAGCAAGGCATGTCAACTCCTATGCATACGCTATGATCATATCAGACGAACCACTATGACCATGTACAAGTTATTCCCTTTGCCACTCGATATATGGTTCAACTCGTGGGTTAACACTTAACCCAAGCATGGCCATGCATTTGTTGATCCAATCACATGAGTGATCCAGTGATATCTCTCTCACGAAGAGAGGGGCAAATTCCATCTTGATTGTCTATGTCTCATAGCATGTTTCCCGACCACCCAACGACCACCTTTATAACTACCCAATAACGGAGTAGCGTTTGATAGTCCCTAAGTAGATCGTTTCACATCTTGAGTACATACCACAATCTCAGGTCTAAGGACATAACGTACATGACATGAATAGAGACTTTCTCTTGTTGGGTCAGTCCAGCCTACATGTCTCACATGTGCCCACATTATTAGTTTGACATCTCCATGTCTATGACTTGTGAAACATAGCCATCAACTAATACATGTGCTGGTCTAATATTCAAGTGTGCTCTTACAAGAATGCCGACCACGGACAACTTTTAGAATAACCATTCAGGTAATTGAGTTTCACAAACAATTCACATAATCGTCAATCAATACTATTTGTCTATAATGGATATCCAAAGAACACTTTATTAATCATGGATACAATCGGAATATAATCATCTACATGATTAGCTCTAGGGCATATTCCTAACACGCATAGCATGCGGTGTTGATTGCTTCGGCCCAAAACTTCTCGGGGGTGTTGTATTCATCAAGAATTGATCTTGCAAGTGTAATAAGTGTCCGATTCTTCCTCTCTACTACACCATTTTGTTGAGGGGTATAGGTGGCAGACACTTCATGCTTGATCCCAACTTCATCACAATAATCTTCAATTTTGGTGTTTACAAACTCGGTCCCATTGTCACTTCTTATCTTCTTAATCTTCACATCAAACTCATTTTGGGCTCTAGTTGCAAACTTCTTGAATATTGATTGAGTCTCTCCCTTGTCTTGAAGAAAGAACACCCAAGTGTACCTAGAGTAGTCATCAACTACCACCAAGCAAAAGAGGTTGCCACCAAGGCTAGCATAGATGGTAGGTCCAAATAGATCCATGTGAAGTAGCTCTAGGACTCTTGAGGTTGACATGAAAGCTTTGGTTGGATGAGTGTTTGCCACTTGCTTGCCGGCTTGGCATGCACTACAAAGTTTGTCCTTCTCAAATACAACATCCTTCACACCTCTAACCAATTCCTTCTTGACAAGCTTCTTCAAAGTTGACATTCCCACATGAGCTAATCTTCTATGCCATAGCCAACCCAAAGAACTCTTGGAGAATAGACATGTTTGCAAACTAGCTTCATTTGAGGTGAAGTCCACTAGGTAGAGATTGTTGTGCCGAAACCCTTTGAATATCAATGATGAATCTTCAATCTTGGACACAACTACCTCATTTGGAGTGAAGAGACATTGGAAACCAAGATCACATAGTTGTCCCACCGATAGCAAGTTGAAGCTCAAAGATTGTACTAGCAAGACATTTGATATTGATTGATCATTTGAGATTGCCACTTTGCCTAGGCCTTGCACTTTGCCCTTTGAATTATCCCAAAGGTAATCTTGTCTTGCCCTTCACAATCTTTCTCAAGTGTGGTGAACATCCGGGAGTCACCGGTCATATGTTGAGTGCATCCACTATCAATCATCCAATGACTTCCACCGGTCTTGTAGTTCACCTACACACAAGCAACTTGGAGTTAAGCTTGTTGTTTGGGAACCCACACTTGGTGAGGTCCCATAGCCTTGTCCACCAACTCCTTAGCAACCCATAGTACTTTGGGCTTGTTCTTCATCTTAGGACCGAGAAACACAACTTGGGGTCTATCCTTGGAGTCCTTGTTGATGATGAAGTGTGCATCATGAGCGAAAGGCCTTATGTGCTTGGGCAAGGTCTTGGGAGGTGGAGTCTTGCATTGGGATTCAAAGTGACCCTCTTGACCACATCCAAAGAACTTCTTCGGCTGGGCTTTGGTGTGTTATAGTTGTTTCTCATAGCCTTGTTCTTGTAGTAGTTCTTGGCTTCAATCTTGATCGTGGCCTTCATGATTTGGTTCTCCTTGAACCCAATGTCGGACTTGTCGGTCTTCATGATAGTGTTCATCAAGAGCTCACTTTGGAGGTTGTGGCCCTTGGTGAACTTCTCCAATCCACTTGTAAGCTTGATCTTCTCAACCTTGAGCTTTGCATTTTCCTCTTTGAGAGAGTTAATCAAGGTCATTGCATCTTTGTCATCTTGCTTGGCCGACTTGATAGTGAATGGCTTGCTTGCCTTGAGGTTGATTAGCTCTTCCTTGAGCTTGGAGTTTAATTGCCTCATCTTCACATAGTCATCATGCTTTTCGGCCTCAACTACCTTCTTGCCCTTGCACTTAGCATTTTGCTCACTAGCAACTTCATCAAGCAAGTCCTCACAAGAAGTAGCTATATCACACTTAACAAACCGGGTTAATAGCAACATGTGTAGCAAGATCATTTGAAAGCAATTCATTAGCTATCACAAGTGTACCATGTTCATTCTTAACTTGGTTGTAGTCATCTTTTAGCAAGTTGTATCTTGTATGAAGCTCTTGTGTTGACCTCTCAAGCTTATCATGTTTCTCATTAGCTTGTTTGAGTGAGGCTTTGAGCTCCCTAGTGCTAGATGAGAGAGATTTGTTCTCAAGCTTCAATTCATCATTAGCACTAGACAAGTCATCAAGCTTAGCATGCAAGTTGTCGTTGGCTTTCTCTAGTGATTCACTTTTAGCTTTATACTTCCTATTGAGCTTAGTATATTTGTTGTAAATTACAATTAGCTCATCATAGGAAGGAGCCTCAAACTCATCATCACTATCATCACTAGAGCTAGCCTCATCATCACTATCCTCTTTTTGTACCTTTTTGTCGCCTTTAGCCATGAGGCATAAGTGTGTAGAGGATGAGCCCGAAGATGATGGAGGGGGTGGCGGTGGAGTAGATGAACCAATCACCAAGGCGGCCACCTTTTCTTCTTCACTTTCATCTCTGGATGAGTCACTTGAGTCTTCAATATCGGTGAGCCAATCACCAACAATGTAGGCTTTCCCATTCTTCTTCTTCTTGTGGAAGTTGAAGTTCTTCTTCTTCTTGAATGGCTTGTCATCCTTCTTATCCTCATCACTTGACTCATCTTTGTTGCCCTTGTTGTACTTGAACTTGTTGTTTGCTTTCTTGTTCTTGTACTTGTCTTTCTTCTCTTCGGGGCAAGCATGAGCCAAGTGTCCAAGTTTGCCACAATTGTAGCAATCCATCTTGGAGAGAGGCTTTCTTGAAGAGCTTGTGAAGAATTTCTTCTTCTTTGAGTCAAACTTGACTCCATTCTTGCTTAGCTTCTTCAACATCTTGGTTGTTTTCTTCACCATGAGAGCGAGATCATCATCATCATCATCATCACTTGCACTCTCATAAACAAGTTGCATCTTGTACTTCTCCGAGGAGGATGCCTTGAGTGCCAAGTCCTTCTTCTCCTCCTTCTCTTTTTCTTTCTTCTTGGAGGAGGAAGAAGAGCCACCATCACCAATCTTCATGTACATCTCATGAGCATTGATCTTGCCCAAGATTTGTGTTGGTGTAGCGGCGGAGAGATCTCCTTGGTGAAGAACTGTGACGATGTGGTCGTACTTCTCAATGGGCAAGACACAAAGGATCTTGCGTACCACATCGGTCGGTGCCATTTGGTTGAGACCGAGCCCATTCAATTCCTCTACAATAATGTTAAGTCGTGAGTACATTTCATTTGCATTTTCATTTGCATGCATGGAAAAAGAATTGAGCTTAGCCATGACCAAGTGATAGCGTTCTTCGCGCTCACTTTTTGTGCCTTCGTGAAGAGCACAAATAGTGGTCCACAACTCAAATCCGTCTTTCGCATTACGCACTCGGTTGAATACATCCTTGCAAATGCCACGAAAAAGAATGTTCTTCGCCTTGGCATTGTGCTTATCAAAGTTGAGGTCCTCCGCGAAGAGAGTGCCTCCCTTTGTGGCGGCATTGAGCACGCCCACGTCAACGGCCTCTAGATAGGCCTCCATACGAACTTTCCAATAAGGAAAGTCGTCTCCATCGAACATGGGAGGTGGTCCATCCCCATGGGACATCTTGCTCTAGGCGGTGAAGCCTAATTTAGAGCAAACCTCGCTCTGATACCAATTGAAAGGATCAAGATGCCCAAGAGGGGGGGTGAATTGGGCTCTTTTTAATTTCTAAACAAGAATTAAACCTATAAAGAGCCAATTAACCCCTAGTGCCTACCGCTTGTGTGTCCTAGCTAGAAAGCGGTAGCAAGTCAATAGAAAGCGAAAACTTCCTACACAATTCTAGTATGAATTGAAAGACAACTGCGGAAAGTAATGCGGTAATAAAGAGCTAGGGAAAGAGATGCTTGACACGGCGATGTTTTGCTGAGGTATCGAGGAGTCGACACTCCCCCCTAGTCCTCGTTGGAGCACCTCGCAAGGTATAGCTCCCCCTCAATCCCACGCAAGGGATGAGTGCTCTCTACGGGCTGATTCTTCGCCACTCCGGCTCGGTGAATCACCCACAACCGATCACAAACGTCGATGGAGAAGGGCCGCCGACAATCCTCCGGCGATCACCTTCCTCCGAGCACCACCGGACCGTCTAGGTGATGTCGATCACCAAGAGTAACAAGCCTCGATCTTCGCTTGACTCACTCAAGCTTCACAACTAGAGGATGCACACTTGAACTCTTAGATGAACTAGAGAGAGGATGGATGGATTCGCGAATCACTCTCTCTCTCTAGGGCTCTTGCTCTCTTCCCAACCTTCTCAACAAACTCAGCAACTCAAAATGAGCAAAGGCAAGGTGGGAGAGAAGTGGGAGGGGCTATAAATAGACCCTTAGAAAACTGCCTTGGGCTGTCATTTTAAGTTGGCGACGGACGCTCTATCGACTAGGCGACGGACGGTCCATCGCATGCCCCAACGGCTAGTTTGTTCATAGTTTGGGCGACGGATGCTCCGACGCCTAGGCGACGGACGCTCCGACGCCCTACCCAACGGCTAGTTCTGACACACTGTTCCCAGCGACGGACGCTACGTCACTGGGGCGACGGACGCTCATCCCAGCGTCCAACGCTATACTCTGGCTCGGGCTGAAAAACACCCTCTCTGGAAGGTCGACGGACGCTCTTCCCAGCGTCCGACGCCTGGCCGACGGACAGCGTCCGACGGACCCTGAAAAACTTAGCCAGAAAACATCTCCACAGGAAGGTCGACGGACGCTGTGGACTCAACCACCCAGCGTCCGGCGCCTTTGTCCGACGCGACGGACAGCGTCCGGCGCCCCCGTCAGGAGCGTCCGACGCCCAGAAAACAGTTCTATCAACTTCGTTTTTCGTTGCGATGAAAATGGAAGTTGTTCTAGGCTATCTTACGGTCACCATAGGCTTGCTTAGTGCTAAGGAAGTCAAGTGTGCACCACACCTAAGTCATGAAGATTTCCTAAGTCAAGCTACTAATCTCAACCCCTCTTAATAGTACGGTCAAAGATAAAAAGAGAAGCCCTATCTATTTCTAAGTGCCCTTCATCTACTTATGGCACTTAGCCTACCATTCTAGGGTCTTCATCATGTCTCCTTGAAATCCGAAATGATATACATCTTGGGGGCTAAGTGATGACCATTAGTGCCTATTCTTGTTGATCACTATGGCTAAGCTACGTATAGCCTCTGCAAAAACACACGTTAGCCATAATAATCTCTAATTGTCGTTAATCACCAAAACCGACTAGGGCAATGATTCTTCATCTAGAAACTCATCGTTTTCTTCAAAGCCACAACGTAGCAAACTTAATTTCAGTCTATCTAAGTATTCTGCTACAGTTTTGTTTTCTTGTTTTATAGATTGCAATTTGCCATACAAAATATCAGAATAATAGCTAGGAACAAAAACATCTCTAAAATATCTTTTCATATCTTTCCATGATTGAGGAACATTAGCAAATCTACAAAGGTGTTTCCACTCAGTTAAAGTATACTTAATAAGAACACTTGAAGCAACTTTAACCTTTTGTTTTTCAGATAGATCATACTTTTTAAATTCCTTGTCTACATGTAGCTCTCATTCAATATATTCATAAGGATCATAGTTTCCTTCAAAATAAGGTAGTGCAGATTGTAGTTTATCTAGCAAAGCATCACATACCTCGTAAGTAGCAAGCTTATCACTTGTCATACCACTAGCAAAGTGATTCGAATATGCAATCTGATCATCTCCTAATTTCATGTAGTTTCCTGCCATGATTAGAAGAAAACAAGAAACATACACAATAATATTTATGTCCCTATCAACTAGTAGTATGTGGTTGCTGTAATTCTCTCACTCTCAATTTGATCAAACAAATTCTTACAAGTTCTTACCAAGCAAAACAAGAGGTGGCAGTAACCAACAAGTCGGAAACCATGGAAGTAGTGTATCAACACTGCAGCAACAACACATGTCAAGCTGTATCCGGATATGTGGAGCTATAGGAGGGCTAAACAATAATGTGTAAGGAAGTACTAGCACCATATTAGTCACAAAAGCAAGTTGAGAAATCGTTCAACGGAGGTACCGTGCTGGTCCTAGGCTAGACTGTGCTAGAGACGCGAACCTAGACACAAACAAAGTCACAGCACAACAGGAAAAGGCACAAAAACAGCAAGCAAAACACTCCCTTTCTTTTCCCCCTCTCTTCTTTTTTTTCTTCTTTTGTTTCTTTTCTCTTTCTCTTTGTTTTCTTTTCTGTTATGTTCTTTTCTTTTTTTCTGATTTTTTTTCTTTTTTCTTCAACTCTCCTCAACTAGAACAAATCTGAAACTTGACAAATCAGATTCAATAAAAGCAATTGACAATGTGTTTCTCTCTTTTTTTATGGAGTAACAAGAATAGAACTAGCAAAGCAGATTTGTATTTGTGTGTCCAAATCAGATTTTCACGGTGTAGAAAAAAATCAGAGATGGATATAGTGCAGGAAAGGTGTATATAATAGCAATGATTGCAATGGAGATATATATGATGTAGTGGAGATGTGTATGGTGGTGGTGATGGCAACAGATATATATATATAGGGTAGTGGAGATATAATAGTGACTGAAACGTGACAAGAACTCGAAACTCTAAAAGCCTAACTGTAAGACCAGCAACTCAACTCGACCGATGCAAACCAAACTCAACAAGCCTGAACTAATCAGTACTAGTAAAAGGCTCAAAAGGTCTATGAGATCATAGGAAAACGAATCCACTATTTTTTTGTTGGCTTTTTCTGGACTATAGGAAATTAAAAACAAACTCAAATCTCTCACCAATCAAACCTTGCTCTGAATACCACTTGATGAGTGTATGGGTGTCCCGATCTTTCGGTGGAGATAGATAACTTCGATTTGACTGGAACGACGTTCACGATCCGACTACAACTATCCAAGGACGCTGCAACACCAATTCATCAAACATATCAATCATAATACTCATATAGAATGGTTTCACCTTTGGTATATAAGTGGTTGGCATGGTTATATCTAAGCCGGTGATGTCCTCATCAAAAGAAGCCACTTAAACTTATCGAACCCCTAGTCAAAGTGCTAAATATGTAAGTGAACCCAATATCACCACACTTTTCAATCACATATGATATTGTAATTAATGTCCTCAGCCTTCACACTTCATTTACATTGTCACATAGGATGAAGGCGTTACCTGATTGGAGAAATGTGGAGCCTAAGATGCAAAAGAAATGGAGAGCCCCATTCAGAGTGGAGTATATGAAGAAGGTCAAGACCCTAGATCAACCAATGGGGAACAACGAATGCGGGTTCTATGTGATGTGGGCAATGCTTTGCTACTTTGGCGCAAAACTAGGATTAGGAGATGGCATGGTACGTATGCGTCTCATTTTAATTCTATTGTTTTATCTTACGTATGTGCATCTCAATATCATCTTGTATCAATTTACAGCGCAAAGATCAGGGCCACAACAAGTTGCTAGATTTTGAGATAAGAGGATTTCAAGAGGAGATAACAACTCTTATTCTGGACGAGATAGTGTATAGAAAAGGATATCTGTCCATTGTGCAAAGTAAGGACTTCAAGAAGATCTACGGAAAAGATCGCCTCGAAAGGCTATTGTAATGCGACATTTAATTCGATACTTTAAGTTTTGTTTGGATGTTTTGTAATAATTATTATAAATGTGTGATGGGTTTGTATTGTCGCTAGTCCACAACCACCTTCAATTCACATCGATATCAAATGGTTCGATAGCAAACACCTCCACGATCTCCCACCCCACCACCTCTACCCTAAACCCCAAATGAAAATAAAACAATTAATAAAATGCAATTTTAAAAAATAATATCACTGCCGGTTCAATTAAAACCGATAGTGATGGCTCAAGCATCACTGTCGGTTGGTGGAACAAACCGGCAGTGATGGCTCAAGCATCACTGCCGGTTTGGCATAACCGGCAGTGATGGCATGGGCTCATCGCTGCCAAAGTGCCAGTGCCGGTTCAAAAACCGCCACTGAAGGGGGGTTTTGAACCGGCACTGATTGCAGGTTCTATAGTAGTGCAATTCAATTTTTTAAGATCCTTGACTTGAAACCACCTCAATGGGACCACTTACTGTAAAGATTAGAGGACAAGGTACCCCTTAGGGTCTCGGTCCCTTGTTTAGATAGGCCAGGAGAATCCATGGCACGACTTGTACAACAAGCAACTATTACAATCGGACAGAATCAAGAGATCATGTCTATCTACGTGTGGGTACAAGATAGTCCTATATACATCATATACCATATATAGGACCAAACCGTATACAACTCTAATACCCCACCTCAATCTCAACTGGCCACAAGATTGAGATTGTTTCTAAACTGAACTAACTTAGCTAATGGAAAGGACTTTGTGAACCCATCAGCTAGTTGATCTCTTGTACCAATATGTCGGACTTCTAACAACTTCTGAGCTACTCTTTCTCGAACAAAATGAAAATCAATCTCGATATGTCTTGTTCGTGCATGAAAGATAGGGTTTGACGTCATATACATAGCTCCAATGTTGTCACACCATAGCCGAGCTGAAGGAGGATGCGGTACTTTCAGTTCTATCAACAATTTTTGAACCCACATCATCTCTGCGGTTGCATCTGCAATAGCTTTGTATTCTGCTTCTGTGCTTGACCGTGAAACTGTGGCCTATTTCCTTGCGCTCCATGAAATCAACTTTGAGCCAAGGAACACAGCAAAGCCACCTGTTGATCGCTGATCATCAACACTGCGTGCCCAGTTAGCATCAGAGAAAGCGCTCACAATCATTGACTTAGATCGTCTGAACCAAAGCCCGAGCTTTAGAGTTCCTTAGACATATCGAAGGATACGCTTTACAGCGCTCCAATGTGATGTTGTGGGAGCATGCAGGAATTGGCACACCTTATTGACCGCAAAGGATAAATTTGGTCGAGTTAACGTTAGGTACTGAAGGGCTCCCACAACACTCCTATAATTTGTAGAATCTTGAGGTCCAAGCTGATCTCCTTCTGCGATACTGAGCTTCTCAGTACTTGATAAGGGAGTGTTGATCGACTTGTTGTTGTCCATGTTTGTTCTTTTGATAATGTCTCTTGCATATTCTTCTTGTGACAGAGTTAGCCCATCTTCACCTTTCTTAACCTCAATACCTAGAAAGTAATGTAGATCACCAAGATCTTTTAATGCAAACTCTCTCTCTAGATCTTTGAGTAGAGCTCTCGTAGCTTCTTGTGAAGAACTTGCCATAATGATATCATCGACATATACGAGAACAAACATAGTATTTTGTCCTTTGCTATAATAGAAAAGTGATGTGTCGGCCTTACTTGGTTTGAAACCCAAACTCTGCAACTTCCCACTTAACCGTGCATGTCAAGCACATGGTGCTTGTTTGAGGCCATAAAGAGCTTTGTCAAGTCTGCAAACAGCTGTTGGTCTTGATTTGTCTACATACCCGGGAGGTTGTCTCATATAGACTTCTTCCTCTAGTATGCCATTAAGAAAAGCAGTCTGAACATCGAGTTATCGAAGTGACCAACCCCTTGAGACTGCAATGGAGAGTACTAGTCGAATTGTTGCAGCCTTAACCACTGGACTGAATGTATCTTCATAATCGATTCCATACCGTTGTTTGAAACCCTTTGCAACCAACTGTGCCTTGTACCTATCAATGGATCCATCTGCCTTTCTTTTAATCTTGTAAACCCACTTACAATCAATTATGTTTTTGCCCTTTGGATGAGGAACAAGATGCCAAGTCTTGTTTTTAGCTAGCGCTTGATACTCATCATTCATAGCAGCTACCCATCTTGGATCTTGTTGTGCTTCCGTAACTGAAGTAGGTTCATGAGCCTTAGAGACAGCAGACATGCCCCACCTGACCGTGCCATCAGTATAGATCTTTGGCTTTTGAATGTCATGCTGAGATCTTGTAGTGATGCATTGAGTATTCACAGATGTAGCTTCAGGAGCATGCGCCACAGAGGATCCAGGCAATGCAATCGCAACAGTGCCACTGGGACCCGCTGGTGAGTTCTGCCCCACTGTGCCGGGATCCGTCGGTGGCTAGAGTGACGGTGTGGCTGAGTCGGGGGAGCTGTGCTCAGCCGCAGAGGATCCGGAGTTGGGTGTGAGAGCCGTACCCGAGGCAGGTGATGCGGGAACGGGCACAGCAGCCGGGGTTGTCGGCGGATCATCATCGTGTCCCGTGCCTGTGTTGTCGCTAGATTGGAGGCACATGAAGCGACGATCTTGCGAGTGGACATCAGCATTGCTTGGATTGGAATCTTCACCGCAGGATGCACCATGGTTCCCTGCGCTAGCTAACATAGAACCAGAACTCGCTGCACAGTTAGTACATGGAGTATGCATATCACACTGATCAAGCAAAATTGCGTCCCCAAAACTAGTAGAAGAATTAAGCAAGACATCGGGTAGAACTGCCAATTCAGCTCTAAGTTGTGCACCTGCATTAGGACGGAGTTGAGAAAACGGAAAGACTTGTTCATCAAAAACAACATCACGTGAAACATAGACTCTCCTGGTGGATGGTTCTAAACACTTGAAACCCTTATGCATGTCACTATAACCTAAGAAGACACATTGAGTGGAGCGGAATTGGAGCTTTCTAGAATTATATGGTCTTAGGTTTGGCCAACATGCACACCCAAAGGACCGAAGGAAGGAATAGTAAAGTTGGTTGGTGAAGAGTCGTTCAAAGGGTGTTTGGCTTTGGATGACCTTGGATGGGAGCCGATTTATCAAAAAAACGGAAGTGGCAAACGCTGCATCCCAAGCGGCATAGATGCATGATCTAACAAGGACAGACCGACTTCAATGATGTGACGATGCTTTCGTTCGGCTGAACCGTTTTGTTGGTGAGCATGTGGACATGATACATGATGAGCAATTCCAACACGCTTAATGAAAGAGTTTAAGGCTTGATACTCACCACCCTAGTCTGTTTGTATAGTTAAGATTTTTCGATTAAATTGTCTTTCAACAAGGTGTTGAAAGTCATGGAAGCATTGAAAAACCTCAGATTTATGCCGCAAGAAATAAATCCAAGTAAATTTACTATAATCATCGATAAAGCTTACATAGTAAGTTTTTCTTCCAACAGAGGAAGGAGCAGGACCCCATACATCAGAGAAAATAAGATTTAAGGGACTAGTAGAAACACTAGTTGATTTAGGGTATGGAAGTTGATGAGTCTTTCCATGTTGGCAAGCATCACAAACTGTTTTATTGGACTCTTCACTAACGAAAGGAAGGCTATGGTGATTAAGGATCTGCTTGACTATAGGGGTTGAAGCATGACCTAATCTATGATGCCATAGAGACACTCATGGTTTGACGACGACGCTAAACCTTCTTTATTTGGACTCGACTTGACTGGATAAAGCCCCCCTTCACATCTGCCGCTGAGGAGGGTCTTCCTCGTGCCATGTTCCTTGATAAGAAAAATAGTTTGGATGAAATTCTAAAAAGGCATTGTTGTCGCATGCAAGACGATGAACAGATAGAAGATTCTTGGTAGCTTTAGGAACATGAAGAGTTTTGTTTAGATGAATATGACTAGTAGGGGTACGCAAAGTGCTAGAACTAATGTGACTGATATCCATACCTGAACCGCTGGCTGAATGCACTTGGTCATGGCCTCCATACTTGTCGCGGATCGTGAACTTCTCAAGTTCGCTTGTCACGTGGTCGGTGGCACCCGAATCAACATACCAATTGGTATCTATCCCATAATTGTTTGATGTCATAGCGGAGGAAGCACTCTTTTGTGGGGGGCCAGAAAAAGAGGTGTCAAACCTCTTGAAGCACTTGATGACGGTGTGACCCTCCTTGCCACATAGCTGGCAGACAACACCTTGAAGGAAGCCACTACCACGACCTCCACCTCCGCGTCCTCCCTTCTGGAATCCGCGTCCAAACCCACCACGACCACCACCACTGCGGCCGTGTGAGTTGTTGTTGTTTCCACGCCCACCTCCTCTGGTGGCCATGTTTGCAGAAGAATTATTGGCACCATTGCGCATCTCCATGCGCTGCTCGAAGCTGGTTAGTTGGGTAAATAGCTCCCCAACTGAAATCGACTCCACCCTGGAGGCGACAGCTGATACAACCGAATCGTAGTCGAGATCTAGTCCGGTTGGGATATATGAGACAAGCCCGTCATCTTCCAGCTTCTTCCCTGCAGATGCCATCTCATCTGCAAGGGTCTTCATCTTCGTGAAGTATTCTGAGATCGTAGATGATCCGTTGGAGGCAGTCGCCAGGGCCATCCGAGTAGCGATGACTCGTGCCCTGGACTGCGAGGCGAAGAGGGCCTCAATGGCAGCCCACGCCGAGGCCGCCATCTCTGCTGAGGAGGTGACTTGCGAAAAGATTTCCTTTGACATAGACGAAAGCAGGTAGTTCAACACAGTTTGATCCTTGGCGATCCACTTCCTGTACTCAGGGTTGATGATCAGTGTGCTCTTGTCATCAACAGATCCATCCTCCTTCTTCGGAGGAATGGACTTCTCAGGTGGCGCCACCGATGGATCTATGTAGTCGGCGAGTTCAGCACCTCGAATTGCCGACAGGACGGTGAGCCTCCACATCGCATGATTGCTTCTTGTTAATTTGTTGCTCACGGGTAAGAACCCGATCTGTTGGTTTGCAAACACGGTGGAGGATGGAGTGGCCATGGATCAGATCCGTAAGGATATTGGCTTTGATACCATGTAAAGATTAGAGGACAAGGTACCCCTTAGGGTCTCGGTCCCTTGTTTATATAGGCCATGAGAATCCATGGCACGACTTACAACAAGCAACTATTACAATCGGACAGAATCAAGAGATCCTGTCTATCTACATGTGGGTACAAGATAGTCCTAATATACATCATATACCATATATAGGACCAAACCGTATACAACTCTAATACTTACCACTATGATCTTAACCGAGAGTTAGCCTCTTGTATATGAGTATATCCAAATGCTTTTGTTGGACTCCATCGAGATGAATACCTTGGACTCCCTTAATAGCACAACCAAAGGAAAAAGTAATGATCTTATTTTTTAGTAGCGGTTAGAAACATATATTAGGTTATGTCAACTATAAGTACAATAGCTCTATTTTTATAAGCGATTGTATTAAAGCGACCACCACTAGACAAATTTGATATTAAAATTATAAAGCTCAACAAGACCTATATTTTTGTGGCTAAAAACCTTTATTTAAAAATATTACGGGCCTAAATATTCATTAGAAGTTCTTATGTCTATGTTAGAATGATCATTTTTCAAACAATTTTTAGAGGTCATGGATAATACTTTATTGTGAGAGAAAAACATTATACCATGACTAATAAGCTGGAAAGTTCAAGCGAGCCATACGATTATAGGAACACAACACTAGTACAAAACAATATTATATAGGCGTTTCTTAAGAACCGTATGTAGAAATCGATTTCTAGTGGTGGTTCAGAACTGTTTTATTTCTACAGACGCATGATAAGCGAAACCATATGTAGAAACCTTTGCACGCCGCTAATGAAGAGCTTTTTTGTACTAGTACAAATCCCGAGGGGAAATAGGGGTGACTTGGAATCTTCACTGCTAGCCGGGATCAATTTTTTAGAGTAATTTGATGGAGACCCAGCAATAATTATGACTAATAATTATAGAGAAAATTATAAAAAATTTATGACATCAAATATGTATATATAAAAATATAATTGATAAAGAATATAATGATATTTAATTAGTATTATAAATGTTATTATATTATTATATAATTTGTTCAAATTTAAAATACTTTAACTCTATGATATTCTTAATATATCTTATAATTTGGAATGAAAGGAGATTTAGCGGTACTAAGTACGTCCGGAGACGATGCCTCCCGCTATGGCAAAACAGCTAGCCTCGATGGAGGTCAATTGTCTAACGTCGGGCTCAAATTGATATATATTTTTGGGTAATTAATCACTGCCACATTGCTACGACCGTTTAGTCAAACAAAGCAAAAATCTCGAGTCCATTTTTTTTAATTGCGCGGGTTCCTAAGGTCTATGTGTGCATTGTTATTAATAACTCACTCGAGAAATTGACTACTCCTAGACTGCAGGGTGCGTTTATTTTTTAACACAAGGCTGCATGCGACAGTGTTCTTCGCTGAGCCAGCCAGGTGCGCGGCATGCACAAGTCTTCACTCTTCACCCGATCGACATTAGTCTCGAATAGATATTTGGGCGTTAATTCTCTACATACTACATGAGAATTCATATGAGCACTTTTCTAATGCATAAAAGAGATATGATGAAAAAGATCCTATCTCAATATATATTTTGTTTAAGAAGTAATCTATGGCTTTACTTACAAGAAAAGAGATGAGAGAAGAGATAGAATAAAAAATTATTTGCATATAGAGTTCACATAATGAGTTATACTAGTAACTGCCCTTTATTACACTAACCTTAAAAGCTTTTGCATTTGGAATAAAGAAAAAGGCTCCTTTTTGGCCATGGGATAAAATAATTAAGTCAGCACTACTCGTCCTTCGAATGTTTTTTTATCTTAAATACTACAAAATAAATTTATACCCTCTCTGTCTTGTAAATCAATTTCTAGAGTTATTTTAAATATTTTTTTAAGTTTAAACAAATTTAGAAAATTTCAAGATATTTGACACCAAATTAATGCCATATGACATAAGCTATACTCATAGTATGTTTATTTGGTGTTATGAATATTTATTTTTTCTATAAATTTTCTGATGAGTGGATGGTCGGTTACAAGAAGAGAACGAAAATGAACGTCTAAATTTTATATCTGTTGGACGGCTGGAGGATGATACTTACATGCTAGTCAGCCGTCCAGCAGAGAGGATTAACAGAATCAGATACCCGTCGCGAACAAACGTGGATGATTGTTGAGAAACGTGGATACATCTATACGGCCTTGGGGCCTAGCGCAACAACCCTCGAGTGACAGAGCATGCAGGCAAGAGGCACCAGACTTTGTAGAATTAGCAGGGCAGCAGGGCCTAATCAAATTGTGGAGTATCCAACACCTCGCCAACTCCCAACAGAAACTTTCTCAGATCGCTTTTGATTGTGAGAACTGATGCACCGAGAGTAGCACCGAAGCAACAGAAACTACACCACACTTCCTGTTTGATGTCAGTAGCAGATGATTAATCGCCGTCAGAGTCAGAATTGATCAGAGGGCAGCTTGTCCTTGTTGGTTCATCTTCAACTTCAACCGTGGCAGATCTTGGTTTTCCCAGCAGTTTGGCAGTGACAGAGTATTCCTTCCAATATTCTGTATGCCACCACCATATATATAATAATTGATAATTGATTGGCGCTTTAGGTGTGCAACTTAAAACTGATGTTGCAATCATGCGTTTTGTGACTGTATCTGTACCCCGGCCCATGTGTCCATCTCCATCTCATCTTACCTGAGTGAGCTTTCATTGCAAGCGTACTCCTGCATAAGGTTTGGGTTGATTGTTAGGCAATCATGGCCTAACCTTTGCACAGGATCTGCAGGACAGCCGATTCAATAGTGTGTTATGTGAAACATGATAAATTAAACCCCGAGGGACGCTCGTCTTGCGTAAGGGGCCGCCACCGCCGCCCGACCTCCGCCCTCCGCCGTCGTCGCTAGTCCCCCTCCCTTCCCCTCTGGCATCTCGCCGGGGGCTGAAGGGAGTGGGGATCCATTATTTTTAATAAGTTTTTTTCTAATAGATTGGGTCCTTAGGGTTAGGGTTTCTCTATGCCAAAGTTTTTTTATTGGAGTTTTATCTCCTCCTTCTCCTCTTCTCCGGCAATGGTGAAGGAGACGGGTGGAATCGTCTTCTCCATGGCGGCTTTGTTGAAGACGAGGGCGACAACTTCGACGTCACCATCTTCATCGACATGACGACATGGAGATTTTTGTTTCCGGACGGCGGCATCAAGGCGGAGATTATGTCGCCGCCATGGAATAATTTTCTCCGGTCTTTTCTTCGTTTTATTGTTGTTAGATCTGGCCACAATGAAAGACTAGGGAGAATATCCTTCAGATCAGTCTTCCTCCTTCTTCGGTGGCAGAAACAAGAAGAAGGAAGACACCAGCAAGAAGAAAAAGATCCTCAATTCCACCTACAGGAATGTTGGCCGTCGTTCGTTGGGCATCTGTTCTCAGGCTTGTCGCTATTGCTGGTGCCGAGTGTTTGCCTGTGCGGTCATCTACATGTAAAACGATTAACAGGTTAGGTTTTGAGCTATGATATTCACAACGTGAGTACTGTCTCGTATTGCAAAGTGTTTGTAATGTTTTGGTGTACCCATGTTTTATATAATATAATTATTTTTTCGTCGAAAAAAAAAGTATGGTCGATAAGTTCGAAAGAATCAGGCTGATTTTGGCTACATGTATTTGATTGACGTAGCGAAAGTATATCTGCTGTGATCCTACAGATTGACGTACAGGCTCTTCAGTTTAGTTTTGTCTGTTTGGCTTAGCTTTGGACTATGGAACGGGAGGGGTGATGTAGGTCTGTAGTCCTTAAATTCAGTGGACTTGGTACACAAGTCCAATCCACATTATTCACCGGTAGCGTGGAATTTGAGGATATATATATATCTCGTCTCCAACTACGTGCCCAACGCCACGGGTGCTCGTCATACCAATCCAAATAGGTGGCACTCATTAATTCCCACAGCTATACTAGGTACGAGTATACATACATCTTCCTCAACGGTAGAGCATCAAATCAAATACACGTGTATAACAATATAAAAAATACGTACTGCTGTATATGTATACATATGCATCCCCGTCTCTCTCCACGTACTGCAAGGAGCAGCTGAACCGAAAGCAACTTCCCCACACCCACCCCTCCCCATCAAATCCTCTGCTCATCCATCATCTTTGGTTTTGCCTCTCTTTCACTTCACCCTCATCTCACTCTCGCGCCATCATCGCCATCGCCCGCGGCGTCACCGAACCACCAAAATCTGTCTTCGCAGTTGCAGCGGCGGCGGCGCCATATTAGATTAATTAGATCGATCTCTGAGCCAGAGCAGAGGGCCAGGGAGGAGAAGCAAGAGGCAGATCAGCAACCGAGCAATCGCCATGTCCAGCCCCATGCACGGCCGCAAGGCCATCCACTTCGCCTCCCTGCGCGCCAAGCTGTCGCAGCAAGGCAAGGCAAGCCTGGCGCTACGCCTGCTCCTCGCCGCCACACTCGCGGGCTTCCTCCTCGTCTTCGCCGCGCGCACCCTGGTTTCGTCCCCTGCTGCTCCGACCTCCTTCTCCACGTCCCGCGCGCAGCAACAGCAGGACGTGGAGCAGCAGCAGGACGTCGACGCGTGCACCAACGCCAAGTCCGCCGGGGGTGGACTGCCGCTGGCGGTAGCGGAGGCGCTGGTGCACTACACGACCTCAAACGTGACGCCACAGCAGACCGCGGACGAGATCGGGGTCTCACTCCGCGTGCTGCAGCGCCGGGCGCCCTGCAACTTGCTCGTGTTCGGGCTGGGCCACGACAGCCCGATGTGGGCGGCGCTCAACCACGGCGGCCGGACGGTGTTCCTGGAGGAGGACGCGTCATGGATCACCACGGTGCAATCCACACACCCGGCCCTCGAGTCCTACCACGTCGGCTACGACACCGTGCTGACCGACGCCGACGAGCTGCTGAAGCTCCGCGACGACCCCTCCTGCGTCGCGCAGCCGGACCTCGCCGCCGCCGCCGACGCGTCGTGCCGCCTCGCGCGAGCTCTCAAGGGTCTTCCCCCAGTGTTCCGCGAGCTGGAGTGGGACCTCATCATGGTCGACGCGCCTACTGGGTGGACGCCGCAGGCGCCTGGAAGGATGGGTGCTATCTACACCGCTGGCATGGCGGCGCGCGCCCGTAGGCCTGGCGATGGCGCCACCGACGTCTTCGTGCATGATGTTGATCGACCCGTTGAGGATGCCTTCTCTAAGGCCTTCCTCTGTGAGGGCTACCTTGCTGAGCAGGTTGGACGGATCAGGCATTTCGTCATCCCGTCACACCGAGAGAAGGACGCCACGCCATTCTGCCCTTGATGATTCCACCACTGTATTTCATCACACAATTGCATTATATTGAGAGCCATCCATATCTGCCGATCGATTTTTTTTTTTTTTTTTGCTTTGCCTTGCCTTTTACCTACATAAACATACATGGTATATACAAATACTACAGCATGCATGCAGCAGCGGCCATCAGGAAAGGAACTGGAGCTCCTTGATTCATTCTTTATGTACTACATATACTGCTACTACTGTCTCCTACTCTTAGAGTCTAGAGCTGTTGCCAAAGATCAAAAATGCTTCGTGATTGAATTTTGGGGGCGACACCACACCATGCTAGAATTTGGAGGCAGGTTTGCCTGTGCCGTCAGATCGGGAAATGGACGTGGTGTAATTCTTCTTCTTCTTCTTCTTCTTCTTCTTCTTCTTCTTCTTCTTCCTCTGCTTTGGAGTGATCGAACGCTGGTGGTGGCTCATCAAGAGGTGGAGCTTGTTATGTGATGTGGGTACAGCCAAACTATTATTATATTATTGCTGGATGTCTATGATAAATGTTGCTTGAAATTTTTTATGCTAGGGTTCGTGCCATTGCTAACAATGCAAGGAGATATCATCTACACTGAGTGGCTGAGGGTTGGACAGGAAGAACAAGACACTCCTGATGGAAAGTGTCACCACCTACGATGTTGATTTTTTATATTTTTTTAATTTCTTTCTTTCTGAATGCAACAACGTAAATTAAAAGACGAATATACAACGTAAAGTTGAGAACTTGCATTGTGTGGGATGAAAATTCCAGAGTAGTACAAATCTAGGTACAGATTGGAGAGAAACCGATCGCTAGAAGCCATGCCTCTGTCCAGCTGCTGCTGCAGTAGCCAATTACTACTGGTGTCTGGGACCAGTATCTTGGAATGTTCCTGCAGGCGCATGGCCTTTCGCTGAACAACAGAACTACTAGTGCCATGCTTGGTTGGGCATTTTGTGAGCAGGGCATTGATTTCCATGGCACTGTGGCCAACGAACAAAGGAAATCACCTTGTGAGTCGTACCTAGCTAGTTCATTCATGGCAGCCATCCTATGTGGTACTACCACTACAAGTACGACCAAGTTTCACTACTGGAGAAGAGAATCATGTTTGGCCCTACAAGGTACTCTACCCACTAGAGTAACAGTACGGTGCAGGTACTCCGTCTGAAAATACTCCTACCAAACATGACACGAGAAAAGTATAAGTATTTAAAGAGTAAAGTTTTTAGAGGTTGACTGCATGAATCTCTGCTGTTTACACGTCTGGTGGCAAAGACAAGATTTTGCCTAAGAAACATTTCATCGAGTGTATGTATGTTTCTGACATTTTGCAAGTTAGCATCTCCAGAGAGTGCTGAGAATTGGGTCTAGATGTAGTGTGACAGTTTTGATGGTAGTGTCACACTCACACCTAAAGATGCCATCTAATTAAGATAGTATTTGTTTTTCTGATTGCAACAACTATGCTAAGATGTGAACGTGGGATGAGAATAGTATGAGATATTCAGGTTGGAAAGCTGAAGATGAGTTGGCGCCCGCCTGTGAAGGCAGGATTCCAGCTAGTACGTACTACCAACTGATGGATGGATGAAAGTTCAATTCAATTACTGCTGGTACCCTACTTGTATGTGTTGTCTCTGGCTCGTTAGCCCAATTGGTGAGTGCGACTTGGATTTGATGTCTTTGTAATGTTGCTGCATTGCATCCATCAAGGTGTTGGTTGTTGCTGATAAAACAAAAGGTGACAAGCTCGGTTGGGCATTTTGTAGGCAGCACAGAAAGAAGGGACTTGATTTTCATTGCAGTTTGGCATGATGGCATAATCCTACGTGGTACGTTGTACCGAGTGTCAGTGGATTATTAGCCCTTCTGCAGAGGCAGGTAGCAAGTGATTTACAGCCGCACCAACCACTTTGATAGCACGTAGCATGCATTTCCTTTTTTATATATAAAATAGAAAGCTTATATGATTTACAACCGCACCAACCACTTTGATAGCAGGCAGCTGGCTGTATTACTAAACTTGCTCTTATATGAAATACAATTAATATTCTACGAGAAACATGCAAGGTAAATGAAGACTTTTAAAGCTTGGCCGCACGGATCTCTCTGCTGTTTATTTTGGAGAGTTAGGAAGTGCAGGTTTTGCCCAAAATACACTTAAAGGGCCGCATTTTTATTCGAGAATCTGTGTGATTGCTGTGGATATGTTGCTATCTGGAGTGAGTGGCCGCGAGTTGAGTTGGATTGCGACGCTCCTTATCCAAGTGTCACGTTTAAGATGTCATTTCAGAGACGAGCACTTCATTGAGAGCATCAATAACTGATATCACTATTGCTGCCTTGCATATTTTTAGCTGAAAAATTCAGGGCGGAGGGCTAATAATATTGACTGTGCAGTTCCTTCATAAAAAGAAATATTGACTGTGATCAAGTCATGGCCAGGTTTTATAGTTTCTGCTGCTCTTACATGAGTTCTGATCGATGTTTTTTGGGTGTTCCTACCCAGTTTCGTTCATCGCACCTTTCTCTGAAGAGAGGATTATTATGCGTGGTTGGGTTTTCATTTTTTTTTATCGCGGAAAGTTAAGGGTTTTCATTTATTCTTTAAAGATTTGATTGTGTGATTAATTACTAATAAGGAGATACCATCATCAGCTGGACTGAGTGGCTGAATCTGACGGCTGTTGGGTAGGACTAGGACCTTTTGAAAGGAAGTGTTACCGACTAAATTGACTAAAGATGAATGGTAATGATGTTCACCTTGCACAGTTCGCGATAAGAAATTCAAGTTTCTGGTTGCATATTAAAGGTAGCATATTAAAGGTAGGCTAGAGACCCAAGCCCCACCATGACTTCAGGCTCTACACACCATCAAAAGAGTTCAGTTGCTGACTTTGATGTCCTAGGAGAGGGTAAAGTTTCAAAAAAAATGTCTCATGATGAACTACCCTGGAGATCTCATTTTAGGGCACTCACAATACAAACTTTATCATAGAGTCTAAACCTATTTATTCCCTCGAATATTGTGGATTTGAAGTCTTGTTTTTTCACCCTCTCTATTTAATAAATATATTAACACATCACTAAAATATCATAAATAAGTGGTAATAAATAGTCTTAGACTCTATGATAGAGTCTTGCACTGTGAGTGCCCTTACTGACTGAGTATTGTATACTTTACCAAGGCACACATTTGAAAAGTAGGATAAAATTCTTTTCTTGCCATTGCAATTTTATAACATCTCTTATTTGCCACTAGTAATGACACTTAGGCTATGTCACTGGCACATCAATGCAAAATAACGGATTGCAAATTTTATAATGCTAAATGAGGAATATGATTAAATAGTTTGATTTCCGGACAACTAATCATTAACCCAGTACACACTTTGACATGAAAGATCTAATTCATCGGACTTTAACATGTAAGCAATCCTATATATCTGTATAATAGATGTACTCGGCCACTAGCAATAATTTATTTATTAGCATAAAGCTGAATCCAAAGAGTCACGACATTTCAACTTTATAGCCATCGGACTAACACTAATTAATATGATCTAAGTCTTGTTTTGGTTCAACTTTAGAATTGTGACTTTATTTTACAATCTAAAGCTAAAACAACAACATAGGTTTTGTAAGCAATTATTTACAATTTGGTCACTATATTGCAACAATATAGCAATCCCCACCTCCCACCAGTTTGCATAAAAAACATTCGTTTCACCTTTTTTTGGGTTGATGCTAACCAAAATACCCATCAAAAAATTGGAAAATACCGTTCATGCCCATGCTGGCCCCATGTTCTAGCAAGAGTGGTTACAAAGATTCATGTGTTTTATCGTTAAATGGAAAATGAGATCAACCCTCTCACGATCAATGTTGTCAAACAAAATATAGGTTTTTGTAACTGAAATTCTTGCAATCTAGCTTTTTATAATCCTTGTTTCACAAATAAATAGCTTAGATATTATTATTCTTCCCCTCACCCACTCCTGAAGGGACACATGATCCCCAAGAAGAGGTAAATTGGGTCACTTAATAACTATAACACCTGAGCTCAACTTGATCTCCACTAGAAACAACATAAATGAACTAGCATGATGTGCACCTTAGATTTGTATAGTGTACTCTATCTTAAACAATCTAGACTTTTGTAACCTAGAGATAATCCTACCAAGTAGCTTATGTTAATCTAGGAAAATGAAGGTCACACAAAACAAGCACAATGTCGTAGCTTAAGTGTGTAAGGTAAAGAGCAAGTCAAGAAGAGGGCAAACTCCTAGAGACGAAGATTGGTCTTGTGATATTAGTTATCGAAACACAAACCTTCTGTGTTGGTGCTCCAAAAAGGATATTATCCGGGTCACCAAGCCTTACCTCGGCCATGGTGTTGAGCGATAAGCAAAAAAAAAGCCACCGCTAACCAATTAAGATGGGTGTTGTAAGCCACTGAGGCTCACGTACTACTTGTTACCCGGCTCTCCTAGTCACCAATGTGTCGTCTGCTATGGAACTTCTCCACAAAAGAAGAGTCTCCTCGTCCCCTACACATCGAGTCACACGAAAAAATGCATAACTTGTAACTTGCGTCTGTGAGGGTGTTTCCTCGAGATTTTTTTTATTGTTTTTTAACAATGATTTTACATTGGGAGTGATTATCAATGTTGATTTCAAACTGACGATGATAATTATGGTCACCACCAACGATGTATGACTATCTAGGGCCTAAATCAGCAGGATTGGACGATTCTTACTAGTGCACACAAGCACACACATGCCTTAGTTCATTAGTAGTTAACTAAATACTACTCCTTGTGTTTCAAATTGTAAGGCATTTTGAAAAAAAATTTTAGGTACAGGGTTTCTATTATGTGCCCAGATCTATATTATATCTAGATTTCTAGTAAAAGCTATGCATCTAACCTAAAAAGTATAACTACCAATGATTTGGAATGGAGGGAGTAAATGTTTTGCTCATTTTTTGGAAAACAAAATTAGAAACAAGAACAAAAAAAAAGGGTAAAAACAAGCAAAGTAGCCCAGTTAAGACTTTGTGATCGAGAAAAGCCCAATAACGAGGCCCAAAAGGCTCCCAGCAATCGTGGCTCCGTCTCCTCCATCACCGGTACTCCCGAGTCCCGATGGCTTCCTCGCCCGCCGCCGCTCGCCGCCTTCTCCTCCTCCGCCACCGCCATGGCCACCTTCTCCCCAAATGCTACCTCTCTTCCTCGTCCGCTGCCGACGGCCTCGACGACGGCGGTGGCGGCGGCCGCGTCAAGATCTTCGACCGCGACCTGAAACGCCGGCACCGGGACCGGGCGGCGTGGGCGATGCGTGAGACCGACGGGCTCGTGGATGCCGTTGCCGAAAACCTCATTGACCGCCTCGAGGACTGCAGGAAAGCCTTCCCCTCCGCGCTCTGCCTCGGGGGCTCCGCCGGTGCCGTCCGCCGCTTGCTCCGCGGCCGCGGTGAGCCACCTTGCATCCTACTCCTAATCTTCTTGCGCGCTTCTTTATTTTGTACACCAGATCGCGCCATGCCGCGATCAAGGTCCCACCAATTTTGCACGGAAATGAACTGAATGCCTTCGTCGCAGGTGGAATTGAGAGGCTGGTCATGATGGACATGTCAGCCGACATGGTGAAGAAGTGGCGAGAGTCAGAGAATGCCACTGGTGACGGACCTGAGACACACTTTGTTGTCGGCGATGAGGAGTTCCTTGCAATCAAAGAGAGGTGACTTCACTTTCTTGGTGGTTTCAATTCATGTACTGTATTCATGATATTGAGAGTATTATGTAGAAAGCCCATAACTACTTTGCCGTGATTGCAATGTACCTCCCATGGGGTCTGCCAATCAACTGCCAGCTGTACACAAGTGATTTTGTGCAGTTGAACGATCACAACTTAAAGTTTATAACATATATAATTGAATATGAAAAAAATGCAGATGTATCTTTCCGATTCTCATGCGAAAAAAGAAAAAGTATTCTTTGCTTCAGCGGTTCAGCTTTCAACTTCTCTCCTCTCACCTTGCTTATAGATCAAAGCATACATGATGCATAAGGAAAAACATGTGATTGCTTCATGCTTGTGTGATTTTTTATTCTTGTGTGCCTGATTGAGTCAGTTGTAGTGTCAAAAGCATAATTATAAACACACAGGTATATCTTGCAACATTTACTCATTAGTGTGGTGCATGGGTTCTGAAGTTCACAGGATTTGATAATAAGCTGTCTTGGACTTCATTGGACAAATGATCTACCTGGAGCAATGATACAGGTAAATTTCTTAACCTGAACCAGTTTGTACTATTACTATGTTCCTATAATGGTCGCTGGTTAACTGTTACCTTTTTCCTTGCAGTGTAGGCTGGCGTTGCAACCTGATGGCCTTTTTCTGGCAGCAATTCTTGGTGGAGAAACACTGAAGTGATAACCTGTCAAATTGTAGACAAAACTCGAATTTTCCATTTGTTGTCATTTTTTTTACTTCCTTAGCTGAGTTGTCTTGCCTCTATTTTTTCTATTATCAGGGAGTTTAGAATTGCATGCACAGTTGCTCAAATAGAACGCGAAGGAGGCATCAGTCCTCGAATGTCCCCTTTAGCGCAAGTATGGCTACTTTATGTTCTGAATTTTGATAAGGATATTTGTTTGTACTCCTTTTACATATTTGTTATACCACTTCATGGTAAAGTCACTACTTCCGTAGACTATGCAGACTTTTACCACAGTCAGAATGAATCTTACATGCATACAACAAATCTATCTTGTCCTGTTATATGTGTCCATTTGTTTTAACTGTGGCTTTTTATTGCACTTCTCAAGGTCCGCGATGCAGGAAACCTTTTGACAAGGGCAGGTTTCACCCTTCCAGGAGTTGATGTTGATCAGTATACCGTTAAATACAATAATGGTTTGTAGAAAAAATAAAACCTAAATTTCTTATAGTGATGTGTATTGTCCAGCTTCTTTTTTCCTTACAATATTACATGATGGTAGAACAATCATGCATTTCAACTTTTATGCTTGGTTTTTGTGTGATTGCTGTATATCTATCAGATAGCAATAGTCCTTCCTATATTCAGTTTAGAAATAACATGTGCAATTAGAGTTCACCCAGTATCAAAGAAATAGGCTGACTTTGATTATGGAGATTTACGGGTTGCCTACCCATGCTGATGTTTTTGCTACTTTGGTCAACTAGCTTTGGAACTTGTTGAGCATCTTAGAGCAATGGGAGAAACAAATGCTCTCTTTCAAAGAAATCCTGTGAGTATCTCACATATCATACTCTCTTATAAAAAAATGTCTTAATCTAATTGTTTTAACTATCCTAGTAACTGAACTTGGACTGGTTTTGTGTTATCAGGTATTGAAAAGGGATACAGCCTTGGCAACTGCAGCAATTTACCAGTCAATGTTTGGGTTAGAAGACGGATCTATTCCAGCAACCTTTCAAGTTCTGTACTTGCCTCATTAGAGTATAGCACAGCACACTTAACCTTTATTGGAACCTGAACTGATTCAGCAAAATCATTTTCTCCCAGCAAAATCGAATTGATCTGGGCTAGAGAAAATTAATCCCTGTAAATGATACACAAACTGGGTTACTGATTGCCAAATATTTTCTTGTTTGCGCAGGTAATTTACATGACTGGCTGGAGGGAGCATCCATCACAGCAAAAGGCTAAGAGAAGGGGTTCTGCGACCATATCATTCAGTGATATACAAAAACAACTTGGTCCCAGTGAGAACTGAGCCTCACTGCTTAAAAATGGTAGGTGCATACTGGCACTAAGTTCATTTTTGTTATTTTTCACTATCCCTTTGCAACTGATCTGTCTGCTAACTCTTAGTTTTCTGTTACCAGTGTTCCCAAACCCTTGATCTAAAATAAAAAAACAACACTTCAGGAAAGAAAATAAATCCTCTGGTGGCTCCTCCCTAGGGCTTTGTATTCCTGAAGGTTGACGTTTGTGGTGGGCTGCTGCTGGCTATGTCAATTTTCTATGGGAAATCACTCAATTCATATCAGTCATGATTCTGGTGCAAATGTCAGTGCATGGAGAACCGATGTTGCCTGTTGTATGAACATACTGAGTATGATGGAATCTAGAACTTGCGAAATTCATATGTAGTGTTACTCCATCCACAATGTTCATAGCTTAAACGGTTCGCTAGTGGTGTGCTACAATGTTACAAGACACCACTACTGTTGTGGTAAATCTGTGAGTACAAAGAAACTCCCTTAACAAAAGTGTTCAGGTTTTAGCTGGTGATATGGCTTAGCAATCCTTTTACATAAACTTCTGAAAGCGGCAGAATTCAGAACCTGATGATAATACTCTAAACTCTAAAGTGCATATGAAACAGTGACCTTTTTTAAGGAGCCACAGCAATTATTTTCTTCCAAACTTTCAGATTCGAAATGCAGATTTCACCTTTTTTAGATTGTAAGTTTTTCCACTTACTATGTGATGCTCGTGATAGACTGATAATTAGCATTGACTCCTCATTTGTAAAGAATTTAAGTATCCTTAAACACACCATGATATTCTAGCTGCTTCATCCTCAGGCTGCAATCAGGTCTTGAAGAACCATGAGACTGTTCGTTTGAAATTTCAAATCCAACTCCTGTTGCTTTTCATAATCCATAGTTGTCAGAAAAATGGATGAACAACTTTACAGTGGGAACATTAAAACTGCATCAAAACTTACAAAAAAGGCCTAAATTCAGGAGCTCGTCTTTACAAAATGAGAGGGGGGGAGTCTATTGACCCAGGCTCTGCAATTCCCCTTCCCGATTTCTCTGCACTCTTCAGTTTTAAAAGGTGATCCTACCTATGAACTTACTGATCTTTGCGATGTACTCTACTCATGCTCTGGTATATTATGATGCTCCCATCTTACTAATCTTCAATGGTATTGACCAATATAGCCTGACCATGTTACATGTGACAACTCTTTCAGCAGCTCAATATGGCAGCTTTGCTGATGAGTGCTATTTTGGCATTCCTAGTGCTAAAACGGTCAGCCGCGCCATTGAACCCAGGTTTATCTTCTCCTAGGGCCTTCAGTTGCTCTATGTTCTCTCCTAGTTATTTGCTTCCCTTATAGAGGCGTGCTTTGCGCACCGCTTCTTGAATGTGCCTCTCATGCTCCTTGAGCATGTCTTCGATGTTCCCACCTGGTGGCATCAATGGCCCAGAGTAGTGGATCCTTTTGTACTTTCTTCCATGGTCCTGATCACAATAATTCACATACATAAGGTACAAATTGACGTGAAATGAAAGAAATGCCCAGTGTAGTCCGCTTTCCTAACAGTAGAGTACTAACCTCCTGCTGGTCCTTCTTCTGAGAAGAGACATGCCTATTTACTTGCTGGTTGTGATCAGTAATCTCAATACCATTCGTCAAATCTGCAGCGTCATACTGCGGTATATTTGAATTTGATGATCCTTTCTTCCTCGCAACACAAACAGAGCTGTAAACACGACCGAGAACCGAACGATGATCGGCGTAACGCCCTGTGTTATTCCATCTGGATCCGCATTCAGGAACCTGCACAGAGGTTGGCAATGCCCGCGGCTCTACCCGGAACCCTGGCACGCTGTCCTCGGTGCTGAACTTTTCACAGGTGCTCTTCGAAGTGGTATGTGTGGGTTGCTGCAAGGCGACAACAGAGGTGGTTAATGTGCTCCTGATTGTACAAGTCCATCGGAGTTGTTGCATTGATATGGTTAAGACGCCATTCTTTGAGTAGCTGTTCTTTAATCGTGCTATAGTTTTAGGCATTGTACTCTATCATTAGAAGTATAGAGCTCATAGAGCAACCAAAATTGTTCTCTAACTGGATTTTTTTTTCTATCCTGATTTGTAACAGTCTACTAAAGCGATTTGGAAGGTCCATATATTATACTCACCTTAACTTCAGTAGCAATATCAATGGCGCGACTGGCTACATGATTCTCATTTCCAGGTTTGATAGATTCAGCTCCTCGCCCCCCAAGTGCCGCGTTTCTTTGCCTGGATGAACAGAATTAGGAAGACCAAACGTCAACATCCCAATGAACCCCAAATCCACAGATGAAAGGCGAAAATATAAGGTCTGCATCAAGTACCTCCTCGCTTCTTCTTGCCTAAGTCTAACATCATACTCTTTGCTTGGTGGGAGTTTTGGAAGGCTTGAAGGGTCGCAAGCAAGTGGTTTGGCTCTGAAAAACTGAAAGAGGTTGAAACATGCATGGCATAAGTGCTACATATCCAAGCACAAGTTCTGGGAGCTAGGCAGGCCTCAGTACACAAAAGGTTAAGTGCAAAACTTACATCACTTTGAAGAGCTGAGGCGGCTGTTCCACGAACTTCTGGTTCTAGTGAAAGCAAGGGGTCTATGAGAAGTACAGCTGAAGGGGGTAAATCTTTGAAAGTCTCAGTAACACACCGCCTATATTGCTGCTGAGGCTTGAACATTGCTGTTTCTGGCACCTTTGATTTCTTGCAATAATTCTCAGATGGGGAGCCACATAGCTTAAAGATCTTGTGAATTTGCTCCACCTGGCATAATTGGGCTCATGATATTAGAGGTCAACCAATAAAGACAAACAGAAGCTGCAAAAAGAACCTGCAGTTTATTATTATTGATGTCTGAAAGCAAAATATTAGCAAATAGTCTATACCTCAGTTCTTCCTGGCATGATTGGTTTGCCAGCAAACAATTCTGCCACAATGCATCCTGTACTCCACATATCAACCGCAGCACCATAGTCAGTGGCACCAAGCAAAAGCTCCGGTGGTCTGTACCATAATGTCACAACACGGCTTGTCAGTGATTGCGGATTGTTGGGATCATATGATATTGCCAAGCCAAAGTCTCCAATCTTGAGTATTCCATTGCTGTTGATTAATAGGTTTGAGCCTTTGATATCCCTATGGAGAACCCCATTTTTGTGGCAACGCGGTCGAGGCCATGAAGCAGCTGCTGAAGGAAGCATTTTATCTGATATTTGTGTTATAGTTTAGTTCATGTAAGTGTTCCAAGTGATCGATCGATTGAAGAGTAGTATGAAAACCACCTGTGGCTCAGTGAGCTTGAGGCCTGGAGTTGCAACAAGACCAGCAAGGTCATGTTCCATGTACTCGAAGACAAGGTAGAGGCTCTGCGAAACTCGAGATGTTACAATCCCTTCAAGCTTTATGACATTGGGATGATCCAGTCTCCGAAGAATGTGAATTTCTGTGGCCATGAAGCGCACGCTCTCGGGATCCATGTTGACAAACCGCACCTTTTTTAGTGCAACAATCTTCCCAGATTCGAGATCCCAGGCTTTATACACAATACTGTAAGTTCCTTGCCCAATCTGTGACACAAAAGAATCTATGCAATTATTCAAGTAATTTGCATGCATTGAGAAAGCTATTCACTCAGTAATTTACCTTGCCCAATTTCTCAAAGGAATCTGCTCGCCGAGGCAACCAGCCTTCTACTGCTTTAGGTGCCACATTTACGAGCCAAGATGGCCAACCAGCAACTAAATGATCACCAGAGAGCCCATTCAAATCTGCATTGTTACCACTGCTGATCCTAGCATCTAGAGATACTACCACTTTTTCTCCACCATACAAATTTCCTTTGATCTTTGCATTAAGCACTGCTGTACCGCCATTGTTCAAAATTGCATCAGCAGCAGAGTCGCTTTTCCTTGGTGGTGTTCTGCATCCAGAAGTGGCATTGGCATCATCTTTGGCGCCTTTGGAGCAAAGGCAGCCCATAAGATGCAACGCCTTCTTCTTGAACGAGTTAATTGCACTGAGACCAATTTTTGCAGTTTTTCTTGCTAATCTCTGCACTTGACAACAAATGACCATTGCCTCAACTTCCCAATCTTGCTATAACCCTGATTGTATTCGTAACCATACAATTATTGAAAGAACATCAAATGAGTTATTTAGTTTATGCCTTTCCTATGATCTTGAGAGACAAACTACAAGTTTCTTCAACATTTTTGGGCAGAAAGAACATAGGCTTTATTCTCTAGGGAAATATTAGGTGAAGTGGAACAGATTGTATAGATATTGGAGAGAAATTGAAATGCGCGAAAATGATGTAAAATGGAACCATATTTTAACAGTTTGATTGAGGGCCAGCAAAAACGTTTAGAATTGTATGAATTAGACTAATATATCAAAACCAACTATGTAACACAAATTATTTACAATTCAAATAATTCAATATGAATCACAAGATGTGATAAAAACTTTACCTTGGGGAAGAGCAGAACTCTGACCCTATAGACAGTAAGTTGATTGTGGGCAATGATTAGCTCTTTGAAAATGTGATTAGAAGCAGGAAAAACCAACCAAATATGGTGAAAATTGTAGCTTGGTGTGAAGGCATCCCATCAAAAAGAACCAAGAACCAGGTATCAATCTGTTTTTTCCTTTCAGTAAACCATTATGACACCAACTACCCATTTCGGTCCTTGGACAGAGAAGAGTGAGTGCAAGAAACAATAATACACAACAAAGTTGGATTGCAAACTACAGATAGGGATTTCACAGCAAGGGAGTTTCATAGAGAAATTTCTTTATTTTTGCTGTCTCTAAGGAAATACTCGAAAAGAAAATTAAAAAAATCTCAAAAGGAAACAAACCAAACCATTAGAAATTACTAACAACCAGGTGTTCCGAAAGGAATGGATGGGAGATATTGTGAGCTAAAATTAGCTAATGGTTATGCTTCTTATCTAAAAATAGTTACCAAACATGTTTCTTCTCTTTCATACCTCTTTTGTGCATAGGATAGGAGCAAAGGGAAACACAGTTGGTTGTTTGATTACCATGTCATGGAAAATATAAAAAACAATAGATGGACAGGAATTACTACCTATTCAATATTTATGTCAAGCTAGTATCGTCGTAGATGCTTGTAAGAACTGGTGCATTGTTACACTACACCCACATATTAGCATTCATTTGTCTGCTGAAGATTCCCTTATCCCAGCAGGAACATAATATCATTAGTAATTTGTGTAACATTCTGGAAGCATATGAAAGGTGTTCACGACAGCAAAGAATGAATCAAAGAATGAGAGAAATTTCATCCTGCTTGTGTATAAGTAGAATTTAAGTCCAAAGTCTTGAGTACAGCAAACCAAACATTTCAGATGGAAAGGATTCCTATAACCATTGACCCCCACTCAAATTGATGTACGCCAAGCTACTAACAAAGTCTGGCACATGAATCCTGCCACAGAAAAGGATCGTGTGACACTGACCTAGCTCCAAAAGAGGTAAGAGAACTACAGACTTACAGTGAGGAACCAGGGAGAGAGAGCAATGTCTAGAACCTATAACAGTAAAGCACTGTGACTCGTTACTGTCCTTTAGCAGTGCCATGGACCACCAAACTTTGTCTATGTCCTAATCTCCAACAATTTGGCTGTGTTAATGGGTAAATGGTACTGTACCATCTAAAAAACTATTATAGCAAAAGAAAAAGTTCTGTAAATTGTAATTTGACTGTATTAAATTAGACATTTGCACGGCAACTTTGTTGCTTTTAGCATATTATAAAAAAGGACTCCTGAACACAGTTTGTAATCAAACAACTGATAATGCTGAAAATATTATTTGTCCTTCAAAATTTGCTACTGCACTGATGTCAAATTAGTAAATTACACACTCAACTAGTGATGGCACTGTCAGTTCGTCAGAAAGGACTATCAGTATCTCTTTGAAAAATCATACAACAAATATCAGTACAATGTAGAAAGAAAAGAATCTGTACAAAATCAATCATGTTCAGAGTTCAAAACTGGAGTTGGTAAATTAAACAGAGTAGATTTCAGGTCAGCAAAGCGCTGTGCTTCAGAAATCCTGCCAGCACCAGCAAGGAGGCGGATGATACAGTCAAAATTCTCTTGGGATGTTTCTAGGTTGTATTCTTGCACCATAGAGTTAAAAATTCCAAGGGCTTCATCGTGCAACCCTGCGGCATCGCAGATTTTCAGAACCACATCAAATGTGGCTCTTGTAGGAACAAACTTTTTTGACAGCATCCAAGTAAAGAGATGCAGCGCCTCCCTGTGGCGTTGGTTGACTGCATAAGCTTCTATTATCGCAGTGCAGGTCATGGATCCCTTGGACTCTGTTCGATTAAAAACACTCTGTGCTGCTTTGAGGTCTCCACACCTACCATACATGTTTACAACTTCTGCTGCAATTAAAGGGAGTTGTTCCATCCGCAACTTTAGCACCTGACCGTGCACTTCCTTGCCGAATCGTAATGCTCCAATATCGCAGCAGGCACTCAACATCCTGGTGATGGCAACGGCATCAGGCCTGCGGTTTGTCAACAGCATAGATCTGAACAAATTAATAGCAGTTAATGGGTCTCCATTCTTGAGGTAGGCATCAACCAATGCAGTCCAAGCTTGTACAGTCTTCTTGTCCATATCATGGAATACTCGATGAGAGTATTCCAAGTGATCACATGTGCCGTACATGGTGATCAGTGATGTGCATAAAGAGACGTTGGGCAAGAACCACCTTCTTAAAGCATATGCATGGAGCTGCTTCCCCTCCCTCAGCGCTTTCAACTTTGTGCAGACTGGGAGAACAGTCGCCACAGCAATGAGGTCTGGCCTGATTCCTTCTTGCTGCATCCAAGCTATGCACCTCAGTGCCTGGTCTGGTCTACCATTGGATGCATACCCAGACATCAAAGCTGTCCATGACACAGCATTCCTCTTCTTGCTGCTATAGAATACTTGCCTACCCGAGATCATATCACCGCATTTGCAGTACATGTCAACCAAGCCTGCCTGGACCCTTGCAACATCTTTACGATCTCCAAATTTCTTCAACACAAATCCATGAACCTCTCTACCCAAGTTGCGTGCCCGCAACTCTCCAATGACCGGCACAATTGACGTGAGCACCACACAATTCACCTTGACCCCATCCTCCACCATCCACCTGAAATGCTCCAGGGCCTCCCTCTTCATCCCCTTGTGTGCGAACCCAGCAATGGCTGCCCCCCACGCGACCACGTCCCTCTCAGGCATTTCCTCAAACACCCTCACAGCGAGCTTCACCTTCCCGCACTTGAAGTAGACGTCCATAAGCCCAGTCATCAGCATCCCGGGCGCGCCCGCGAAAGCATTCTTGACGAGCGTCGCGTGCGTGGCGGTGGCCATGGTCATCGACGGCCTGGCGCTCCCGGAGATGGACTTGAGCACGCAGCCGTACGTGTACTCATTGGCGTTGGCCCCCGCGGCGCGCATCTCCGCGAACGCGTCGGCGACGGGGCCCGCTGCCTCGCCGCGTCCCCGGCGGACGTGCCCGTGCAGGAGCGCGTTCCACGAGTAGGCAGTCGTCGCGCCGTGCTGCTGCATCCCGTCGAGCACCCTGCGCGCGTCGTCAGTGGCGCCGAGCGCGAGGTACAGCTCGACGAGCCTGGCAAGGAGGAACTCATTGGTGTCCAGCCCATGGACGCGGAGGTGCGCGTGGATCTGACGCGCGTGCGGGAGGGAGCGGCAGGCTGATAGGAGCGCGGCAAAGGCGGAGGCGGTGGCTGGGACGCCACGGTGGGAGAGGTGGTCGAGGAGGGAGAGCGCGGACGGGAGCCGTCCCGCGCGCGCGAGGCGGCGGAGTTCGGCGGACAGCGCGGAGGCGTTCTTGGAGTCCGGACGGAGCTCCGCCTGGGACGTAAGGGGGTGGAGGCGGCGCCGACGAGCTGCGGACGGGATGGACGCCGCGTGGGGAGCGGATGGGTGAGTGGTTTGGGAGGGGAGACGGGCTTGGCAGGGAGAAAATGGGGGTGTCTTATGGCTGCGAGGGAGGAGGAGGCGGCGGCCGAAGACGCCATGGATGGCATCATCGCCGGGCGGGGAGGTTTCGGCGTCGCGGTTTATGGAGGGAAGGAGGCTCGTTTGGATAGCCAAGCGGATCAGATATTAACGGGCAATAAGGAAAAAAAATCAACTATTACTCCTTTTCTGTTTTTCGTTCAGAAATAGAAAATACTGCTCAAGTCATAGAAAATGATGTGTTTATATGTTGGGCAACGCTAGCGCCCAGACATCTGGCTCCAGACCCGTGTCCGCACGCAGCTTCTTCGCCCTCGTCCTGCATCATCCCATGTGCTCTATTCATTTCCCAAAAGTGTCAGCGTCTGAAAACCGTGGCTCGTGACCACCCCGCGCCCTCGCACAACAAAAACCGCGCCCCACACCTAGACGGCCTGACACGTGAACCACAACAGCACACCACTAGCAACAGTCGGTCGACGGTATGCAACACTTGATCTCGCTACACGCGGGCCCATGCCACCCGAGCGATAAGAGGGGAAGGACATGCGTCGCCTCCGATTTGGAAGGACCCGACCAGTCTTATGGATGTCATGCCGACTCCGAGAGAGAGGATACATCAGAAAGTGGGGAGGAGAGATGCAACACCCGATCTACTTTTAAAACATCTAAATATAATGATTGCAACATACGTCTGAAGACAGTTGAAACACTTGAAACATTTTTATGAAACACTTAGAAAATACCTGAAACATACTTAAAAACTGTTGCAACCATAAACAACATCCAAATAAAACACATACAATGTATGCGTGAAACATATGTAACATTCAAATAAACACAAATGCAACAAATGAAACATACATATGAAACACTCGAACCATACATGTGCACCATCCTCAGATCTACTTTTGCAACATCTATATGATTCAGTTGCAACATACCTTTAAAATGTCTGAAACAATTGAAACCTACAATTACAACATAGGGGGAGGAGAGAGCATAGCGCGGGGAAGGGGCTCCTGATGGGGGAGCATATCAATGGGGGGAGAGGTGTTGGGGATATAACCTCGGCATATCCCCTGGGACCTTCTTGGGCTTGCCGACCAGGAGACGGCCCAGCCTACGAGGCCTTGCGGCACGCGACCAGCCCGTCGTGCTCGCTAAGGACTCCTAAGAAGACTTGCTCGCCAAGGAAGATCCTAGTAGATAGACTCGGATACCTTGCCATAGGGAACCGATCGTAATCGGTTAGGATATGGAAATTGTAACCCTGCTCCCCGACTATATAAGGCGAGTAGGGACCCCCCTCGAAAACCCCCAGAAAACATCTCTCAGATCATCTACAGATCTTGTAACCTGATATACGAGATCAATTTAGCCACCAGAACACATGACGTAGGGTATTACGGCGGTTTGTCGGCCCGAACCTGTCTAAATCGCCGTGTCTACGCTCTCTGTGTTACGCTTGATCGTTGTCGCCACACCTCCGCCTAACAATCTACTACCGTGGGGTACCCACTAGATAGACTGCGACACATATTTCGTCGACAGTTGGCGCGCCAGGTAGGGGGTGTGTGCATCGACTTCATGGCTCGTCAAGCGGTCACCTTCCCGGATTCGATGGTCCTTCCGGCGCCCGGCACCGTGATCCAGATCGGATCTATGTCTTGGACCATCGGATCCGCGCCACGCGGGTAAGTTCACCACCATCTCCGTGTCATCCCGACATATCGAAGTACCACCTGCGCAAGGACGTCAACATCGACGACCTAATCAGAGCCGTCGATCGCGTCAATGCCGGAATCATCAGCTACATCGACCTCGTCCAGACGGCACGACGCCGACTCCCAGGTCACCACGGTCGCCGACCACGCCGCCGTCGGTCTCCGCCGAAGACAATGATCACGATGACCAGACACACCCGCCCCTCCCCAATGATGCCCTACGGGCTCAGTAATTAGGTCACTGCCTTCCAGCGCCAAACACATCGACTGATCTCCGACCAGACTTTCCCAACACCCATCGTGAACATCGTCGTCATCTCCCCGGTCTCCGACGACGACTCCGACCAGGCAGTATCTCTTGATGACACGGTCTCCTCAGCCTTGGTCGCCTCCACGAGGCCCAAAACGCCCGGTTCATCCGGATCGACCAGTGACATCCCAGAGTTCCCCCCAGGTTTCGGGGGGGGGATAGTTTTTCAAGTCTCCGCCGACAACGTCCCACGCGACAACGAGACGAAGGCCGATCGCCTCGCGAGGGAACAGCGCAACAACGAGCGCACACGACGGCACAAACTGGAGCGCGTTGAGCAAGAGAAACGAGACGAGGAGCACCATGAACGCAAATGACTTGCACGTGAGCAGCGCGAGCGAGACTAGAGAAACGGTGGTCGCATGCCAGGATGTAATCTCCAGAATGACTTCGACCGGATAGGCGACATTCTGGTATACCCAACTCCGAGCGCCAACCTCGCCGCGGCAACATGCGAGCTGTCCAAACTCCCCCTACGCCCGAGACAGAAAAAAATTAGAGCTCACCTCAAAGCAACAGTGGTCCAGGTGAATAAGGCGGCTCACCCGTCTGAATTTTCTGATCAGTCTCATAGCAGAAACCACCCCAGAAGCCCCCTGCAGGAATACATGCAAAGATCCCCGCCACGTGACGGTGAAGCATGCGACGACGCTCGGCGTGAGCGAACGCCGGAGCAGGTACGTCGTAGCCCTCCGAGGGAGTATAGGCGAAGATCTCCGCTACGCGATGGGGAGGAACGCGGATACCTGCGACGCAGACGAACACCAGAGCCGGCGCGACGAACCCCTCCGAGGGAGTACCGAGGCAGATCCCCGTGGCGGGATGGAAATCCACGACGCGACCTAACAACACCACCCGTTGGAAATTTGCGACCTCTTTCCCCTCGCCTGCGCGTTGTCCGGTGGCCAACGAATTTCAGGGTAACATCGGTGGACAAATACGACGGCAAGATAAACCCAGAGCACTGGGCCTCCACCTACGAGATCGACGTATATGCTTCGGGAGGAAACCAAGATGTGATGGCCAACTACCTCCCCGTGATGTTGTCGACCATGACCAACAATTGGCTCCAGAAGATCCCCGAAGGCATGATCGATAGCTAGGAACAGCTCAAAGGAATCTTCATTAAAACATACAAAGCCACGTGTGTCCAGCCGGGAACGCGTTACGACCTGGAAAACGTCCGCCAGAAGAGCAACGAGAGTCTCCGCGAATACATCAGGCGTTTCTCTGATAAACGATTGAGCATCACGGACATCTCCGACCCAGAGGCCATCACCATCTTCTCCAACGGTTTACGCACCGACGAACTCAGAAACAAGCTGGCACGAAAGATACCAACAACCATAGAATAGCTCATGACGATCGTGAATCCTTACGCCAACCAAGACGACGCCGCCCGAAGTAGGGAGACCAAGCGACAATACTCCCGCTCCCCAGAGCGCGGAAGGGACAGGGGTCGCTGACCAGACTACCGCAACGATGGAAGACCTGGTGATTACCAGGACTACAGATCGAGCAACTCCGAGCGCTACCCGCAGAAGTACGATTATAGACGAGACGATCGTTGCGTCGCTAATACAAACGCCAGACCAAGAAAGAACTACGACGAAAGCTATGACAAGATCCTCAACGGCCCATGCCCCATACACAAGAACGCCAAACACTCCATGCGTAATTGCGACCATCCTCGAGCAGGCGGTGAAGGGAAGAGGAGACAAGAGGGCAAAGAAGGACGATCCCGACAAGGGCAGAGATCAAGAACCACCAGCACCGGAGTTCCGCCCACCATCAACAACGTACTCCATCTTCGGAGGTGTTGTGGTCGTTGAAGCAGAAAGGAGACGTCGCCAGGTACGCAAGGACGTCTACTCGGTAGCAGCAACAAGCGAGGGCGCGGACGACACACGCCACCTAGACTGGTCAGAACAGTCCATCAGCTTCTCCGGAGAAGACGAGTGGACAGACTTCAGGTACCCTGGTCGCTTCCCGCTCATCGTTGATCCGACCATCGCCACGTGCCGCTTCAGGAAAGTACTGGTCGACAGCGGCAGTGCCCTCCACATCATATTCGCCGATGCCTTCCGCCAACTCGAGTACTCTAAGAAGGACCTCATGCCTACGAACTTTTCCTTCTGGGGGATCATCCCCAACAAGGCGTCAACACCGGTAGGCTGGATCACCCTCCCTCTGCAGTTCGGCAATCAAGACCACTTCAGGGTGGAACACATCACCTTCATCGTCGCCAACTTTGAAACAACCTACCATGCGATACTAGGCCGACCAACACTTGCCAAGCTCATGGCGGTTCCGCACTACACCTACATGGTGCTCAAGATCCCGACGCAGCAAGGCATCCTCAGCCTCCGAACCAACCTCAAGATCGCGTACGAGTGCGAATAGCAAACGATAAACATCGTCGAAAAGCCTTGTCTCCCGGACATGTATATCCCAGAGGGTAGCGACAACCCGCCCGCGAAAAAGCAGAAGGAAGTAGAAGAAGCAGCGATCACTCCTAACTCCGGCGGCGAACGAGCATAGAAGTCGATAGCTCCGGGCAATGCAAGACGCCCTAATATAATCCTAATTCAATAAAGTTTGTACTGTTCTACCTCCAAACAATGAATAAAGGTGTTTTATCTCCATTGTATCTCATCTAACCAAACCTGTTATGAAACGCTCACGGCGTACGACAATCTCCACAAAGCGCCCACGGGGCACAAAGACCTCTGCGACGCATTCATGGCGTAGACTAACCACTCCAAAGACACTTACAAATACCCTCACCGCAACAACGCCAATAACACACGACGACCACGACAGTGCGACTACTAACGATCCGCGACCTCTCCAAAACACTCCCATAGTGTTCGACGACCTCTCCAAAATGCAACACAACGTTTCTCCAAACAGCCTGACCATAACCAGAAAGCTCCCGAAGCTGGTCTATCAATGGGTCATAGTGAATAGAAGTAGCTACTCTAAGCACTACGACCATGTTGACAGACCTCCTAAGTGATACCTCCTCATAAACCGAGCGGTGTCATTTAGGTCGGGAGCCATGAGGCTATGCGCCCAGAATTTGTATACGACCACGGTACGGTCGACGACTCTACAAGCAGCATGACTATCCGCCCAGCGTCTGCAGGAACGGACGCCACAAGCCATAGTCACGCTACGATTAGTCCGCTCGGAAAAAGGACCTGACCCTGGCATCATCCAAAGCGTGCATGAGTTGTTCGTCCTCTGCGCTGCGGGTTGCCAACAACGTACCTCCTTAAGAGTCCTTATGTATCCTATGCGTGAAGTTGCGCTAGCCCTACGATCTGGAGCATTTGAGACCCAAGGCAGAACGACTCATCGCGACGGCTCACGACTAACGGTCACGACAGGACATACAAGTGAAACAAAAGCTCACCGCCCGGATATATTACAGCTTTGTAGTTTTCATTTACACGTCCGACCACTTGTATCCGAGATACAAACAAAAGCTCACCGCCCGGATATATTACAGCTTTGTAGTTTTCATTTACACGTCCGACCACTTGTATCCGAGATACAAATCACCGTTGTCTTGCAGCAAAACAGAGCGTGATCACAAAATCGACATTGAAGAAACAACGTCTAAGAAAATGTTATTCCAGCAAATTACAACTTCATCCCACTGATGCAATAAGCGACCATCTCACAGATGTTCCTAGTCCAGAGATCAAACTCATGTCGAATCTGACATTCCAAGCTATAGTACATGATAATCCAAGGCGCATTATCACCCCAGCGGCGACACTCGCTCCAGGAACACTGATGAGGCGCGACGACCACGACTAAATCTGGAACATCCTCTAACGCACGAATACCCAGAGACCGCCTGATCCTGTGCATATCATCACGAGAGCGGTCCAGAAGACGACGCAAGAAACAGTCGCAAAAACGACCATCTTGTAGGGCACCTCCACCGACAGAACCAAGGATAGCACGCGCCTCCGGATTCACCGAATCAGCATAAAACAGCATCATGGCCCTGAAGTACATAGCAACATCATCTCCAGCGACCACCGCCCTACCGATAAGATCCCGCCCGACAGGATCTCGCCCGAACACCATCAACCGCTCCAGGCCACGGAAGAACAAAGCCTCACGATGGTCGACATCAAGAAAACGTTGCACGAAGGCTGACTCCAGGAAGGGGAAGTAGGGCCGACAATAGTCTTGAACACGCCGAAGAGACACGAGCCGAATCGTCGAAGCATCATCGCAAAAGCGGCAAAAGAGACGGCAGAGTGGGCGAATCTTCACATACTCACACACATTGTCGTTGTCGCCGATCACAAGAAGAAGAGTCCGGAAGACCAAGTCCTCCGGCAAAGCCAGCAAGGTGGAGGGACCCACTGCAAGGCGCGCACCATCACCCTCCATCTCCACCGACCAAACCCTAGCGTCGACGAAAAACTCTCAAAATCTTGCGACTAGGCAATGCAAAGGAAATCAACGCAATAGGAATCGATACTTACCCGAAGCTTCACGGGGATATATAAACAAATCTCCGCCCTGATCGAACAACCCAGGCAAGGGAGTCGCGCCTCTTCGAATCCTACACACCTTCAGATAAAAGACCAAAAGACGAGACCGTTCCCCTTTCCGCTGCGGATTTCATCCTTTATACAATCGGTGCGGCGCTTCTACTTCCAGGGTTTTTGGGAAACCGCAACGATTGAATACGGAACCGCCACGCCAACCACCTTTTGCGCCGCACAAACGAGCCGATAGAACCAGACACAAAAATTACGACCGATTTAACCCTGTTTACCTTTCACCTTATGCTTTGTGGCTAATCATTCCTTTTGAACAGTGCTACAATCCCAGGGACTGAACGCGTGTCTATCTCATTTTTCACGCAACAGCAGCAGGGCGCCTACAGCAACCCGGCTGACAAGGACAATAAGGCCGCCCGCACAAAAACTCGGGGACTCCGTCCATAGCAACAACGACTTAATGTTGATCGCGTCTCCGACCAGGCTCGGGGACTTCGTCCAGTTCCACATCGAGCAAGGCTCGGGACTGTGACTAGGGCACCAGAGAACAACGCCTGGGAAGACAACACCCGGGGACTGACGCCCGGGGACTGCGAATAAAAACTAAAAGACTCTGATACAAGAATCTCTCCGAGCTCCTTCCATCAGGCTCGGGGACTACGGGTATTCGCAGTCGTTTTTGTAAATTTATGCTCCAATCTCTATTTAGTTACTTTATGCACTACTTTATAAAGCATGACACCACGTGCATACTTCACCTGCTACCATGCTTGGGGATTAAGTGGGTACACTTCACCTTGCGGTGAATGTACTGATATTTTTCACAAGCAATGCTCTGCTATTTTAATGTGCGATTTTTTGCAGAGCCTAAGTGGGTACACTTCACCAGGGAAAGACCTTTTAAAAGTTTTTTCCTTCTTCAGCACGTCACATTCTTCCAGCAAGCAGCTGCAGCATCAGGCAAGGCGACCAGCTCGCACGCCAAGTTACGACGTTCTCGACCAGATCGATCTAGTCGGGAGACCTCTCCGAATAGCACCCCGACCAGCCATACCGGTCGAGACTCTACGACGACCACCCCGCATGACGGCGACCAGCTGGACGCCTCTCAGGATGACGTCGCGGACTCGCCAGAAGAATATAACATGCTCGGGGACTTGTTGGGGATATAACCTCGGCATATCCCCAGGGACCTTCTTGGGCCTGCCGACCAGGAGACGACCCAGCCTACAAGGCCTTGCGGCACGCGACCAGCCCGTCGTGCTCGCTGACTCCTAAGAAGACTTGCTCGCTAAGGAAGATCCTAGTAGATAGACTCGAATCCCTTGCCATAGGGAACCGATCGTAATCGGTTAGGATATGGAAATTATAACCCTGCTCCCCGACTATATAAGGCGAGCAGGGAACCCCCTCGAAAAACCCCAGACAACCTCTCTCAGATCATCTACAGATCTTGTAACCTGATATACGAGATCAATCTAGCTACCAGAATACAGGACGTAGGGTATTACGACGGTTTGCCGGCCCGAACCTGTCTAAATCGCCGTGTCTACGCTCTCTGTGTTACGCTTGATCGCCGTCGCCACACCACCTAACAATCTACTACCGTGTGGTACCCCCTAGGTAGACTGCGATGCATATTTCGTCGACAAGAGGCGCTGCCCATGTGAGGGAGAAGGACGCTCGGATGGGAGAAGAAGCAACTAGGGTGGGGGAAGAAGCCACTAAGATGTGGGGAGAAGGATTTTGGGGATGGTGAAGGAGCCGTGGAGGGCAGCGCGTCACACCCCTTCTGGAGGCGAGCAGAGGGGACGACAGGGAAAGGTCGTCGGAGCCTTGCCGAGGATACGGGATGTCGTCGTCGTTGTAGGCGAGCGGAGGGGAAGGATGGGAGACACATCGGCGATGGCGCAGGTCACCGTTGGGGGCTCTGGCGAGGCGAGGCCTAGAAGGAAGGGGTCGACCATAGGCGACAGGCGAGAAGAGTCGGGTGGGGAGCTCTGGCCGGACGGGGGAAGGGGAGAAGGGGCAGGGCGCAACAACGGAGGCGTGCTCGCGGCGGGTGGCGCAGGTCGCCGTTGTTGTTCTTGTTTTCTGCCCTAAATTCATGTTGAATCCTATCTAAAACTCCAATCTCTTCCAGTTATATGTACATCCGGATCCAGAACATAACACAAACCTTGAGTTTTGATGTAATTAAGAAGCACGACGAGATCATTTGTGTGTGTAGCGGTAGAAGTATTGGTCTTCATCCAATGTTACCTTCTCCCAAAGGTCAACTAGCAATGAATCGTTTATGTCAGTTTCATTCCAATTGATGTTGCAGCTCTCCCTACTCAAATTAGTAGTATCCCACAACTTTTGCATCTAAGATACCATTCACAACATAGATGGCTTGTGGTGATTTCTTCTTGCTAATCAGATCAATACCATCACTTGCATAGATGGATGGCATTTGGAACCTATGCAAATGCAAGCTCAATAGTACCAATACTGATAGCAAAATAGGACGACTACTATTAGCAAGTTCCAAACGGGGATGCTAATTACCAATCTTGAGAACCGATATCACCACCAACACGTCCAGTATTAGTTGGACTCATGTTGTAGTTTGTTAAGGTATTTGATACTACTCATGGAGCCACACAGGTACTTGTGGAGGGGTCATCACACTAAAGCAACAATGTTTTCGCTCATATTGTTCCTAAAGAACCTAATGTGCACTTATGTCATAAGTGGTATTATTCCACTCATGATGGGTCACGACATGGTTATGATTGGTTTCAATGCCTAGGCTTATGGTGGCATAAATACCAAGGGCAAAAGGCATTTAACAAACACATGGTGGTAAAGAAGGAGGACAAAACAAAGGGACAATATTGGGAAAATCGAGGATTAATGTGTTGCATATGGTATTCTCAAAAGGAGGTTGACATGATTTTAATGGCTAATCTCAGTAATCTATCACCTACCATCGTGCTTCTTAGAAAGCCTCAAGTGAGGAGAGTTCTACTCCTCTTTGATGTGTGCATATATCATCAATTAGAAAATTGAAAGACTCAATGGAGACAACCTTAGTAATATCAGAGTCTATTGTATCAATAATTTAATTTATGGTGGTTCACACAAGGCTTTTAGATATATTGGTGGAGGTCATCCCTACTGTCTACACCTTCAATTGGTCTCTAGCCTCCCTAAACAACCAAGTAGATGAGAGAGGGTATAAATGGACCAGACAACAAACTAGTCACTCCCAACAAACCCACGCAAAAGAAAAAAAATACCCACATTGGATGGTTCGATGATGTGTTTCCATGAGGACCATATCATTCGATTTGTGCATCATTTGTCCACGTGTCACACTTGTTGTTTAACTAGTCATTGAAGCACTAAGTAATACTCTCTTTGGACCATTTGGTCAATGTAAACCATCAACTTCAACTTCAATGCGCTCGGTGCCCGATTTTCCTATCAATATCATAGTGAAATGAGTTTAGAATCACATATCACCAATTTCCCTGTGTGTTTTAGTTTTAACTTGGGTACTCTTGAACACTCCATTATGGTCAATTTTCTTGCCATTAGACATGTCAATGAAGTTTTCTCTTTCTATTTATCCTTTTTTTCATTTTTACACAAACAATACTATAGTGCTTCGTTTTCTTGGTCATTGGATCATCTGATGAAGTCATTTTAACTGCACCGTCCACTATTTATTCCCTATTATGCAATACTTTGGCGCTATGTATGACTGTATTGCAAGATCTTCTAGTCCATTATGTTGTTCTAGACTCCTTGATATTCTTTCTTCATTTATTGTCTAATATTTGATCCACTTATTTGATTTAAATCATTAGGACCTAAATATCTATATAACATGTTTGGCACAATTGTTAGTTCTAACTATCATAGTCACTTGAATCACCAAAATTTCAATAAATATAGCATACATGACCATATTCTTTTTTTTGCGACCATATTCTTTACAGCTCACTAGAACCCATTTTTGATTAGGTAGCATTCCAACTCTAGGTACCTCTCTCCTATTAGTTTGATGATTATCTAAAGAGGTTGGGAGCATTACTATGATATATAAAATTGACTCATCTAAATAGTTGGCTATTGTATGCACCTTTATAAGTTCAAGAAAGCTATTAGCAAGTCATATGGTGCAATGTGTACCGCAACGAGAACGGGGTGAGATGACAAAGCCATCCTATGAGCGGTGGAACGGTAACTCTGTTCTAAAAAAATGAAAATCTAGTTTCTAAGAAATCAAGCGATCTTAAATTTAATAACTAGATTAAAAGACAACAATGTTTCTATATTTAAAAACAGGATTTATTACAAAACAAGTCATTATACAATTAATTTATTAATATTTACTATATAATATAGATATTAGTTCTTTTTTATATTTTATATATGGTTAAACTTGAAATTATTTGAGTCGAACCAATTTTTTTCAGGGAGGGAGAGCGTAGAATAGAATAGAAACACAAAAAAACCTATGTCGAGCTGCTGAGTTAGCTGGAGTTAGAAAAAAAGCGACCGCGACCCGGGCTCAACTGCCGGAGTGCGGACGTGCCCATCCATCGGTCTAGCCCACCGGCACAGAGCACTGAGGCTAATAAAATTTCCCGTTCCAATTTCCAACTCACAGATCTCATTCCCACGCCCACACCTCCAACACGCACAGATCTCATTCCCCCCGTCGCGCCGGCGAGCGACGGCGCGCATCCTCCTCCGCTCCGCCTCTCCCGCCCTGCCTCTCATCGCCGCCCCGCCTCCCTCCGTCGTTCCAGGCCGCCTGGGCTTCTTCTCCGTCGCCAGCTACGCGCGTGAGGAGGGAGGAGGAGCCGCAGCGCGTGGATTCAGGGGCAGCGGCGTCCATCCCACGTGAGAAGGGAGAAGGAGCCGGTGAGATCTACTTTTTTTTCAGCTCCTCCATCTCTCAGCATCTCTCTCAACGCGTTTTGCGGAGATTCGTCGGTGGAGCTGGTTGCTGTGAACCCAACGAGGCCAATCTTCCTCGCAGCGCCGGCGCTCCATCTTCCGTCCCCTCCTCCCCCCCACCCTCCCGCGCTCGGCACGGCGGCGGGGTAGTCCCTGGCTCGGCATCGTCATCAGCGGCTCCCCCTCCCGCCTCTCGCTTCTCGCCTCTCGCCAGTCGCCCCAGCAGCCGCTGCTCCACCATGGCGGTTGCGCCGCTTTGGGAGCGCTTATGCCCCAAAGCGAAGCGATGCCTGTCCGCTTAGGGCTTCAGTGCACTGAAGCGTGCGCTGAGTGCCGCTTTTTGGAACCCTGGTGTTGATTTATATGCAAAACTTTAAGTGGAATATTTAATTTGAGATCGCATCGTAGGGGCAAATCGGTTGCCTTGTTCATGCCTTTGATAGCTACTATTGACTGCTGAAATAAAATACTTTATAAGTGACTGCAATTACCCCTTCATTTTTCCAGTTCTGACAATCATTAGCCATGTTATATTCTCGTTCTGATTACTTTGCTGATTGTGTAATTGTTTTCATGTGACAGGTTCATAATTTAAGGGCTTGGTTTGAATAATTGTAGTCATCAACAAAAGTGATAAAAAATGGTATGGCTAGTTGGTTTCATTGTCTTTTTACTTAATCCTCTTGCTAGTCGCTAGGTAGTGCTAGTAAACTTATTTAATCTTCTGATTTCAAGGAATCTTTATACATTTATTCCTTTGCTATCATTGATTTACTGTATCTTGTTTCTGATAGGTCTGATTTTTTTTTTATTGTTTGTACCCCTAGGTGTTCTTGCAGCTTCAATCGTTTCAAAGTCGGGAAAAGGTGTGGTGCTTCAGTTAATCAGATCCTTCATTATTGCTGATTTGCAAAGGAATTGATTTTGTAACTTATTTATCTTCTATAATAACTTGAGTCACCATCTATTATAACACTATAAAAAATTTGGTGCAATATCTGATTTCATGTTGCTAACTACTCAGTTCTTTTCTTACATAACAAGTCTTTGGATTCACATAATCTGAAGCTACTATTTGTTTAAGTTTATCTAGCTTTCCCCCCTAATTATCCTTTTGAAGAAGTGAACGGACTTGGCTGAGGGCTGTTCTTTTTTCTGTTTTCAATTGCAGCCCTTGTTTCAAGACAGTTTGTTGACATGTCTCGCATAAGGATTGAAGGATTACTTGCTGCGTTCCCAAAACTGGTTGGAACTGGAAAGCAGCACACTTATGTTGAAACTGAAAATGTGCGTTATGTTTATCAACCTATTGAAGGTTTATATCTTCTACTCATCACAAACAAGCAGAGCAATATTCTTGAAGATCTGGACACTTTGAGGCTCCTCTCCAAGCTTGTATCCTTCTCTGACATACATTAATCTTCTCACCCATTGGAATTTACCTTATTTATATAATCATATTTAATCTATGAGTTAAAAAATAGAACCTAGGGGCCGGGGGTGGGGAAATGGTTGGTCTTGACCTTTTCCTTCATAATGATAAGTACAAGATAACCGTACTGTGTATTCTTGTGGAGAAAGTTGAATTTTTAGGTTTACATTAAATCCAAACTAATCTAGTTTCTTACATATGACTGGGTGGGGGTGGGGTGGGTGCGGGGGGGGGGGGGGGGGGGTAATGCTGTGTATATATCAACTCTTTTACTGTTCTGTGGTGTCTTCTTCCACAACTGTCTCCTTAACATTTGGAAAGGTGCCTGAATACTCCCCTTCCCTGGATGAGGAGGGTATTTGTAAAACAGCATTTGAGATTATATTTGCTTTTGATGAAGCCATCTCTCTTGGGAACAAGGAAAATGTAACAGTGCAACAAGTCAAACAATATTGTGAGATGGAGAGCCATGAAGAGAAGGCACACAAGCTGATGATGCAAACCAAAGTCAATGAAACCAAGGATCTCATGAAGAAGAAGGCTAATGAGCTTGACAAAATGAGGGTCTGATTATTTTTTACCAGATTTAAAATACATACAAATTCCGTTTAAGTTATGGTTTGTGTGTTTATCTGTCAATTTAGTCTTATATTGGACTATGCTTCAAGCAATGCCACAGTAAAGTTAAACCATCCAATTAGAATATGTGTTTCTCATAAAATATTTGTTGACTTCTGCAAAAACATAAAGAAAAGATGAATTGCTAACACCTTCAGAATAATTAGTAGAATGAATTTTTTCATCAAATGAGAGCGAAACACAAGCTAATTAGAGAAAAAAATAATTAGGTTCTACAAGATGTATAAATCGAAATCTCATGTCAGTCTATTTTGGGTATGAATTACTGCAATAATGTTTTTTTAGCTTTAATTCATTATTGTCTAAGGTTGTATATTTTCTGGGTGGTGTTCATTGTAGATGGAAAGAGGTAAACTTGACAAAGGAGGATACTCATCAATATCTGGTCCACGTGTTATTGAAAAAACTTTCAGTGACATGAGCATCAGTGGTTCTGGATTTGGTAGTGGTTCTGGATTAGGTGGACTGAGCACTGACATGGACTCATTTGCCAGCAAGCCCAAAGGTAAGGAGGCTCCTCTTTCATTTCTTAATAAATATTTTATTTTAGAAAAATACCGAACTTCTTGCATCAGTGATCAGTTTATGTTGATGATTTAAATTTGTTCTTTCTTTTGGTATTTGCATCTAGCTCTGTTTCATCTTGCTCTTCTCCAGATATCTAGGAAATATATTACAATTGTTTTTTGTTTTTTTGGTCAACCATGAATCTATTATTTCATGGAAATGTATTGAGATATTTTATTGTTCCCAGTTCTTGTATAAGCGGATGTTTGTCATGTAGGGAGCATGCAGACTCCCAGATTGTTAGGCTTATCAATCCGTTGAACTTTGTAACTCGTACTTGTTTACAAAACAAATTGATGAGGATTTATTGTTTAAATAGCAAATGAACTTATGTGCCACTGCATTCTGTCTCTTTCAGGATACATTTATAATCCTATTTTAACAGATAGTAGGTACGAGTTGGATTCAAGTTAGCTAAACAAAAACTAGAGGGTCATATAGTAAACACAATTAAGTCTTCTGTTTTTGTGTTCCATTGTTGGTTAGTGATAGCTCAATCTTGTCTTTCTTTTGTTCATTATGTAATTAAGTTCTACTCAGATCTTTCATGACTTGTATTAGGGCAACAGGACTACATTACCTTATTTTCCAGCTAAAATGCTAGAGACAGTACAGGGTTAGCATATGTTTCTAACTGCAAGCGATGTTTATACAGGTCGTCCATCTGCAGCAGCTACTGCACCTGGTAAAGGTTTCGGTATGAAATTAGGCAAGACACAGAAGACGAATCAATTCCTCGAATCTTTGAAAGCTGAGGGAGAAGTCATTTTGGAGGATGTACAACCAAGTGCAGTTTCTACAAGATCTGCTCTTCCACCAAGTGACCCTGTCACAGTGACTATAGAAGAGAAGCTCAATGTTGTTGTTAAAAGAGATGGTGGTATTAATAACTTTGATGTTCAAGGAACACTTGCTCTTCAGGTTCTTAGCGATACTGATGGGTTCATCCAATTGCAGGTAACACCCTTTCCTAAATTCTAGCATTTTATATTTGTACTTGCTTTTTTCTGTCCCCTTTACGCTAATGGAAAGCTTTAACTGTAGAAAGTTCATAATAGTATAAAACTTTATTTTATTTTCCTCGTCACGTGAACCTGTAGTCCTGTAATCTGTTTAGGTAAGAACATTACCTTCTGTTGTGGAAGACCATTATTTTATATTAGTATGACATTCACCTTCATTTAGCTTATGCTATTTTTAAATTTGCCGATAGTCACATTTATTGCATAGCAGTATATCATCGTCTGAATTAGTTCATGAGCTGATTTCTCTAATATATGGTTTGTTGTAGATTGAAAGCCAAGATATTCCTGGGCTTAGTTTCAAAACACACCCAAATATCAACAAAGATTTGTTTAACGGTCAGCAAATTTTGGGAGCAAAAGATCCAAACAGGCCCTTTCCAAGTGGTCAAAATGAAACTCCTCTGGTGAAATGGAGAATCCAGGGGATGGATGAGTCATCTTTACCTCTGTCAGGTGGAATTTTTTTTGTTTTCTTCTGTCTAACAATTTGCCTATTTGGACTTACGGTAACATGCTATTTCTGATGCAGTCAATTGCTGGCCGTCTGTATCTGGAAATGAAACCTATGTGAACATTGAATATGAAGCTTCTGAGATGTTTGATCTGCACAATGTTGTCATATCTATACCTTTGCCAGCACTTCGGGAGGCTCCAAGTGTCAAACAGATAGATGGAGAGTGGAAGTAAAATTTTCTTTCCTCTTCAATTTATTCATGCTTATGTTTTACTAAAGTATATCACTATATCGCATAATTTTCTTGTGACTAGTGCATGACCTTATGCTATTTGGTTGCTGTCCTGTTTTATGTGAGGCCCTTTTATTGTTAATGTTAACAAGTCAAATGTGATATTCCCAAGACTTTTGCTGTTATAACTGGTATATCAAACTGTTACATTGGACTTTGTGTATATAACTTGACTGCTGTATAGTATGCTAGGTCTGAGTAAGCTGTGCAATATAGATCTGAATTAGCTCTACACGGTAGATCTGAATAAGCTATGTTACTGCATTACTTCATTTCTTGGTGGCATTACACAATACCTTCTTTGTTTTATAGGATTGAGCACTTCAGCTTGTGCTTGTTGTCTTAGTTTTTTACTTCCTTGTGCAAATAGGTTGGACTCAAGAAACTCCGTGTTGGAATGGTCTATTCTCCTTATTGACCAGTCGAATCGCAGGTCTGAAATATTTGAATATTTAACTTGTGATTTATCATCCAATTCAATAGATTGACTGCTTGTAACTATTCCCTTCTGTACCGTTTGCAGTGGTTCCATGGAATTTGTTGTTCCCCCAGCTGACCCATCATCATTTTTCCCCATCTCTGTTGGATTTTCTGCATCGAGTACTTTCAGTGATCTGAAGGTTGGTTTCCACATAATGGTCTAATGAACCCACCTATGCTTGCTGTATCCCTATTCATTTGTTATTCATTTTGTCTACCTGAAACTTTTCAGGTCACTGGAATCCTTCCTCTCAAGGAAGGCAACCCTCCGAAGTTTTCTCAGCGGGCTCGTTTGCTCACTGCTAACTATCAAGTTGTTTAATACTTGTACCGCCGTCTGTCCACTTAAATACTTCCAATAGCAGATATTTGTGATATGATGACATGTTATTGCCATGGACTTTTGCAAGCCATTGCACGGAAGATCATTTTGCGTTTGGGAAATCTTTACTATGTGCTTCTCATTGTTATTAGCATGTTGCTCAAATGTTGTTCTGATGTATTGCTACCAGAGAAATAAGTAATATTCTTGCATTTCGTTTGCCAGCATTTTGTTACCCGTCCTTTTCCCCTTTTGAAAATCATGTCAGGACAGTGTTGTCGTGTAATGTGATCTGCTGGTTTAAGAGCATCTCGACCAGATCTTCTATCCTTGTTCTCTAGTTCTAGAAGCTCTCAAAGACAATATTTATTTTGGATGTGAGAGATCTTCATCACTCCATATATTGCCAAAACGCACTTCCTAATTTTTATTATGAGACATGTAGGGCTCATGTACCAGTGTCTAATTATTACCATCTTTCCCTGCCACTCTTGGTCGCGGCCCCTCCACATAAATAACTATCAGTATTAGATATCCGAACCATTGAGCAAAGCAACAGAATGGCTGTCCCTTTCCTTTTGCCTAGGGGCATCGTCGTTGGGGATACGCTCGGGGGGTTCTTTCATACTAGCACAGGGGGCCCGCTGTCGGCTCTTGCTAAACATTTGTTGCAAGTGTTAAAGTGAGTTAGTTTTTTTTGTATATACTAAAATAATATATGTACAATAACATGGATAAGTACTTAAAATTGTTGTTATGGTCTAATAACAACCCAATATAAAGATGCATGAGCCTGGTAGAAATATTACAAACTCTTTATTATCATGATTGATATGAATCACCATACTACACGTACTTAGCGCGTGTGATCGTTGCTTATATAAAATGAAAGATTAAAAATAAATGAGAAAAAGAAGAGAATAAAAAAGTTTAAACAAATTTAAAACTAAAAATAATAAAAGTTTTTAGAAATAGAAACTAAAAAAAAATTAAAAAAATGTCTCCAACACTTCAATATAAAGGTATATTGGTCTGATAGAAATACTACATGCTTTTAATTGCTATAACTGATATATACTACCACACTGAATGCACTCCGATGCGTAGGATCATATATGTATAAAACAAAAGATTAAAAATAAAAATACTACATGCTCTTTATCGCTTGCTTCAGAACTAAAAATAAAAAAGAATTAAAAAAAATTAAATATGAAATTTGAAAATTATAATAAAAAACTAAAAAGAAAAAAAATTTAAAATAATAAATATCAAAAAAAATATCAAATCGGTGAATAGTGTTAGAGGGTCTCTCAGGCCTCCAATTTATTGGAGCATGAGGGATATCTTATTTAGCTAGCGTTTGGTTAGGAGTAAGGTAGAATGTGAGTCTTTTTTCCTAGTTCGTAGGTGGATGACCGTATTTTACATCTGGTTGAAGAGAGGGATCAGATCAACCTGTTTTTTTTTGTCTGGAGATATTAAAACTGAGATTAACTACTGACATGTGGAGTCCAATTGTTAGTTTTTTAATTATCTCATTTTCTTCCTCCTATAGTTATCTCTTTTCATCTTATGCTCCGCCCGTCCTGCACCCGTGACAGAGAGCTTTGTGTCAAGGACCTAGCTTGGCCGCCGTCAGAGCTCGCCGATTGATCAAGAGCACCTCCTCTTCCTTCCCATGCGCCCCTCTTCTCTTCCTCTAACATGATCATGCATGCGTGCGCTCATAGCAACAACCGTCCCACTCCATGTGATTCTATTTGCTCGATTTTTAGGGGTAGAGCCATCTCAAATATGGATGAAATATATGCTAGTAGGATCAATAGTGTCTCTCCCTAGTTCTAAAGCAAACAAAAGAGGGAAGATGGATCATTCCACTTTTTGGCTACTCTTCCACTCTATTCCATCAACCAAACAACGTAATATAGATAGATTAAAAATGACAGAGAGGTAGATCTTTCTATACATTATAGATAGATTGTTTGAGAAATTTCTACATCTTTCTATACATTATAGTTATAGATAGATTGTTTGAGAAATTTTTATTGATCCGGTTTCATCAATATCTAAAAACTAGAGCGCCACCCGTTTGATGATTCATCCGGCCCTAGTGGCAAAACAAGTTGAAGGCAACGTAGGGTAGGGTAGGGTCCACTCGTGCAGGACGAACTGAGGTGGCATAATCCCAGATGCGAGATCCCTCGTTGGTCCCTGCCTCCCTGGACCAGCGGCCGCCTCCTCCCAGACTGAGGCTCCCACGATTCGACTTGTACGGCGACCGGCGGTCATCGCCGCCAGCGCCCAGCGGAGGAGGCTGTGCATTGTAACAGGGGAAACGGTACATACGCGTCTCTCCCATTTCTTCATGCTTTTCCCCCTTTCTTCCCGGAATAATTCTATTTCTCCATGGGTGAAGCGGAACCATCTTGATACAGATGCCATCAACATCAGTGTAATCTGTGATGCAGTTTTCTTGTCAAATGCCCAAACAGGTTCCGAGGAAATCTCCAGTAGCACGAGTCATTTGGGTGCGTTTCGTGCACATTCATTCATAACTCGGGAAGCAGTACTGAATTTTTAAAACTGAGAAATACTTAGAAAATTACATCTTTCTTCCGAGTTGGACTGCTCACATGTCAGGAGAGCAAGTTCCCTTATTACACAAGTTAGAAGAATATATGAATATGAACACCTACCCCTCTAGGCTTTAGTAGGGTTAGTCTGAACATAGTCTTTTGTTTCTTATCAATTACTGTATTAAAATTCGAAATAACAGCATTGTGTCCGGAAAACTTTGACCACCATCTGTCATACAAGGAGTTTGCAAAGTAAATTCCAAGTGGATTATCTATTTATTGTAGGGAAATTTTCCCTGAGAAAAGTCAAACTTTCAGCTATATATAAACAAATCTGCGGTCAGAATCAGTTGAAAGTAGCTATTGTAAAATGCAAAGGGGGCTGTGCTGTCTACATCTGATTGGGATCTGACTATTGCAACAGCTTGATGCTTAACATTGACTATTGCAATAGCCAACTGTGAAGCTTCCACGAAAATGATGGAATCTAGTTCAGTCACCATCATGACAGCTTAAGAAATTGCAGAGACATCATGTGCCATTGCTCCAAGCCTCCAAGTACCCCGAGGCTGTGCACTCTGCTAGATTTACATGGTATCCAAGTTTGCCCCCCTTGCGCATCTGAGTTTGTTTCAGTGACCAGGTAAATCCTTCAAGCCACCCGTCAAATAAGTGAAGACTATCTCTGTGATTTTGGTGTCCAACAATTTCCTCATCAAACAATGAGGTCTGCGTTGCTTCTTCTGCACAAGCAAAACTCTCATATGCTTTGATCTCTCCTCAGATATCTTGCCTCACAAAAGCACAAGACCATGGCTTCTGCCGCTGCAATCATGTTCGCTGGGAAGTTGGCCGGGACCTCGGTGGCAAATGCAACCGTCTCCTTCTGGGTCAGCAAAGCCTTCACCTGCCTGACTGACTACTGGAAGGCCGATGGCTTGGAAGATGTCAAGGGTAGGGTACTGCAGTCAGTGAAGAAGGTCCAGGTTGTATTTGATGTCGTTGACCCCGAATACATCAAGGAACAAAGCTCTGCTCTGGATCTTTGGCTGTGGCAGTTCAGGGATGCGGTTGAGGCGGCAGAGGATGTTATAGATGAGCTTAGCTACGACGAGCTTAGAGAGAAGGCAAAGGATCATAAGGTCAGTGACTGGGGCTCCTCTTCTGCTAAACTGAAGCATAAGTTTGTCAAGTCCGTTAAACATGTTGGTGTTATGAGTAAGACTGTGAAAGAATTTACTCACCATGGCACGCTCAAGAGGCTGAAGAAAGTCTTGGAGGGACTAGAAAAGGCAGCCACCGAAATTGTGGCTATCCTCACAGTCACACAGCATCTCAAGGACATTGCTTCAGGTAGTAAGAGGCAGGTGAATTTTATGAACAGGGATCATGAGACTGGTTCAACATTAACTGAACCTTACTTTGTTGGACGAGAAGAGGAGAAACAAAAGATCATTCAGTGGCTGACTGAGGCACCAGTGGAAGCTTCTGAAATTGTGAGGAGTACTCACCATGTTCCTATTCTCTCGGTAGTTGGGCATGGTGGAATGGGGAAGACTACATTAGCTCAATATGTATGTAAAGAGGATGAGGTTGTCAAAAATTTCAAGGTTATATGGGTCCATGTTTCTACTAGATTCAACGCAACTTCCGTGACAAGTAAACTGCTGGAATCTGTAACAAAGGAGAAACCACGTGCAGATCATTTAGAGACGCTTCAGCAGATGCTCAAACAAGAACTCAGGTCTGAAAAGTTTTTCCTTATTTTGGATGATGTCTGGGAAGATAAGAATAAAAAGGAATGGGAAAATATATTTGCTCCACTGAGGAAAGCAGAGAGTGGGAGCAAAATTTTAGTAACAACCAGAATGCAGTCAGTAGCAGATATGGCTGCGAATGCCATGGGGGTTGAAAGAGAATACCTGGAATTAGAAGGGCTACAAGAAGTTGAAAATCTTAAATTATTCAATCATCACGTATATTCAGGTAGGAATCCACAAGATTTTCAAGATTTAGAACCCATAGGTAAAAAACTTGCAAAACAACTAGGAGGATGTCCCTTGGTAACAAAGGTTGTCAGCGGTTATTTGCAGTGCAATATGGATCCTGACAGCTGGATTGATTTCTTACAAGAAGGCCTGGTACATTTTAATGGAAGTGAAGATGATGTGATGCAAACTTTGAGATTAAGCTACTACTGCCTACCAGCACAGGTCCAGATTTGCTTTCGATACTGCAGCATATTTCCGCAGGACTATGAATTTAAAAAGAAAGATCTAGTTTTGATGTGGATGGGCTCAGGATTGATATCACAACATGGAAACAAACCAAGAAGGATTGAAGATATTGGGTATCAGATCTTGGCTGAGTTAACTAGGAAGTCATTCTTTGAAATGAAATTCAAGGTAGATCAGCATAGTCAGAGAAGAGAAGAATATTACGTCATGCATGACCTGATGCATGAACTGGCAAAATATGTTTCTGCTGGAGAATGCACAACAGTAATTGATCCTAGCATGTTGGAAAATGAGAGTGAAAATATTCGACACTTGCGTATTGCTTGCATCGACAAATTTTCTACTGAAGAGGTCAAGAAAATCAAACGTTTTAAGAATCTGCGCACCGCTATTATTGACGGTCCAGGTTTGATTGACAACGATATGTTAGGCATGGTTGAGAATGCTATACAAAAATCAAAATCCTTGCGTCTACTGCGATCAAATTTGGAGAACACATTCCATCTTCCTAAACTTGCTGATTTAAAGCACCTTCGTTATGTCTATCTGTATAGGATATCACTTGAGGGAATGCGTGGGCTTGTTAAACTTTATCACTTACAGCTAGTTGATTGCTTGAATGATTGCGGGGAAGAACTGAGGCATGTGATGTATTTAGGGAACATTGATCATCTGCGATATGTAAATTATGGGTCGCGCAGAATTGGTGAGTTTCCAGTTGGGAGACTCACTTCACTTCAGGAGCTGCACAACTACCGGGTACAAGGAAGTGAAGGTAACAAAATAAGTGCTATCAAGAACCTGAAGGCTCTCCGTAAACTAGATGTTTCCAGCATTGAGAATGTTGTAAGCCTTGAAGAAGCTGATAATGCCAAGTTAAAAAAAAACCATATCTCAACTCTCTATCTCTCACGTGGTCAGCACGTGCTGATGCAGAAAATGGGAAAGATGACTTGATTCTTGATCACCTTGAGCCCATGGTCACATTAGAAACTTGAAAATTTCTGGATATTGTGGTGCAAGGCTTCCTATTTGGATTGAAAATCTCCGTGTCAAGAACCTGGTGTCACTTGAGTTAGCAAGATGCATATATTGGGAACAGCTGCCTTCACTCGGAGAATTACAATGTCTCAAGAAACTTTGGTTGGAGTGCCTTCCTAGCCTACAGAAGATTGGCCAACCATCTCAAGTCTCCAACATTAGATGTACTGATTCGTACCTTCCTCCACATCTGGACACATTGATTGTAAGACGATGCAAAGAACTGAAGCAGTTACCTATCCTACCACCCAGCTTGGTTCATATGGAAATATGTAAGGTCGGGTTGACCGAATTCCCAAGAATAGGGAACCTACATGGTGAGAGTGAGAGTATCAAAACCAGGCCATCTAAATTGCAGTTTGTCACTGTTGAAGAATGCGAAAGTTTGACCTTACCTGAAGGAAGCCTTCTATTGCAAAAACACTACATCAGAACGATCCATGTTCTACACATCAGTGACTGTAAAGAACTGGAGTCTGCACCCCTCTTTGATGAAATGAGAAATCTTAGAGAGCTCAGTATCAGAAATTGCCCGAAGCTGAGGGCATCAAGCGAAACTGAAGGGAAGAACCTGTCGGCATCACTAAAAAAGCTTATAATCAAGCAGTGTGGTGATCTAGTGTATTTTCTGATTAAGTCATTACATGGTCTCGTTAACCTTTCTGAGCTTGTACTAGAAGACTGCCCGGGCCTTGTATCCCTTCCGTCAGCTGATGTGTTCAAGAGTCTCAGGTCACTAAAGTTCTTGGAGATAAGTAGGTGTGAGGATCTCTCATCATTTGGTGGACTGAGTTCCCTACGTTCCCTTGTTGAGCTGAAGATTAGCTTTTGTAGTAAGCTTGCAGATCCGCCTGTATTGGGTAATGATTATGAGGAGAATCTGGTGTTGCCTGTCAGTTCCTTGCAGATCGATTACATTGAAGTTGATCTCCCATTTGTATTGAACATTGAGCCTCTCAGTAGTCTTTGCCACACCAAAGGGTTGGTAATTAGAGGCGGAACTCGGCTTGAGAGCTTGCCAGAGCAATGGCTTCTGCAGAACCGCAAGGAACTCCAGTCACTGAAGGTGCTATGTGCCAGTTCATTGGAGTCTCTTCCGCTACGTATGCGAGACCTGAGAGCGCTCAACTTCTTGTTGTTGTCAGGAGCTGGGAAACTTACATCACTTCCAGACATGCCCTCCTCCCTGCAATGGCTCCATGTCATAGGCTGCTGTCCAGAGTTGGTGACCCAGATTAGAGTGAAGGACAGCCCTGAATGGAAAAAAATCTCCACAATTCCCAGAGTGCACATAGCTGCTGCAAAGACTGTCCAGTTTTGTCCCCATATTTTTCATGGTATATATGCATCTCTCTGATCCGTATACACAATTGCTTTACATGCGAACGCTTAATTTTTTTTTCAATTCTCCATTGTTCTATGGCTTGTAGAGAGGTTAAAAACTAAAAAGGGCTGTGATTTACCTATGTTTTAGAATGTTATCTAAGCTTTGTTTCTCTTTCTGAAGGATAATAAGCAAATATCTTGGAAAGGTAATATTATCTGCCAGTTTTGCATCCGTACGTAATACTATGTAGATTGTATTTCAGGATAATGTTTACCATCGTAGGCAATGAAATTTAAAGCAGAGTGGACTAGTGAGGAATTTCCCAGGCTGCAGTGTTTACCTTAAATACTCTATTTCCATTGCTTATTTTTACTACCTATATTTTCTGATGACGGAAAAGAATGCAGTGAAGAGACTATATATGAAGGAAGTAATCAATAATCATTGAAGCATAAGCTTGCTTCATTTCGTGTAATTCAAATATGGGGTAACTATTGTTGTGCTGGCTAATTTCTTTACTAGATTCTTCTTGTACGATAGCTCTGGTACTTTAAACTCTTTGTGATTGTGCACGATAGCTTATTGAGATTGTAGTTGTTGCTTTGCTTTTGTATGGACAGTGCATACCAGGAGGAACGACATAAGTTCTAGAAAATAGTGTTTTTAATCTCCAGCTATGGTACTTAGTGGAGAGCCTCTGCAACGGCTATTTTTTAAGATGAAGGAAACTTTATTAAAATAAAGTTTTGGTCTCTGTGACAAGGTATTACACACGACTATTATAATAATAAAAAAGAAAGAAAGAAAAAAAAATGAGACCTAGGATGCTCTAAGGCGTCTATCAGCTGACAATCCAACTATGTACAAAATGACTTACACATGCAACTACTCTATCGACTTGTATTCTATAGTATGATGAAGTGATATAGCCAAAGCCTCTAAAACTTCATTGTCGTCTTACAAAACAAAGTGATGAACAGTAGATCTGAATCGTCTTATATGTCTCCAAAGTTTGCATGTTCTTCACCAACCGATCATCTAGTAAGATGACCCATGCCAATAGCAATAAACACGACGGAAACAACTGCATTGATGACCACCAAGTGATGCTTCTTTCCACAAAGCCTCATCAAAACTAGAACCTCCCTTCTCCTAAAACACAGGTTGGTCAGCTGCACAACCAAAGAGGAAGACTTGAGCTCCACCATGTCCGTAAGCCGCCACATGTCTATCAACAATCAACATCGCACATAGCAACTAATAGCAGGGCTAAAATGAGGCTGCGCTGGCTAAACTATACATTGAAGTGAACACATGGTGGAGTATGCCCATGTTTGTGTGATGAAAGATTGACACAAGAGTTGATAGGTTTTATTTATACTTTCTCGATTGAGTCATAGTTCAAATGTGCTTGATAAGCTAATGGCTAACATGAGGTGTTGTATTGAGTTGTGCTATGTGTGTTGTGCAATATGCCTCTTAGCTTGTGAATGCCGTGGTTGGGTGCACAAACAGGGTCGATGACAATATTGTGAATGCCGTGGTTGGGTGCACAAACAGGGTCAATGACAATATAATGGAGAAGGTCAGATGTAGGGTCTGGACGCAATGGACCGAAAGCGGCGAAGTGTGGATGAGAAGGCTTGGACCAAGCGTCCGAAGGATGGATGAGACATGCCCTCCAAGAAGATGCGCTCGAGCGACATGACTTCCTTTACCATGATAACCTCGTAGAATGGCACTCTGCTTATGCATAAGTTGCTATAGGGTATCTTCATATCGTCGAGGTCTGGGTGGATGTTAAGGCCGTTGACACCATCCATGGGCACCCTAGACAAGCATGTGGTGACCATGAGAGGGAAGCATCATGAGTGAGCGACATGGTCAGGATGGTCATCCCGATTGAAGCTGATGGTCGCTTCCGACCATTGGAGCTGCACTGGGGTGGCAATGGTCTCAATGGCATTCACCTCTTGCTTAGTGATTCGGTGCTCATGGCGGGACTCGTATGCCTAAGAGCCTCCGAAGATCATCAGACACTGCTTAGCCATGGGGAAATAGTGTCCTCTTGTCCTCCATCGGTCTCCTACCGGCCTTCTAGGTAGGCTTTTGGGCCTTGCCCTTTAGGTTGAGGGTTCCTCGGATGTATCTCCTCATTTTTTGTGGGGTTTAATTTCCACTGCTAGGCTTTCAAGTTCTTGAATGTCTCTTCAAGATCTATTGGTGATTCGGGTTCTTTTGGTTTGATCACAACGTCGTCAATATAAGCTTCTGCGTTTCTTCCAATTTGTTCCCCCAAGCAAGTTTGAATTGCTCTTTGGTATGTTGCTCCCGCGTTCTTTAGGCCAAAGGGCATTGATTTGTAACAATATGCACAGAAAGGCGTGATAAAGGATGTTTTGCTCTAATCTTCTTCTCTCAACGATATTTGATGATATCCCAAGTAACAATCAAGAAAAGATAATAGTGCCAATCCTGCTATTGAATTTATATCTTGATCAATCCTTAGTGGTCCATACAGATCTTTCGATCAGTGTTTGTTGATGTCGGTGTAGTCGACGCGTATGCGCCATTCTTTCGAGTTCTTTTTCTCTACTATAACTGGGTTAGCTAACCAATCTGGGTTGATTACTTCTCTGATGAACCTTGCTGCCATGAGTTTGGTAATCTCTTTCCTGATTGTTGCCTTCCTATCTAGAGAAAACCTACATAACTTCTATTTGATGGGTTTCGATCCCTTGTTTGTATCAATTTTGTGCCCATGCAACTCTCTTGGGACCCCTAGCATGTCTGCCGGCTTCCAGGCAAATATGTCTTTGTTGTCCCGCAGAAGTTGGTGAGCGCGAGTTCTTATTTGGGATCAAGATTTGCACTGATGATAGTCGTCCGGGTCACCAGTTAGCAAGTCGATTGTCTTGGTGGCGGCTTCTTTTGGAGGTGTGAAGTTGTTTGGCTTTTTGGATGGTATTTGGATCTCGTCCGGGTTCATTTCACCAGATAGTGTCATGATTTCTTTTCCTTCTTTGTAGTCTTGAAGTCTTTCTGATATTTGTACAACCTATATATCGCAATCATATGCCTTCTTCAGACCTCCCTTTAATGATAATACACCCTTTGTTGTTGGCATTTTGAGTAGTAGGTATGGGTAGTGCGGTACTTCCATATACTTTGTCAGTGCTGGTCTTTCGAGGATTACGTGATAATAGGATTCAAAGTTGGCCACTTCAAATTTTATGGACTTTGTTCGGTACTTATCGGGTGTTTCAAAGGTAACCAGTAGAGTTTTCTGTCCAAGAGGCATGGCTGCTCTTCCGGGTACTATTCCATAAAAGGTATGCTTGTTGGTATTATCATGCTCTCACAGTTCAGATTAATCCTTCTAATGGTGTCTGTGAAGATGATATTTAGTCATGCGCCTCCGTCGATGAGTAATTTAGACACGACCACTCCTGCTATTGTTGGTCCCAGTACTAAGGGGTAATAGCCTACGTTTGCTGCACTGGTCCATTGATCTTCTCTGGAAAATTGTATTAGATATTTTGACCAATCCATGTATCTAGGGGTAGCTGGTTTGGCTTCCATAATAGTTCCGTGAGCCAAATTTTCCTATCTTTTTCTTCTTGTATTAGGTATTCCTGAGAAAATCACGGCTAAGTGTCATTGAGGTTCTTGATAGTCCCCTTCTGTCTTCTTCTCTTCTCTCCCTGGTTCCTCTTTTCTCTTGTCCGAGTTGTTGTCATGTGAATTTTGCTTCTTTGCGAACCACTATAAAAAGATGTCGCACTCGACTAGGTTGTGTATTGAAGTAGGATGTATGTGGTAGGGTAAGTTTTCTATGCTCTCTGGTACCCTCCTCGGGTAGTTACTTCCTTGATAGTTATTGTTGTTAGAGTATCCATTGTTCCAAATGATATCTTGATTGTTGTTGTAATAGTTGTTATTGTAGCCTCCTTTTTTGTTTCTGTTGTCATTATATCTCTTCTTATTGTCTGCGACCGCTATCATGTTGTCTTGCCTTGGCCTTTTGTCTTGTAGTCGGTAATCGATCCTCCTACCTTTAGGTTTATCTCGGGTGAATCTGTGCCGAGTTCTTTCTTCTGGTGATATCATTTTTCAATGGCCCTCTTGAAGTCTTCATTCGTCCTCGGGTTTTCATTGAAGTAGTCTTTGAATTGCTAGTTGGCCAAAATTCCATCAGCAAAGGTTTCTATCACCTCCCTGTTGGTAATATCATGGATCTGGGCTCTAAGCTCGCCGAATCTTCTGTAATAATCCCTTAGGGTCTCTCCCCTCCTTTGCTTCATGTTTTTTAATTCAACGACCGTCATTGGATGAGTTATTATTCCAGCGAAGTTGTTGCAGAATGCTTCTTGTAAATCTTCCCAATACTTAATTGATATTGGTTTTAACTTGTCAAACCATTGAAAAGGCATTGCTTCGAGTGCCATGGGGAAATATAAAGCTTTGATGTCGTTGTCTCCTCCTGCTAGTTCGATGGATTGAGAATAGACCCTTATCCATTGTGTGGGTTCCACCTTTCCATTGTACTTGGAGTGATTCGCTGGTTTGAACTTGTGTGGTAGCTTTAGTGTTTGTAGCCTTCCCGCAAAACATGGAAATCTATTGTATGGTTCAACCATGTTGAAGTCGGGTGACCAAGCCCTCCTATAGTAGTCTCTTTCATCCCTGAATTCAGATTCTCCGTAATCCTCCATTTCAAATCTTTTTTATCCTTCCGGGTAACGCTGGCTCCAATGCTGCCCGCCTTGTTCTAGTTGTTTGAGATGTCGTTCCTGTTTCTCATGGGGATGACCACCTTCTGTCCGCTCCAATCTATGGAAGATCGACTTTCTAGGGAGTTTCTCTTCTTGTTGTTCTTGTTGGATCTCTCCTCTGGGTTGTTTCTCAGCCTCACTGGCTTCTTTTTTCTGATCGTCCGTTATCCTTTATTCTTTGGTGAGAACGTTTGGCTCTTTTGTTAGTTCTTCGATTCTTTCCCTCTTCATGTTTTTTGTGGCTTCTTTTTTTTTTGCCTTCTTTCTGTTATATTTGGTTAATTTCACTTTGTATTTATTCCAGACTTGTTTCCTTTGCTTGGCCCGGTTTCACCTTCCGGCCTTCGACTTGTTTTTCCTCAGTCTCACTGCCTTGTGTACTTTCATTGTCGTCGCTTTTCTCATAAGGTGATATTCGCTTTTTGATTCTTCTAGATTTTATGTGAGGAATTTTAGGTGGCTCTAATAATGGTTCCAATTCTGCCATGTATACGATGTGTCCCATCTGGGCTCTCCTCGTTCGATGTCTCCTCCTCTTTGAAGTTGCATAGTTTGGCGCTTTTGTGTGTGATTCAAGTTCTTTTCCCTCTTGATATGGTAATTCTTCACCTTGGACTTGTTTTGGAGTGAAAGAGCTCGACCAATTCACTATGCAATCTCTTGAGGTTACTATCATTATCATCCCTTTCTACGCTCCTCCTAGGAGTATTCTTTTTGTCATGCCCATCTTCTTCTAAAGAAAGTGTTGATACACCGAAGCAGAGTTGTGCAACCCGTATGCTCCCTAGTTCCTTCTGTCTTCTGAGTTGTTTTCACTTTCTAGCGTCGAGTGATCTTTGAACCCAATTTGATTCCGACTCGGCTTTCCCAAGATCGGGATGGAGTTGAGACGGAGTAGCGTTTCCTTCTCTGAGTTGGTTTCGTAGTCGTCTTCTCCCTTCATTCGAGTTGGGTTCGAGATCGAGAGGTTGTCATCTTCTAGGTCAATTCTTGCCCATCAGGTTTAACTTCGTAGTCGAATTCTTCTTCTTCTTGGAGTCGGTGTCAAAGTTTGTCGTTGTTGTCCATCTTGCCGATCCATGATCCAAAGACAAACATTTTTCCGCCGGATAAGTCATCTTGAGGTCGCGGTCCACCAAGCTTTTCGAGGAAAAATTCGCCGAAAGCCCCTACTTGGCGCGCCAGCTGTCGATGTTTTACCACCGATAGCCTGCCACGGGGATACCCGGGACAATTGTTCGCGCTTCGGCAAATAGTGAAGCTTGATGGTTAACGCAAAGAGACACATGATTTATACTGGTTTCGACCCTCGATGTAGTCGAGTAACAACCTTACGTCTAGTTGGCATTAGCCGAGTTGTATATTATTGCTCGAAGTTTGTTGTACAAGATGTGTGTATGTCGCCTTGCGTATTGTGTATGTTGGGTTGCTCTATGCTTAGGTGCAATGTTTTTTGGGTGGTACCCTCGATGTCCCTTTATAGTTCAGGCGCCGGTCCAGGGTTGATTCTAATCCTACTCGGATACAAGTTCAGAGTCCTAAGCTACGCTTCGGTCTTCTCCTCTTGTTGGGCCCAAGTAGTATCCGATCCTTCATGTTTGTTTCCTCTCATGGCCCGTGTAGCTAAGACCCATGGCTCGGTAACTAAGTCAATGGGGATCCCATATGACTTCCCATCGACAAGGACGTCCGTTCGTCCGAACGGATAAGACCGTATCGCACTTGCTCTGTCCATACGGATAAGACCGTCTCGACCTGCTGTGCGCCGCATGTCCCGAGCCTCTCAAACGCCTTAAAAAAAATCTACCTGTCCGCCTCGCATCTTGCAGCCAGCCTCGTGCGTTCAGCCACAAGCCCCACTCCCCATTCGCGACTGCTAGCGGCGACCACCTCTACTTCCTCTGCTCCGAGGTCCCCACTAGTCTCTGCGACGGTAGGCTCCGTCGTTGGAGTTGCGCCTCCCACTCGCTCCCGCCCTCATCGTCGGTGCTAGCATCGTGGCTGTGTTGTACTCCATGTCCAGCTCGAGGATCCTCACATCCCGATGTCCCCAGCGGAAAAAGGTTTGCCGACATCGGCGTCCTTCTAATCACATCGTCGTGTGGCTGGAGACGGCGAGGATGTCTTGGCTATGTTGTACTTGTTGGCACAAATTATGACCCACTTTCATATAACTAAAATGTTGCCAATAACTCAGAATCAAGGAAGAAAACAATCATCGCATGAGCATTCTTTATTAGATAACAAGTTCCACATGTCCATGAATAGTTTACTGCAGATATGAAGAAATGGAACAAAAGGGACCCAATGGGACCCACATAGGGGTTGGCCGACCCCATTGTGGGCCCACCAGGTCTCCCCCTCGGCCATGATCCAGGAGAAACCCCTCAGAGTGATTCTCAACCATCAGATCACTTTGTGTTTTCTCCCAAACGGCTCACAAGCAATGTACAAGGATACATGGGCCCACACCAAAGAGATCAACATGACAAACACTTCAGAACGAACAACCACTTCACATGACAGGTGGGACCAACACCAAGATGGACGAGGTGAGCCAGGGGCCCCTAGGGGGGATCAGCCGATCCACCCCTGGGCCCATCTGGCCCCCACTCAGTCCCTGACCAGTAGGGCCCCACCCACAAAGCCAGGGGATGGCCCACTGGCCATAGGGTGGATCGGCCGATCCACCCCTTGGTTGGTTGGGTCCCCCTCAATCGCCACATCAAAGCACACATGTTGGAAATCCAATCCGTCCATTCTAGGAGGTTGTATGGCGGTTTGATCCAAGGGAGGAGGATTGAAGCTCCCTGGATCGATGAAGTGGCGCTGGAGTAGCCCCTACTCCACCCCCACTATAAATAGAAGCTTAGACCTCCCTCTCTAGGCATGATGTAATCCATACAAGCCACTCTTGTTATCAAGTGGAGATTAGTCTAGTGGTGTTCTCTAGTGTGGGAGTTAGAGTTGAGTTGAGCTTTGCTCAGGCTTTCTGGAATTGTCTTCCCGGAGGATCTGGTATAAGCTCTTGTATCTTTTCCCTTTTGTAAGACTTTGCTTATTCAATATAATATTCCTTCCTTACTTTACTTAGTCTTTATTTAGTACAATATTATACTTGTTATAGTATTATTGTGGTTTATCTTGTCAATTAGTTGTTATAAACTAGATTGAGATCCTTGTGGCCTTTCCTGTATGCGATCATCGCCTGTCATAAGGTGTTTGTTGACACAAAATCTGGCACAAAGGGTAAACCGCAAGCACACGGCTGTCAAGGTAGCTTTCACCCAAGAGTATTCCAGGGGTATTGAATCCACAGGGAACGTGAAGTGTACTTAACAAAGAACTAAGTTCGTCCTATGATGACACAAGGAGTTTATCATAGGTTGGGTAGAGAGGATCTTCTATGGTTATGAAACTAGCAAGGTAAGGTAAGATACAAAGGTTGTTCACTTCGGGCCACTAGATCGCTTAGCAACAGAAAGGGATGAGAAGGGTGCTAAACCACCTAGCATAAGAAAGCCTACGTTTAAAGAACTTGGCCGTCAATGCATAAGATAGGACTATCACCCCTACTAGGTACCACAAACAAACCGTTGGACAAGCCGCAGACACAGGTAAGCGTATAGCCTAGACATCACGTCTACACTATATCTTACTACTCTAATTCGGATCCCGGTGAAATTGATTAGAGTACCGGTTTAAGGGCGGTGAACCAATGAACAACTAAAGTAATTACTTTACCAGAACTGAAGATCAATTACCATATAAGAATCTCAGATGTAGACCTACAAAAGAGAAGACCGCATCTGTAGAGGTACAACTCGGAGAAGACGCCAGACAGGCCCGACTCTTCTCCAGACTCTCCTCACTCTCTCCCTATTTTCTATGCTACTACTGGAGTAGGGCTTCGCCTATGTGTAGAGAGAGTAGCTCCTCCTTGGTGTGTTGAATGAGAGGGAGTGAGGGGGTATTTATAGTGGAGAGGTGGAGTAGGGGCTACTCCGGTGCCACCTCATCAATCCGCGTGATGTTGTTTAGCCTCCCTTGGATCAAAACCGTCATTGAACCAGTGGCTAGGATGCTCCAAGGGCATGCAACAGACTTGTGTAGGTCGGTGGTGAAGTCCCCCATGTGCTGGAGTCGAAAACCGAGCGAGAACCGGATCCTAAGGTGGTGAACCGGACCTGAACCGGCGGACTGGGTGCTGTTTTCTGCTAACTGGAGAAGAATCCGGGGGCTGACCAGCTGAACCGGCCGGTCCAGACGGTCCAACCGCGCCTGGACCGCGCCGGCTGGCCAACCGCCTCTCTACGCCAACGGCGGCGTGCCACGTGGCCCTCCGGGCCGGCTGTCTGCGCCCGCCTGCGCTCGCGCGCTCCCGCGCTCGCCCGCACGTGGGCGCCACGTGTCGCGGCCTGATGGGCCGACCTGGTCGCTGGTCCCCCGCCTGGGTGGCAGCACCTACTGCGGTGGGGTCCACCTGGCCCGCCTGTATGGGGCCATTGACTTGTGGTGCTGACGTCAGGATGACGTCAGCATCCCTTTTTAATTTGCCCATATCTTTTTATTCCGGACTCCAAACGTAGCGAATAATATATCCATTTTAATCGTCTCGACGAGCCCGTCGCAATGGTGTACTCGAATTCATCATTTAATATACTTTTGTATGATGATAATCATTACCTGCACTCAAATAGTCAAGGGACATGTGGAACTGGTTATTGGGTATAATATGTTCATGTTATGTTTGTTTTCCTTTGAATATGAGGATGTTGACGGTATTTTGATGGTGACAAAATGGCTCATATTTACCATCAACAAGATCCCCCATACTTACCTCTTTGCTCGTCCTCGAGTAAAGGTTAAAAGCTAATATGACTATAACATCATTAAGGAATATAGCAGGCATAAAGTTTCCTTCAAAACATTTCTTATACAAGTGGGGTATTTGGTATTAGCTAACATAAATCTTTGAGAGGTTGAGAAATGGAACAGTTCTCAAAGCAAAGTCATCTTTCCAAATCATATTTTAGTACTTGGAGTTTTTGATAAATTTTCAAAAGAAAGCACATAAGTCAACTTACTCCTCATATAGCACTCTAGATCACTCACAAGGCATATGATTCCTTACCAAGGAATAAATTTGAAGTTTGCCTTCTTTTCATCTTCCTACTTCTAAATGGCTTATGTGGAGCTTAGGTAGAGATAAAGAATGTAGCAAACTTACCTTGCATATATTGTAAAGTCAAATTCCGGATCAAGGAGAGAAGTGTCATACTCTTAGATCAAGATGTGCAAGTGTGTGAAACATGGCAAATGATCAAGACTCCTCTATTTGATATGATCTCTCTTTCTAACTTATAAAATTGAGACATAGCTATCTTTATTTATTTATTTATTTATTTTTCTTTTTTTTCTATGAGCTTTGATTTTCTCATCATTCATTTCTTTTCTAAAACTTGGGACCTTCATGTGTCCCTATATTTTTTTATATTCTTCATAATTTTGCATAATCTATGTCTCATTGACTAACAACATACTAGAGAGAGAATTTCTATTAGAACATGGAGCATGAACTATGTGGAAAATGAAAGGCATGTTTTTGCATACTTTCAGTGTAGAAGCAGCATATATATGTGGTGTGTACGTGATCTTGATCTTGGGATCATGATAAGTCTCTCAACAAGGGTCACAAAACTTGACCAAACTCAACACAAAGTAAGAAGCTTATGTAGAAAGCTTATATCATGAAAGAGCATATATGGCTTTGGTAGGAATTTTCTTACTATAGAGGAGTAGTGACATTATGGTTTTATGATATTTTTCAAAAAATAATCTCCAAGCACTTTAAATAGACAGGGTATGAATCATGAGCCAAGAACTATATCACATTAATCAACAACTTAGTCAAAATGATTTTCCTATCAAGATATTTTTCCCACTAGCATAAGCAAAAGCAAAAAGTCAACTCATGATGCTTCATCCTTTCAGAATGTCATAAATCATATCACTTTTCAAAATTTTATTTTCAGTTGCGGGTCCCCTTATTTTATTCATTATTAAAAGGGAAATAAACTAAAGAAATGCATTAGAAAAAGAAGAAGAGGGGAAGATTGGCAAACCAGTCAGGAAGCAGATTGAGGACGTGTTGATGATGACTGGTGGGACCAGGGGTCCATAGTGGGGTCGGCCGACCTCACTTGGTGCCTCTGGTCATTCTGGTGCCCGCACTTGTGAAGGTTGGGGGTCAGATGACCCCCCATACTTCGTTGAAGGTGTACCTGACTTTTTATTCATAGAGAACAACCGTGAAAACACAAAGGACTCTACTGGTGGGACACACCAGCGAGTCAAAATTTATTTGAATGGAGCAAGACATGGAGTGATGCTGGAAAGATAAACATGACTAAGCAAAAGAGACACAAGACATAAGAATAAGGGACTAGACAAGTTTTAAGTTAGATCATGGAAATGTTTTAATTCAATCATGTCTATTTCCTCATCTAATTTATCAGGTTCAAGGAATACTTTTAATCGTTGGCCATTTACCTTAAAGATCTTACCTTCATCATCTTGAAGTGTAATAGCTCCATGAGGCGAAGTGTCGATGACTTGAAATGACCCTTCCCATTTGCTTCGAAGTTTTCCATGTCCAAATAACCTTACTCTTGAGTTGAACATGAGTACCTTGTCTCCTGGCTCGAATTCCTTTTTCTTTATCCTTTTGTCATGCCATCTCTTTGTTCTTTCCTTGTAGATTTTGGCATTGTGGTATGCTTCCGTTCTTCTAATTCTGAAATTTGCATTTTCCTATGCCTTCCTGCAGCTTGTAGATCCATATTCCAATTCTTTATGGCCCAATGTGCTCGAAACTCCAACTCGACCGGGAGGTGAGAAGTCTTTCCATATACTATTTGTTATGGTGACATGCCAATGGGTGTCTTGAATGCTTTCCTGTATGCCCATAGTGCATCAGGTAGCTTGTCCCTCCATCTTTTCCCCATCTCATCTACTGTCTTCTGTAGTATGTTCTTGATTTGTTTGTTGGACGTTTCTGCTTGTCCACTTGTTTGGGGATGATATGGAGTTGCAACATTGTGCCGAATGCCTTGCTCTTCTAGGAAGCATCGGAAACTCCGTTCAATGAAGTGGGAGCCCCCGTCACTTATCACTAGCCTTGGGGTTCCAAACCGTGGAAAGATGGTTTCTTCAAACATCTTTCTTGAGCTTTTTGCATCTGCTGCTTTGCATGACATTGCTTCAACCCACTTGGACACATAGTCCACAGCCACTAGGATGTACTCACATCCACAGGACTTGGGAAAAGGTCCCATGAAGTCAATGCCCCATACATCAAAAAGCTCGACTTGAAGGTTGTTTGTCAGTGGCATTGCATCTCGAGCATTAATGTTCCCATGCTTCTGGCACCTCACACATCTCTGGATGAAGTTCTTTGTATCTTCATACATGGTTGGCCAGAAGAAACCACTTTGCCAAATCTTTGCATGGGTTCTGAATGCTCCATAGTGCCCTCCATATGGTGCAGCATGACACCTCTCAATGATCTTGAATGATTCTACTTCAGGGACACATTTCCTTAACAGACCATCATTGCAGACTCTATACAGGTAAGGATCATCCCAGAGATGTACTCGACTATCTTGTATGAGCTTTTTCTTGTTTTCTCCTGGTGGTACTTGTCCTACAACCATAAAGTTCACAATACTCGCGTACCATGGGCTGGAGTCTGTGATCTTGAAGAGCATGTCGTCCCTTAGGAAGTCATTGATCGGCAGGTCCTGTGCATCTTGGAAATGCATTCTGGACAAGTGATCGGCTACAGAATTTTCTACTCCTCTTTTATCTTTTATTTCCAAATCAAATTCTTGGAGTAGCAAGATCCATCTTATTAACCGTGGTTTAGCATCTTTCTTAGTGAGCAAGTATTTTAAGGCAACATGATCGGTATGAATAATAACCTTTGCTCCAACTAAGTAAGATCTAAATTTTTCAATAGCAAACACAACAACAAGGAGCTCTTTTTCAGTTGTTGCATAATTAAGTTGAGCTCCTGCCAAAGTTTTGCTAGCATATGAAATTGCATGATGCTTTTTATCTTTTGTTTGGCCAAGAACGGCACCAACAGCATAATCACTTGCATCACACATTATTTCAAAAGGGAGCGTCCAATCAGGGGGTTGGATGATTGGAGCAGAGATAAGTGCTTTCTTGAGAATATAAAAATCATTTAAGCACTCATCATTAAAATCAAAGGGTGCTTCTTTAGCAAGCAGGTTTGTTAAAGGCCGAGCAATTTGAGAGAAATCTTTAATGAAACGTCTATAAAAACCAGCATGCCCAAGAATACTTCTAACACCCTTGACATTCGTGGGAGGTGGAAGCTTCTCTATGACTTCTATATTAGCTCTATCCACCTCGATCCCATGCTCGGACACTCTATGTCCTAGCACTATGCCTTCCTGAACCATGAAATGGCATTTTTCCCAGTTCAGGACTAAGTGCTTTTCCTCACATCTTTGTAAGACATTGTCCAAATTCTCAAGACAATCATCAAAGATTTTTCCATAGACAGAGAAATCATCCATGAAAACCTCCATGATTTTTTCAATCATGTCAGAGAATATGGACATCATGCACTTTTGGAAAGAAGCAGGAGCATTACATAAGCCGAAAGACATACGGCGATATGCATATGTTCCAAAAGGGGATGTGAAGGTGGTCTTACTTTGATCCTCTGGATGAATGGGAATTTGATGATAACCCGAATAACCATCAAGGAAACAGAAGAAAGAATGTTTTGCTAACCGTTCCAACATTTCATCAATGAAGGGTAACGGAAAGTGATCTTTCTTTGTAGCGTTATTGAGTTTTCGGTAATCTATGCACATCCTCCAACCCGTGACGGTTCGTTGAGGGATCAACTCATTTTTCTCATTTTTCACAACCGTCATTCCTCCTTTCTTAGGCACTACTTGCACGGCGCTAACCCACTCACTATGAGGAACATGGTAGATTATGCCCGCATGTAAGAGTTTCAAAACCTCTTTCTTCACAACCTCTCTCATCGCGTTGTTAAGCCTCCTTTGAGGCTCCCTAGATGGTATGGATTCATGATCAGTAGGGATGCGATGTGTGCAAAGAGCATGGCTAATCCCCATGAGATCTTGAAGAGAGTAGCCTAAGACGGATTGATGTTTCTCTAGAACGGTGAGGAGTTTAAGAGTCTCCACCGAAGAAAGTTTGTCACTTATGATCATGGGGGATTCTCTATCACCATTGAGGAAAGCATACTTGAGGCCAGAAGGAAGGGGTTTGAGCTCGATGGGAGGTTTAGGTGGTGGTTCAGATTCCTTCAAATCTATAGGTTCATCCAAGTTGTCTTCTTCTTGGATGAAATGTTGAGCATCATCTTCAAGATCTGGTTCGAAGGAGTCTTGAAGAAGGGTTGCCATCACTTCCTCCATCGAGTTAAGGGAACCGAAAGGTTCACTCCTTTCCCGAGGTTGACATCAAGGCCCCCCGAATGTTTACTTTCTTGTAAAAGCTTTTCAAGGGGGTGCCCGATCAAAAGATCGAAATCCGAGATATCAAAGATATAGAAGTTCAAGAGAATCTCGATTTCGTTGATTGTGATGGGGACCATGCATGCAATCCCATTATTCTTGATGACTTCTCTAGACGGAGTCTTAAGGAGTTTGTCACTTGGAGTCAAAAGTTCATTGCCCGTGAAGAGAGTATATGCTAGAGAATCAGACATAATACTCACTTCGACGGTAAGTTTTCATGAAACAACGAATGGTTGTGGAGGGAGAAATAATCCGAATTACTTCGGATGAAGTTTCAGCCTCCTTAAGCCATTCATTGCTCATGATGGATGTAAGCTATTGGATCGTTCCCTTTAGATGATTTGGAGAATGAAGGTTTAGAGGAGAAGATCCAGAAGATTTCTTTTGCACGGGGAAATTCGAGGTGTTTCCAAAATCAGAATCAGAGAAAAGATCATCCTCGATTTCAAAAGGGAAATCCAAAGGTTGAATTTCTTCTTCCTTTGGAGGATTTGGACTTTGGGGTATTTGTGGCTCAGGATTTATAGCTGAATTTTGGGATTGGATTGGTGGTGATTCAACTATCAAGACTTCTTCTTCTTGTTTGGGGGGGGGGGGGTGCTTCCTCTTCTTTCTCAGGGAGTTCGTCATGAATGCCAGTGTAAGGGGTGTTTTCAAGGATTTTGTCAAGAATAGACCTTGCTTCACTAGCGGATAAATGAAGGAAAGCTCCTCTAGAGGCTATATCAAGGAATTGTGCACAATCCTTGCTAAGACCGAGATAGAAGTGTTGTAAGAGCACAGGTTTGGGTATAGAAAGATCGGGGCCTGAAGAGATAAGATCTGTAAAATGGACCCATGATGCACCTAGAGGCTCCTTATCTTTTTGTTTAAAAGTTAGGACCTCCATTCGAAGATGAACGACTCTAGATATGGGAAAGAAGGCTGAGCAAAATTTGGCTAGAAGGGTCTCCCAGTCTCCTTGTACACTCCCTACGTGTCGAGAATACCAATGTTTAGCTACTCCCATCAAAGAGAATGGAAATAATTTCCATTTGAAGGTATCTCGTGTCATGCCTTGAATATGAAGACATGAGCACAATCGCTCAAACTCACGTAAATGGGTGTAGGGATTTTCATCTTCTTCCCCAGAAAAAGGTTGTGCCTGAACCATCACTGTGAAAGCAGGGCGAAGCTCATAGCGAATAGCTAAAATAGCCTTGGATGATTTTGGTGGCTCCAAACTAGCACCCTTTGGAGCACCTTATTGAAAGAGGGGTGTTTGATCCATGATATGAATGATAAAATTAAAAGATAAACATGCGACTCGATTCTATGTTAAGAATAGCTACCGTTCCCCGGCAACGGCGCCAGAAAGCTTGTTGACACAAAATGTGGCACAAAGGGTAAACCGCAAGCACACGACTGTCAAGGTAGCTGTAACACCCAAAAATTGCATCATTTTTGAAACGCATTAAAATGATTTAATTATGCTTCTTTTGTTTTTGCATTCTATATAATTAAACTATATATATATTTGGGGGATTAAAATTTTGTCATATAGTAACATGTGGTGCATTGCATGCTGCTGCATTCTATTTCTTGTTTGAGTGGTTATGAAAAATACCCAAAACTGAGTTTGAAATCTGTGTTTGGAAATTCCTTTGAAAAATCAAATTCTAGAAATTGGAAAAAAATCTTTTCTTTTTCTCTCTTTTCCTTTTTCAATCTGGCCCAGCTCCTCTTTCAGTCACAGGCTTGGCTCTCTCCCTCCGTGGCCCAACACCCCTGCCTTGGCCCGACCGAAGCAGGCCCCCCTCCTCCTCTCTTGGGCCGGCGGCCAAAGCCCAGTGCGGGAGATGTCGCACTCCCTCCCCCTTGCACCTCTGACAGCGACGGCCCACTCGTCAGCTCCCCGGCCCCCTTCCGTTTTTCTCTCTGTGCCACTGACTGCCCGAGCCCGGAAGTCAGAGACTCCCCTCCTTCTTCCTTTTTCTCCCTGAGCCGCTGACAGTGTGACCCCACATGTCAGTCCTTTCTCCCTCCCTCCCCTTTCCTTCTTCACCGCGCGTCGACGCAGGGAAACCGGCCGTAAGGCCAGCTCCTCGGAGCATGCCCCCGCACCTTCCTTTCCTTTCTTCTCTATGCCGCTGACAAGACCGGCCACGCGCCATCTTCCTTCCCCTTTCCCTCTGCTCGCGCCGAACTCGAGCAGGAGCGGCCGATTGCCGTCACCGCAATCCAATCCCGACCTCCACGGGATTTTCCCTCCCTTAAACCACCCGGGTTGCACCCTATAAGTAGCTCCGAACCTCCCCTCCTCGTCCCGTTTCTCTCTTCCGCAACCACCGCACCGTCGCCGCGAGCGTTGAGCCCGCCTGCCGCCATTGGAGGCCATCAGAGCTCCCTGGACCACCGCGAGCCTTCCATCTTCTGCGGAACGCGATTGGAGGTACCCCGAACCCGACCCCGCACTCAATTTCCCCTGTCCTTGCCCTCACTCGCCTCTTGACGTTTGCAGTGGAGCCGTAGCCGCCCCGCGACGTCGCCAGCCGCCTCTGGAGTTCTTCAGTCCACGCGAACGCCCTAGGTGAACTCGCCCTTCCTTCCTCGTTCTCCCAGTACCCTTGGCTCGTTGTTTGGTGGCCTGTAGGCCCAGTACCCCTTGCGCCGCCGTGCTCCTCGCCGGCAGCCATGGAGCGTCGCCGCATGATCTCTGCTCCCTCGCGGACGCCGACCGACTCGTCTCTCTCCCCCTCTATTCTAATCATGGCCGTCCCCTTCAGATCGGACGAACCGCAGTGACAGATACCCCTTCGGTCACTCCATCTAATCTCGGCCTTTCCATCTGAGATCAACGGCCGAGGATCCCAGATACCCCTTTGATCTGGAATCTTGCTAAAGAGACCCTAGAAGTTTCCCTCTCTCAACCCGCCGTCCTTTGGCGCAAAGCCGGAATGCGCTTCTCCTTTTGGGAAACGTATTTACCTTTCTGACTTCGTTTTAATTAAAATTAAATGGAAAATCATATTTTTAGTTTTGCCACTCGTATTCAAAATTCTATAACTTGCTCATGTTAAATCCTTTTTGACCCGTTCAAGTTGCGTTAGGTTTGTAATAAAGTTCTCTTTATGTTAATACTACTTTTAGTTAGATTTGAAAAAGTTTAATTTCGTGATTAGATTTAATTTAATATCTGTGTATAGGAAAACCCGCTTATTTCCTAACTTCGTCGTTTTAGCTCCGTTTTTCGTGAACGAAACGTCGTTGTGATCGTAGCAATGCGTAGATTGGTTTTATAAACTTTTCATCTTGTTTTATTACTGTTGGTGTACTGTTCTAATCATAGTTTTGTTTGCTTCGTGTATGATTGCCCGTTGATTGAATGGTGTTGATTGTTGATCGGAATAGACGTTGAGCAACCCGTTGAAGAACCGGAGTGTTTCTTTGATCAAGATCAGCAAGAGTTATTCGAAGAAGGCAAGTATAACATGGGATTATCCTTGATGACCTATTCACAAATAATATAACTCATATGCATGATATTCCTTGCTTACCATAGATGAATCCTAGTGTTTGTTACCCTGAATACCTTGTCACCTATGTTTTGATCCACCACATATGATTAGCAGTGCTAGCGCTCATACCAGATGTTCATGATCTTAATTTGTTAATGACTATATGCAATAATGGTAAAACTTGCTTTTTAGCAACATGGATTATAGGAGCTTATCTGTCGGCAAAAGCTGGGATATACAGTACAACCACGAGGGCTATTATGGCTCTGGCTTTAGCTAAGTATGGGGACCTTTTCTAGCTTGTCAGTGGTTACCTTTATGGCGCAAATAGGAGCATGCCAAGACGGGTATAGTGTGGTTCCTAATCTATGGGCCAGCCGCGAAGGAGTGTGACCGTAGACAGGTTGGCTCTACATCCCCCTGCCACGAGCCTTGCGGCCCTGACTTGTTAGACGAACCCTTGGAAGGCTTCATAGTGTACCCTGCCCGCTCACCTTGGAAGTGTTTTGGGAGTAATTAACCCGGGCAAATGGGCAATCACAACTCGTGGGTAAAGTGTACACCTCTGATCAGAGTTAATAAACTATCATGATAGCCGTGCTCACGGACACGAGCGGCTCGGAAAATTCACAGAATTATTGGGTTCTTACTTCTATGTGGCTTACGCATGTGTTATTTATTTATTGTATATCTCTGTCATTTACTTTATGATCATGGATATTTGAGCTTATGCAACTACCTTGGCAATTGTTGATATTAATATAAAGTGATCTACTTAAAATGCTTACCGCTATGAACCATGCATACCCTTTTGAGCTTCATAAACCCCGTGTTATATTTGTTGAGTACGTATGTGCTCACCCTTGCATTCAAACACCACAGATGAAGATTGGGTTGATGACTACCGCAATGAGTACTAGACTTGGAGTCAACCAGTCAACCAGTCCCTTGGAGCTTCCGCGGTTATCTTCGTTTAGTTAAAGTTATTTGTTTCAGACTATGTAATGGATATTTATTCGCTATGTAATAAGCACTGTGATGGTACTCTTTTATAATTTGTCAACTCATGTGTGCGACTATTCCTGGGGTGCACATGAGCCTTTTATGCACTTGTTTTTGTTCTTAAAAACGGGTGTGACAGTAGCTTTCACCCAAGAGTATTCCAGGGGTATCGAATCCACATGGAACGTGAAGTGTACTTAACAAAGAACTAAGTTCGTCCTATGATGACACAAGGAGTTTACCATAGGTTGGGTAGAGAGGATCTTCTATGGTTATGAAACTAGCAAGGTAAGGTAAGATACTAAGGTTGTTCACTTCGGGCCACTAGATCGCTTAGCAACAGAAAGGGATGAGAAGGGTGCTAAACCACCTAGCATAAGAAAGCCTACGGTTAAAGAATTTGGCCGAACGTGGTGGGATCAAAGCCTAGATAGGACTGTCACCCCTACTAGGTACCACAAACAAACCGTTGGACAAGCCGCAGACACAGGTAAGCGTATAGCCTAGACACCATGTCTACACTATATCTTACTACTCTAATCCGGATCCCGGTGAAATTGATTAGAGTACCGGTTTAAGGGTGGTGAACCAATGAACAACTAAAGTAATTACTTTACCAGAACTAAAGATCAATTACCATAAAAGAATCTCAGATGTAGACTTACAAAAGAGAAGACCGCATCTGTAGAGGTACAACTCGGAGAAGACGCCAGACAGGCCCGGCTCTTCTCCAGACTCTCCTCACTCTCTCCCTATTTTCTATGCTACTACTGGAGTAGGGCTTCGCCTATGTGTAGAGAGAGTAGCTCCTCCTTGGTGTGTTGAATGAGAGGAACTGAGGGGGTATTTATAGTGGAGAGGTGGAGTAGGGGCTACTCCGGTGCCACCTCATCAATCCGTGTGATGTTGTTTGGCCTCCCTTGGATCAAAACCGTCATTGAACCAGTGGCTAGGATGCTCCAAGGGCTTGCAACCGACTTGTGTAGGTCAGTGGTGAAGTCCCCCACGTGCTGGAGTCGAAAACTGGGCGAGAACCGGATCCTAAGGTGGTGAACCGGACCTGAACCGGCGGACTGGGTGCTGTTTTCTGCTAACTGAAGAAGAATCCGGGGGCTGACCAGCTGAACCGGCCGGTCCAGGCGGTCCAACCGCGCCTGGACCGCGCCGGCCGGCCAACCGCCTCTCTGCGCCAACGGCGGCGTGCCACGTGGCCCTCCGGGCTGGTTGTCTGCGCCCGCCCGCGCTCGCCCGCACATGGGCACCACGTGTCGCGGCCTGATGGGCCGGCCTGGTCGCTGGTCCCCCGCCTGGGTGGAAGCACCTGCTGCGGTGGGGTCCACCTGGCCCGCCTGTATGGGGGCATTGACTTGGGGTGCTGACGTGAGGATGACGTCAGCATCCCTTTTTAATTTGCCCATATCTTTTTATTCCGGACTCCAAACGTAGCGAATAATATATCCATTTTAATGGTCTCGATGAGCCCGTCGCAATGGTGTACTCGAATTCATCATTTAATATACTTTTGTATGATGATAATCATTACCTACACTTAAATAGTCAAGGGATATGTGGAACTGGTTATTGAGTATAATATGTTCATGTTATGTTTGTTTTCCTTTGAATATGAGGATGTTTACGGTATTTTGATGGTGACAAAATGGCTCATATTTACCGTCAACAGTGTTCTAGTTGTCGTATACACAATTAGAGTAGTGAGAATAGGTGTAAGCGTGGTGCTTATATTTAATCTTACCTTTGGTTATTGCTTGTTGTACGGATTGTTTGTGGTAGCTAGTAAGAGATGACAACCTTGTCTAGTCGTTGTATTCCACCACGTGTTCTTAGGCAAGTTCTTAAAAGATAAGGCCCCCGTAAAAAGAGGGCGCGGTCTGGTAGGAGTTTTGTCCTCCTACTGATCTATCCCCTCGCCTAGCATACTTGTATCAAGGAATCAATTGATGTTTGTCTCAGCTGAGTGCCATAGTTAAATCCACTAAGGTAGAGTTGGAATTATAGGAGTCCTTTACTCTCTCGTTGTCCTCCCACATAGTTATACTCACTAGTCATCTCTTACTTATCTTTACCGGTTTGTTACATCATCACCTTCCTATCATTATATTGATTACCCCCTTTACACTAGTTGGTACTAAATTGAGGTGATCTCTAGGATCTCTCTTTTATTATCATTTCTAGCTCTGCTTTCCTTTGGAAGAATATAAATACGGTACCCCGGAATACTCCGAAGTGAAGTGCTACAACGGTATAATCTATGCGCTTGCGGATTTATCCAATAGTCATAAGAAATACCAACAGTACTCCACACCCACCTCAAGGATCCTCGTGTCTAGATGTCCCTAGTGGAAGAAGGTTGCGACTTCTAAGTATTTGCTCCGCTGCCTCTAGTCCTAATCTGCTCATCGAGTTCCTTGACGCGCCTGGCATGGTGGTTGCTGTCCCGTGCCACGCGTGTCATGTTGCAATAGCATGTTTAAAGTGTTTTTACATGTTTTGGAGGTATGTTTCAAGTGTTTTGTATAAATGTTGGAAAAGTAGATCGGGATGTTGCATATGTTGCAATGATTGTATACGTAAGTTGCAAACATTTGTTGCGAATGTTTCATCTGTTTTTTCAAGTAACATTACATTTTTTATATGGATGTTGCATATACTTTCACACATATGTTGTGAGTGTTTGATTTGAATGTTTCGTTTGTGTTGCAAATTTTTTCAAATATTTTTTCGGATATTTTTGCAAGTGTTTTGGACACATGTTTTAAATGTTTCATCTACCTACCTTCAGTCGTATGTTGCAAATGTTGTATATGAATGTTTCAAAAGTAGATTAGATGTTGCACCTCCTTCCTTGATCTATGTTGCCTCGCCTTGGTGTCTCCTCCTTGCCTTCTTAGACTATAGATGGAGGATAGCAAGAGCCGGCGAAAGAGGCGGACTGAGGTTGGCAAATGGGACGTGCGGGGGGATTGCAGCGCAGATGCGAGATGCATGTTGTCCAATCCCGTTAGGTGGAGCCAATCGGTTCCGTTGAGTTTTTGCATTTTTTTTATTAAGCGGGGATGCTGAGATGGATCCGTTTATGGGTCATGACTCTAGCCCACAGTTTAATTGGCTAGGGACCGGTGGCAGAGCGTCCAGATGCGATGTGGGCGTCGAACGTCCGGGTGCTAGTGCTTCCCAAAATTATATGTCGCTTCCCTGTTGTAGTTTGCTGGGTAAAATGATTGCTTTGTTTAAACCGCATTATACTAGAAATATCAATTGACTATATATGTTATTCATCATCATCAATCAAGAGGTCTCTTCGTATTCTTATTCTTTAGTTGTGATACCTGACCTTCAGGACACGGGAGGACGCCCCTTCTGCATGAACCCAAGAAGCCAACTACACCTTATCATATTGCACAACTACGAAGCAGTGGTAATGCCCTCTCTAGTTTTCATCTACCCCTTGTGTGTCGCCTTGTCCGAGAATCAAATTATCCCCTAATTTAATTGAAATATTTTCTCTTAATTAATGAAGCTTCGATAGAAATTGCAATGGAGGATTCGGTGCTATGCACTACTTGTTTTTGATTGGTGATATCAGCCAAGGTACACCGTGAAACTAAGGGTTATAGAAGTTTCACATATCCTATTGATGGAGAGCTCAATGTTACCTATCTTGCATGCAATAATATCTTCAACTATTTCAGCGTAAGAAAATCTTTTACAAAGGGTTGTCATATTAACATTTCAGATTTCATTTTGCAATGAGATTAATCTTAGACTCTACTCCTGTCGGAGATCTAATTTAATGACAAAACTTTCAAAAACAAAACAGCAAACCAAAGGCCTAATGACGGCTATCTAGATAGGGGTAAAAAGCCCACCAGAGATAAATCACCACCGGCACACGAAGAAGGGGCGTGTGATCCGTGGAATCCCGCCGGCCTGGGTAGACAAACATGCACCCGGGCAGACGTGGTTCCGTCTCGTCCGACGTAAAGAGCAAAGCCTCTCCATAACCAGCGGAAGGCGTGAAGGGCGCCGACGGTAGAGAAAAGACCTATTTACCCCCTTCTAGAAGGTGGCAGCTATCACTCCGTAGGCGCTGACGGTGCGAACGCCGATAAGAACGAAGGTACATCACCCTGAGGAATTGTACACCCCACATAATCCGGAGCTCATGATAATGTTCTAGTCCCTACCTGAATGGAGACACGTCGAGCTCCCCAACCAGGGACGGGACAGAACAGGGCTCCGTGACAGACGGGACCTACGGAGCGACGACAACCTCTTGCGCCTCTAGGCCCCTACAAGGACCCTCCGAATGGAGGTACGTCGGGTACATGGGGCCCACTGAGTAACGAAGTCCATTGGCCTAAGGCGAAGGAATCTACCGTATACAAAAAGAACTATAAGAAGGTACAATCCTGTACTTGCCAACGGTACAACGCACTCCATACCTCTACTACGCTACGGGTTCAACCGGACCCCCCCCCCCCGTATCTCCTCGGCGATGCAACAAGAAGTCGACACGACTCCTCTCCTCCGACCAAGTACGAAGACAATAGGAATATAGTATTATAAGTGTCCAACATCCTTCATGAGGAAGGAAGGGGCACGGTATCCTAGGTAGATATCTCTTGACGCATGTTTGTAACTCCCCTACCCCCCTTGCGACTATAAAAGAAGGACAGGGGGGACGACTCAAGGGGCCCCGGATCTCCACTCTCAAACTTCCAGAGAAAGAGATCACACACACACACACACACACACACACACACACACACCCGAAGAACACGGCTAGTCGATAGCACGTTCACTCACTACACCATCCAGAGACCTGGGGCTCATACCCCCTCTCTCGAACCAGCTTGTAGCCCCCTGCAGGCAGAGATACGGAACACAAGCAGCTCCACACTGGACATAGGGATTTCTTGCCTGAACCAGTATAAACCTCTTGTCTCTTTGTCTCACTATTCGGAACCCGACACGCGTACAAATTTACTCGTTGGTAGTTTCTAAACACCGACAGTTGGCGCGCCAGGTAGGGGGGCATCGCGTGTCACGACGATTTAGTGGTTCCAAATGGCCACCTTCAACTCCGGCAACCCTGGGCTCTCCATCATCCGCTTTGGAAGCCTGGAGTTCGCCTGCTCCGCGGACGGTACCGTCACCCGCGTGTTGTCCTCGCCGGACCAGGTCGTTGACGCCCTGACACGGTCGAACGAGGACCACTCTGCTTCCCGCAGGAACGCACCGGTTGAGGACCTAGGGCCACGACGCCCTAGATCCAACCTCACCGGGCTTGGGGGAGAGACCCCCGGGAACGACGACAAAGATCTCCATCCGCTCAAAATATTCATGAGCGGCATGGGGGACTCTGACGGCGATGAGTACGAAACCGACCGCACGGCCAAGCACGCCGTGACGCGTTTCGTACGCTCCCAGTACGACTACCTCCTGGATTCGAACCCCAGCTCAGATGGTGATGAAGCCCCACAGAGGGACGACTGCCTCGGGACCGTCATTTCGACGGGAAATGTTCGCCAGGACACCAAGGGACGTGTCGGCAACCTCCTCCCAGGCTCCGACAAAGGGAAGGAGCCTGCCGACGGGCAAGAGGCGTACTATGCCGCGGATGAGCAATCCTCCGAGGGCAGCGACCGCCCGCCCCTCCGTCGGCGCCGGTCGCGTCAGCGCACCAAAGGCCGAAGAGCGCCGCGACCCTCCCTGATCTGCGTGCAAAAACAGGCGCTCGCCTACGTCGCCGCCGCCATCCAGGTCAAGGGAGGCGCGCCGATAGAAGAGGGCGTCCTCGTGACGTACCCATTTGGTCTCATCAGCGCTGCGTCCATCCTCTAACGGCTCATCGCCCTAAAAATGACCGATACCCCGGACGACAAGTTCGTGGGGACCATCGACTCATTCTACGACCTCCTGACCGAGGACGACATGGCTCTCTCCGGCACCGATAGCACGGGAACTGAACACGTCACCCCCGAGGTCAGCGAGATCCCTTCGCAGGAATGCTTCATGTGCGATAGAAGGGAGGACACCCCCGAGGGAGCCGTGCGCGACGTTGACGAAGACGACAACAAAATCCTCCCGGCCAATCCTCGGGCTCTTACGCCACCGCACGTCAACTTAGACGGTATGCAAGCCTGGCAGGGGGAACTCGTCGACGCTCACCGACAAATCGACGACGAGCACGCTCTCCTCGAGCAACAACTGCACTCGAGGCCGGAAATCAATCCACGAGCTCGAGCCCGGGATGTGCAACATCGCATAATCGAAGACGACATGTCTCCACCAACCTTCCCAAGGGCGCAGCAGAACATAGCGGCTGCCACCATGCTCATGAGGCAGTTTCCGGAACCCGCGATGCCCGAGGAAAAGAAGCTCAGAGGGGAGCTACGTTTCCTTCTTGACCGCGCGACGGTCCAGCAGGCAGAAAGCTCGGCACGACAGAGGGCAGGAGCTCTCTCCAGTGCTCCGAACACGCTGCAGCCTGAAAACTGCATTCGCCAAAGACCGAGGCCAACCGCCGCGAGGGATCAAGAGCCGGTCAGGCGACTCCCTAGCCGCGGAGCGCGCTTCGAGAGCGGCAACAACAGCGACGTGGGCGACATCCACGCAGGGGCGGACGACACGATCCTGACGAGGACCGGGACTCTAGCCCAAAGCCCACCGGACCACGGTGTTTTTCAGCGCGCATACATGTCGCACGGATTCCGCCGCGTTTCCGACCGCCCACCTACATCCAGAAGTACAAGGGGCTCACGAACCCTGGCCTCTGGCTGGAGGACTACCATTTTGCCTGCGAGGCGGGCGGGGCAAACAACGAGAATTTCATAATTCGCCATCTGCCGCTCTACCTCTCGGACACGGCGCGTGTGTGGCTAGAGCACCTCCCAAAAGGGAAGATACGGAACTGGGGGGACCTGAAGGACACCTTCGTTGGAAACTTTCAAGGGACCTACGTCCATCCTGGTAATTCTTGGGACCTCAAGAACTGTAGGCAAAAGCGAGGCGAAACCCTCCGAGAATACATTCGTCGCTTTTCACAACAGTGCAATGAGCTCCCGGACATAGCCGACGGCGACGTCGTCACAGATTTCTTGTCAGGGACGACATGCGAATCTCTAGTTCACAAACTGGGACGCAAAAACCCAAGACGACGAAGGAACTACTCGACATCGCCACAAATCATGCCTCAGGCGAGGAGGCAGTCGACGCTGTCTTCCAGGGCGCGCCCAGCCGCAGCAAACGCGACGAAGTGGAGGCAGAAGGGCCGTCGACTCGTCCACACAAAAAGGGGCGCAACTGACAATGATACGACTCGTCGTTCATCGCTGTCACCGAGAAAGGCGAGGAGCAGCAGGACGCGCCATCCAACGATCACTTCGAGAAGATGCTGGAACGGACCTGTCCAAATCACGCGAACCCTGTCAAGAACCTCCTCAAGGATTGTAACCTTATGAAGAAGTTTCTCGGTGGTGGCTTAAGGAAGAAGAGATGGACGAATAAGAAAGAGGGCGATGGCGAGGACGGCGGAGCAAAGGATGACGGCTACATCCCGGCGGACGAAACCCTGATGATCTTCGGCGGCCCGACATCATGCAGCTCGAGACGCCAACAGAAGGTCGCCCACAAAGAGGTATATGCAACTGTCCCCGCTGTTCCCACCTTCCTCAAGTGGTTCGAATCTCCTATTACTTTCAACCGTAATGATCATCCCGACTATGTACCATACCCTTGGCGCTATCCGTTAGTTGTTGATCCCATTGTTGGCACCAAGCACCTCACTAAGGTCCTTATGGATGGAGGGAGTGGGCTAAACATCCTCTATGCTGAAACCCTTGATGCAATGAGAATACCCCGGTCGTGACTATGACCCTCGGGGGCTCCGTTTTTCGGGGTAATTCCCGACAAAATGGCGGATCCCATCGGACAGATTGATATGTCCGTCATGTTCGGCGGGCCGAACAATTTCCAAAAGGAAACGTTGAGTTTCGAGGTCGTTGGCTTCAGGGGAACATACCACGCCATATTGGGGCGACCATGCTACGCAAAGTTTATGGTTGTCCCGAATTATACCTACCTAAAACTTAAAATGCCGGGACCAAGGGGTGTCATCACGGTGGGCACGACGCCCCGACACGCATACGAATGTGAAGTCGAGTGCTGCACGTACGCGTCGGCACTTGTGGCTTCAAAACAACTCGCGGCGGAGATGGCGGCAGAGGCCGGCGCGTCCCGAGAAGAGGTCCCGAACATGAAGGTCGGATCTTTTGAGCTTACGGGATCTACGAAGGCGGTCATGCTTGACGCTCGGGATGGAGAGGAGAGGACCGTGCGCGTCAGCACCTCCCTCTCTCCCAAATAGGAAAGCAAGCTCGTCGACTACCTCTGTGCAAACATCGACGTATTTGCATGGAGGCCCTCGGATATGCCGGGCATACCTAGGGAGGTCGCCGAGCATTCCTTGCACATCAAACCGGACTCCCGGCCCGTCAAGCAATGTCTGCGTCGCTTTGATGAAGAAAAACGTACCGCAATCAGAGAAGAGATCAAGAAACTTCTTGTCGCGGGCTTTATCAAAGAAGTGTACCACCCGAGTGGCTTGCTAACCCTGTACTGGTACGTAAAAAGAACAGGAAATGGAGGATGTGCGTTGATTACACGAGCCTTAACAAGGTCTACCCAAAGGACCCGTACCTGTTACCTCACATAGACCAAATAGTTGATGCGACGTCGGGATGCGAACTCCTCTGCTTCCTCGACGCGTACTCAGGGTACCATCAAATCAAGATGAACGAGTCGGACCAGCTCGCGACGTTGTTCATCACCCCGTTCGGATCTTTCTGCTACGTCACCATGCCTTTCGGACTCCGAAACGCTGGGGCCACCTTTCAGCGGACTATGATCCAATGCTTTGATGAACTAGTGAGAAAAACCGTCGAGGTCTACGTAGATGATATCGTCGTCAAAACCTAGCACACCGATGGGCTCGTGGCTGATCTTGCCCTCACGTTCACAAAACTCAAAAAGTACAACATCAAACTTAATCCGGAGAAATGCGTCTTTGGGGTCCCCAAGGGCATGCTCCTAGGATTTGTCGTCTCCAAAAGAGGAATCAAAGCTAACCCGGAAAAGATCACCGCCATCGAAAAGATGGGACCGATCCACAACGTGAAAGGAGTACAACGGGTCACCGGATGCCTCGCGTCACTCAGCCGTTTTATTTCCCGCCTCGGTGAAAAAAGCTTGCCTCTGTACAAACTTTTGAAAAAATCTGAGCGATTCGCGTGGACATCCGAGGCCCAGTCAACACTTGACCACATCAAGCAGTTGCTAACCAACGCTTCGATCCTGGTGTCCCCTACCGACGATGAAGAACTATTACTGTACATCTCCGCCACGAGGCAGGTGGTGAGCACGGTCCTTGTCGTCGAAAGGGAAGAAGAGGGGCATGTACTCAAAGTACAGAGACCCGTGTATTTCGTCAGCGAAGTGCTGAGCGACTCGAAAACCCAGTACTCCCATCTGCAGAAGTTGGTATATGCGGTAATTATGACTAAGAGAAAGCTGCTACATTACTTTGGATCACATAAGATTACGGTCGTGAGCGACGCGCCGCCGGGAGAGGTCATCCTAAACAGGGACGCCGCCCATCGCATCGCCAAGTGGGCATTGGAGTTGATGGATAAAAATATTGCTTACGCTCCACGGAGCGCCATCAAATCACAAGCCTTGTCCGATTTCATTGCCGAATGGACGGATGCAACTCTTCCCACTCCGGCTGTTGAACAGGAGTACTGGACCCTATATTTCGACGGGTCCCTCATGAAAACCGGAGCAGGCGCAGGAGTCGTCCTGACGTCACCCCATTGGGTGACCATGAGATATATGGTGCGTTTACTGTTCCCAGCGTCCAACAACAAGGCCGAGTACGAAGCCTTGCTTAGTGGACTACGGATCGTAGTTGGCTTGGGCATAAGACGACTTGACGCTCGTGGCGACTCCCAACTGGTAGTTAACTAGGTCATGAAGCAGTCCAACTGCGTCGACCCACGCATGAAAGCATATTGCCAAGAGGTGCAAAAGCTTGAATCCAAGTTTGACGGTCTCGAGCTCAACCACATACCACGACGTCAGAATGAGGAGGCTGACGCGCTGGCCAAGGCAGCCTCGAGCCGAGAACCCGCGCCACCTGGGGTTTTTGCAAGTGATCAACCAAAATCGTCCATCAACACCGGAGGATCAGAGGCCTCCAGCTCCCCTGACGCCATCTCCTTGGCGGCATCGGGCGCCACCGAGAGCTCGACCACTCGCGGTGCCGAGGTAACAGAGGCAATGAGCATAGAATTAGAAGAGCCAATGTCAGAAGAGAAGGACTGGAGACAACCATATGTAGATCACCTGACCAAAGGAGAGCTCCCCACAGACCAGGTGGAGGCTAAACGGCTCGCTAGACGAGCCAAGACGTTCACTCTCGTCGACAACCGACTGTACAGGCGAAGTGCCACCCGCGTGCTGCAACGTTGCATCACCACCGAGCAGGGGAAAATGCTGTTGCAAGACATCCACCAAGGGGTCTGCGGACACCATGCGGGAGCTAAAACCCTCGTGGGCAACACGTTCTGACAAGGTTTCTACTGGCCGACGGCCATGGCCAATGCACAGACTTTGGTATGCGCTTGCGAAGGCTGCCAGTTCTTCGCCAGGCAGATCCACATGCCCGCCCAGGCACTCCAAACCATCCCTCTTAAGTGGCCATTCACGGTTTGGGGGCTCGACATGGTTGGCAAATTCGACAAAGCGCCCGGGGGCTATACCCAGCTATTGGTCTCCATCGACAAATTCACTAAATGGATCGAATTGCGCCCCATCACTAACATCAGGGAGGAAGAAACAGTGAGTTTCTTCAACAATATCATCCAGCGTTTCAGAGTGCCCAACTCCATCATCACCGACAATGGAACGAACTTTACCACAGACAAATTCCTAGAATGGTGCGACGAACATCACATACGGGTTGATTGGGCCTCCGTCGCGCACCCAGAGTCCAACGGGCAAGTCGAACGTGCCAATGGACTCATCCTATAGGGAATCAAGGTAAGGATTTTCGACTGGCTAAACAAGTATGGGAAAAAATGGCTCCAAGAAGTCCCTTCCGTTCTGTGGAGTTTAAGAACAACACAGAGCAGGGCTACTGGTTTTTCACTGTTCTTCCTGGTCTACGGCTCGGAAGCCGTCTTACCCACCGACCTTGAATATGGGTCCCCAAGGGTAGAAGCCTACGATCCTAAGAAGGCAGAAATTTTTCTAGAAGACGCCATAGATCAGATTAATGAGGCCAGGGACGCCACCCTCCTACACTCGGCCAAGTACCAACAGGCGCTACGCCGGTACCACGATCGACGCGTCCGACCAAGGGGTTTTCAGCCAGGAGATCTAGTACTCCGAAAAATCCAAAGCAACAAGGAGCGGCGCAAGCTCACATCGCCCTGGGAAGGACCCTACATTGTCCACGAAGTAATAAGGCCAGGAGCCTATTGACTCAAAACCTTCGTCGACAAAATCTTCACCAACGCCTGGAACATACAACAACTACGTCGTTTCTACCCCTAAAAAATTCCCCATTACAGCATTTCAATCGAAGGTTTCTTTTCACACATCACAAAGTCATGGGAAAGAGCTTTTCTTCCGTACACGACATGCAAAGAGACCCCTTTCCCGGGGCCTACCCGATACACACGAAGCAAAAGAAAAATTTAAACAGATATATACAATCCAAGTTCATTACAACCATTTCAAAAGCAAAAGAGCCAGAGCTTAGACGAACCGCTCAAGGCAACACCTTAATGTGATGGACACGAAACGTGTTCACATCATCAAGACACCTAGCCCAGAGCACGAACTCATGGTGAAGGTGACACTTTGGGCTACAGTACATAATGACTCTGCCCAGACCCTCGCTCGCCGACCCAAAGCACTGGCAAAACTCCCGAGCGCAGGCAGGAGGATCGTCGACGTCCAACTCCGGCACATCCCACGGGCACCAAATCCCCCACCGCCACGCGGTGAAGCGAAGATCCGTGCGGAGGGAGGAACGCAACACAGCCAGGCCGCGGTTGCCCCATCTACCATTAGGGAACACATCACTGGTGACCTGGTTGAGAAGAGCGAGGGCCTCAAGGTCTGCGGGATTTGCAAGATACAGTACCATGGACCGAAAGTACATCGCCCCGACGTCCCCAGCCTGGATCGCCAGTTTGATGAACCCCCAACCGGAGGGGTCGTCTCCCCGTAGCATCAATCTCTCCACACCGCGGAAACACAAGGCTTCTCGATGGTCGACCTCAAAGAAGCGCTGCTCGAGAGCCATCCCCCGAAACTTGCGGCAAGATCGGCAGAAACCCGGTATATCTCGGAGAGACAAAAGCCGAGCCACCTCCCTCTCATGGCAGAACCGTTGAAAAACACTACAGACTTGACGAAGACGCATGTACTCCTGATAGTCCTTTCCGTAGTCGATAGAACGGAGAAGGATCTGTAAGAGAAGCTCCTCCGGCAGCGTCAGGAAGGTGCTGGCCGCCATGGCGAGGCAAGCGTGGAGACGAGGCTGATGCGCTTCCCGCGACTCCTCTCGACGACGACAACAATGAGAAACCCTCTTTTCTTACTACTACGGGCTCGTGCAAAGGGGAAGAAGAAGACTGAGAAGAGTGGTGGAAAGTAGTACTACTCCAGACCCCATCCAATATATAGCACATGGCTATTACCTCTCCGTCTTCCACACGCACGCCCCTCAGGCCCACAGAGGCGCGACTCTTCATTTCCCAGGCATGGACGACATCAGCAAACCACCAGAGGACACGTACGCCGCTTCACCAAACCAAGCGACTGACTGCAAGGGCCCACGGAGCACACGCAGCGCCAACTACCCAGGAACAGGCAGGTGTTGCGAGAGCACAACCAGTCCACTATGGCTAATAAAAAGGTGAGCACAACCAGTAAGTATGTCATTTAAAAGAACATCAAATTATTTATCCCTAATATGCAAAGTGCAGGGACCAAAAACGGGGTAACGACCGAAAGACCGTTTGTTACCCGTAGTACTCATTTAACAAATGAGACCAAAACATTACGGGTTCTACAACCTCCCTAGCCAAAAAACGAAGAGTGAGGGATGTTGCTAAGTGGACCCTAGCGGTCGGAACGTAGACGTCTTCACGTCGAACGCACTTAGTAAACGTGTTTAGGCTTCGACAGATAGCATAATATGTGGTAAACCCCACGAGGGGCGGCATCGAGCCCTCAGAACCCATCAAACGGATCCAGGTACTATACGTATCGACTGTTGAAGATTAGAGATCGGTCCACCATGGACTTCCGCCAGTGCGTGCCTCCATGGATGAGGACCCGGGGTCTCACCTTGATTACCCGTTTGCAGCTCGCCGAGCGCTCGATCTCGGCCATCGAGGTAAGATTCGAGATTGCTCACTTCCACATCCTAGACCATGGGGGTGCGAGGAAGAAACATGGGAGCTGTGACAGCCCCTAAACGCATGGTCCAATGAACATAATAGGCAAACTAACAAAGGCCTACCAAACGGAAACGATAGCTAGAAACGACGATTGCAGAAGCTAAAGATAGGGGCTCAGCAGGCCTAGTTCTTACAAAGCAGAATAAAAGCACGTAAACTAGCGAAATACATCCAACTCTAAGGAGAACTAGCGATCATGGAGCCGCCACCCTCAGCTCCTCCGCCAGGACCTCCTCGGCCGGCACGACGTCGACGACGGCTTCTGCTGCGTCAGAAAGACGCTCGATGAGATGAACGTACTGATCGACGCTCCGGCCATGCGGGAATCCGGCGGCACCCACCATGTCAATTCCAGAACGGACCTCAGCCATGGCAAACTCAACTCCCGCCCCGCGAAAGACGGCGCGCGCAACAACGTTGCGCATGCGCACAGGAACAGCCTGGAGACGATCGACCGTGGTGCTCCCAGGCGCGCGAAGAAGGCCGACGACGTCGTCCGCAGCAGAACGGAGCGCCTGCAGCTCCTTGTCCAGCGCTGCAAAGAAAAAAATGACACAATGCGTCACGAGCAAAGCACAACAGGACACACGTCTAGGGGAAAAAACACCAAAGCTTACCCACGACGCGCCTGTCAGCCTCGGCCAGCCGATCACGGAGACCGTAGCCCGCCTGAACGGACCCTAACAAGCTTTGGCGAAAACCCTCAATCATCCGATAAAGCAGCTCCGTGTCCTGAATACGACGAAGGTTCGGCATTGGACGACTGGGAAGCTCCTCCAACAAGCTCCGGAACCGATGCATGGGAGGCGCCGGCATTGGCCCCGGCGGCGCAGGGATCGCAGCCGGACGAAGAACGCCCCCCGGACTCACGCGGAACACTGGACATGTCAGAGTAAGCAAGTCGGAAGGCACCGCCCATACCTCAAAACCGCGAGGGGCGGAGGCATTAAGATACGAATGAGGCCTCCTAATCAATACGACATAAGATCAATCAGTATCCGAATTATAACAAAGAAAAAGACATCAAAAGTGGCACAATACGAGTACCATCCTTCCTCAGCCACCCGACGACGAAGGCTTCGAGGATCAGAAGTGTTCCCTCCAACAAGGTCGCTCTCTAGGGGACGCTTGCCACGATCCATAACTCAACTAGCAGCAGCTCAAACAGAAACAAGCTTAAGCGAAAAGTGGAGACGGAGGAGCAAGATGAAACAGTTCACTCATCCCGCCACTTTAAATAGGCCACGTATCAGGTGGGACCCGCCGCTCCCATTTTCAACTTGCAGAGATGGCCAGGGAAACGTGAGAAGTGTTGTGCCAAGTCTTGTCATCACAAGCAGGTCGATACACCGCACACTGGAGGGCGTGACACGCGGAGCACCGACAAATGCCGTCAGGCTTGGGTGCGGCGCGAGTCGTCCTAATCCCTAGGCCTATCACGATAGTGTCCCGGTCACTGACAGAACCCTACCGTGGCTCCAACCCCAATTCAGGCACAAACCGATCCCTGCGGCCCGACCAAACGACAACGACCGTAAAAGAAACAATCTGTCGACAGGCACCCGGGGGCTCCGCGCCGCAGAAAATCACCGCACGCTGAGAGCTCGTTAATGGATGCGTAAGAAGGCAAGACAACCACTCCATTACGTCTACTCGCAGAGAAGTACGATACGTGGCAGCTGCCTAGAGGCGAGCAAGTTTCGATGCTCGTAGCATCATGACCAAACAGTGCCACCGGCAGCAGTGACAGGTTGTCAGGACGAAACCCAAAATCGACCCGGTTCAGTCCGTCTGCGCCATCAAAAGATTGCGGTGCAAAGCAATCTGAGCATATCCACCGCTTGCGATCAAAACATCAAGAAAAAAACAACGAAAACTAAACCTGCGCAAGAGTTACACTCTCACCCAGGCTCGGGGGCTACACCCGGTGGGTGCGCTCGCGCGCACCCTCTCAGCGAAGGATTAAAAAAGATGTCTGAACATCGCATATAAAGCCTCAGCAAGATAACTAGGAAACTCTTCCTAAGGCTCGGGGGCTACTGTCGGAGATCTAATTTAATGACAAAACTTTCGAAAACAAAAAAAGCAAACCAAAGGCCCAACGATGGCCATCTAGATAGGGATAAAAAGCCCACCAGAGATAAATCACCACCGGCTCACGAAGAAGGGGCGTGTGATCCGTGGAATCCCGCATAAATCAAGATAGACGTGCACTGGGAAGACGTGGTTCCGTCTCGTCCGACGTAAAGAGCAAAGCCTCTCCATAACCAGCGGAAGACGTGAAGGGCGCCGACGCTAGAGAAAAGACCTATTTACCCCCTTCTAGAAGGTGACAACTATCACTCCGTAGGCGCTGACGGTGCGAACACCGATAAGAACGGAGGTACATCACCCTGAGGAATCGTACACCTCGCATAATCCGGAGCTCATGATAACGTTCTAGCCCCTACCTGAGCGGAGACACGTCGAGCTCCCCAGCCAGGGACGGGACGGAACAGGGCTCCGTGACAGACGGGACCTACGGAGCGACGACAACCTCTTGTGCCTCCGGGCCCCTACAAGGACCCTCCGAACGGAGGTACGTCGGGTACATGGGGCCCACTGAGTAACGAAGTCCATTGGACTAAGGCGAAGGAATCTACCGTATACAAAAAGAACTATAAGAAGGTACAATCCTGTACTTGCCAACGGTACAACGCACTCCATACCTCTACTACGCTACGGGTTCAACCGGAGCCCCCCCGTATCCTCCGGCGATGCAACAAGAAGTCGACATGACTCCTCTCCTCCGACCAAGTACGAAGACAATAGGAATATAGTATTATAAGTGTCCAACATCCTTCATGAGGAAGGAAGGGGCACGGTATCCTAAGTAGATATCTCTTGACACATGTTTGTAACTCCCCTGGCCCCCTTGCGACTATAAAAGGAGGACAGGGGGGATGACTCAAGGGGCCCCGGATCTCCACTCTCAAACTTCCAGAGAAAGAGATCACACACACACACACACACCCGAAGAACACGGCTAGTCGATAGCACGTTCACTCACTACACCATCCAGAGACCTGGGGCTCATACCCCCTCTCTCAAACCAGCTTGTAGCCCCCTGCAGGCAGGGATAAGGAACACGAGCAGCTCCACATTGGACGTAGGGATTTTTTGCCCGAACCAGTATAAACCTCTTGCCTCTTTGTCTCACCATTCGGAACCCGACACACGTACAAATTTACTCGTTGGTAGTTTCTACACCGACAACTCCTTTTTAGGAATTGGAAATGCGCATTGAAAGTAACAAAGATCATGTGAATTTCAAGGAGATGAATGGTGATTGTGATGTAGATGGTGAGTAATACTTTAATCAAAGTGATTAAACTTTAAGAAAAGTTGTTATGTTTAAATTCTAATACTTTAAATCATTTAGAAGTCAAGTATTTTTCTATTGTTTTGATTTTAGTGATCTTCTTGTTAAAGAAAAGCAAGCTCACTAACCTCAAGAAGATTAGCTTGTTTAAGGATTTGAAGGAAGAATTATTCACCCCCATGAAAGCACCTCAGAGAAAGGAAACTTTAGGATCACCAGCAGGAGGTTTAGAGAGTTCATGATTATCAGCAGGAGGCTTGGAGGGCATGGTGGAAATACTTGTTGGAAGACGCAACCTGAAACATTTGGGTCTTAGGGAAGAAGAAATAGAAAAAAAGAAGGGATATTTTCTTGTTGAAGATCAACTTAGAGATGACTCCTTACACATCATTGATTAATTTTAAGAGATCAAAGCCTGAGAAAAAGTGGTTGAGTTTGAGTTAACCAATGTCCATGCCCAAGAAAAAGAAAAGGAGTAACCACTTTTGAAGCAAGTTTGTTTGAAGAAAAAACTACATTTATGCAGTACTAAATATGTAAATTCAGTGAACAAGGCTAGGAGGATTGAGAAGGTGCTATAGGAATAAGAAACTTGGTGTTTTCTAGAAAAGTGTTTACCTTCGCGAGATCTATTACAGTCATCCACAGTTATATTCCGCCCATAACTAGAACCTCTACAATGCTGACGTGACTGATATCAGCACCATGATGGGACTCACTATCCGAAGTCTCAACATTTTTACGTCCCCGACAGGTACTGTCAAAGGACATCTGCTGCTATTTATAGGTGATAAGATATTGGCTGATTGCTGAATGGGGGACATAGCTAGTTGCAAGATACTAGCGAAGCTGCATAACATAACGAAGATTAGATTAATTAGATTAAGGGGAAAAATTGAATATATCCTTGTTGTCAAAAAGGAAGATATATTTGAGGAGCATGCTGCTGACAACTTCCCTGAGAGAAACAATTGTGTATTATTTTCGGGGAAAGGCCAGCCAAGTGCCAACACTATACTGATGTTGTGTATGCTAAGGGATACATTTGTTAGTTGCTGAATTCTTACTCTTGGGATGAGTAAAACTCTTACTCTCATCGAAAGGAGAGGGTGACAGAGTTGGGACAATTTTCTGATTTTTATTTCTTCACTAACTCAATGCCATGCCAACTTTAGGGGTTAGGGATACATATTTATAGGCTGTGAATCATCCAAGCATATGCCAAGATGCTAACCGAAGATGTTGTCCTAGATGTCCTAGATGTTGTCCTCCAAGATGCTGTCCTAGATGGGGCAACAAACTACCATGCAGTCCTAAAGCTGAACTAGTCCTAGATGTTGTCGTAAAAGCTAGTACAAGATATTGTCCTAGATGGGGCAGCAAAACTCCCATGCAAATGTTGTCCTAGAAAACAAACGTGGAGTCCCACAAAGACTACAAAGACTTATCCATCATACTCCCCCTAAGTCTTGTGCGTCATCTTAGGGGAAAGTTGAACCATCCCAATCCTAGAGAAAAGCTCAAGAGACTTGACCCTTCCAAGAGGCTTGGTGAGTAGGTCCGCAAGCTGATCCTTGGTGTTGATGTTGCTACGCTTCCTTCATCCAAACAACCTCATATGAAATTGTACTTCACCCGGATGTGCTTGCTTCGTTCATGGAAAACGGGGTTCTTTGCTAGGGCCCGAGAGGACTTGTTGTCCACCCTGAGCTCTACGACTTCAGTGTCTCTTCCGAGGAGATCACCAAGCAGTCGAGCGAGCCAGAGCGCCTGAGTCGAAGTGGTGGAAGTCGCTATGTACTTGGCCTCGTAGCTAGATAGGGCCACCACCTACTTCTTGACTGACTGCAAGCTAATGAGGCACTTGCCAAGGAAGAAGAGCATCCCGCTGGTGCTCTTGCTAGTGTCAATGTTGCCCATGTGGTCACTATCATTGTACCCAATGAAGTGTGCCTCACTGGGACACCTTGGGTAGTAGAGACCATGATTGAGAGTCCCCACAACATAGCGGATGATCCTCTTCATAGCCTACTAGTGCTCCGTCGTCGGTCGTTGCATGAACTGGCTAACGTAGCCAACGGAGAATGCCAAGTCCGGTCATGTGTGGGCGAGGTAGCAAAGGCTCCCCACAATATGTTGGTACTGCATGGCGTGCTCCTCCTCTGTTGTGTTGCCATGGCTCAGCTTCAGCCTCTCCTCCATCGAAGTAAGGGCTAGGTTATAGTTAGTGAGACCAGCTAGCTCAATGACGCGCTTGGTGTAGGCGGTTTGTCAAAGCGTGATCCCAGAGTCGTCCTGGTGCACCTCGATTCCCAGGTAGAAGGAGAGAGGCCCGAGGTCACTCATCTAGAAGGTGTCCTTCATCGCCTCCTTGAATGCCACCACCTCTGCATCCTTGGTGCTAGTGACCACCAAGTCATCGAAGTAGACAATATGATTGATCCAATACGGTTGATCTGCGCCAAACTGAATCGACCAGTCTAGGCAGACACTAGAAGACCCTAGAAGCAGCTAGAGAAAAGCAGAAGCCCGAAGCACGCCAGGGGGCCGGCCGACCCCACCCCTAGACCGACCAGTCTAGGCAGAGTCCCCACTCGGCCACGTATTCATGTGATGGCACCTAGTCGACCTCTAGATCCAATCTAAGCTATTGTTCAAGGTCAGTTTGAGCCAAGGGCTACAGTTCATCCCACTGGACTATATAAGGAGACCCAGACCCACCCCTGAGGCATCTACAGAGTCAATTCATATCTCAAGAATACAACCAATCTATAAATTCATAGGTGTCCCTTGAAAGGAAAATTTTAGAGCTCCATTATATCTAGGACATAGCTAGAATAGAATAGAATTAGAGGCGGCAAGCATAGCTTGGATTCTGGATCAAGTCGTGAGGAGGCTCGGTAAACCCGTGTGCTTCTCTCTTGCAATAACAATATTATTCAACTAGTTCATCTTTTTATCTTCTAGTTCATCTTTGTTCTTCTAGTTCTTATTCTAGTTCTTGTTCTTGTTCTAGTTGATCTTATTGTTCTAGATATGACTACATGCTTAATAGTTTATGTGTTATTAATTATAATGTTTATCGTCTACTTTTATTATATATTTAGCATAAATTATATTTGTGTTTATACTCATGTTCGTATAGCGCTTATTCATTAGATTGATGGGTGGGTGGTAGACATAGTATAAGCATGGTGCTTAGACCTTGTTTATCTATGAATGTCCCTTATGTTCCGGGTCATGTGGTAGATCGTAGGTGTGATATTCCCAGTGATTCCTCTATAGTCTACTTCTTGAATATAAGACTTGGCATGGCTAAAGTCACGAATCACGGTTCTGCTATGTTCTTAATCGGTCTTAGTGGTTGTCTCTTGAATATAGACATAAATATAGTTTAACTATGATTGCTAGATGTAATTGCATTAATTAAGGTAGTCTTTGACTTATAATTAGAATAACATAGGGGTTAGTATTTAATATTCTATTCTTCTTGATGCTAATGCTATAGAATGGAGTGCTCTAAGATTTATCCTAGACATATCTTTATCATTTATATATTATCTTTATTATAAGATTGATTTCCTATTATGTGTAATGATCTAGTGGAACTCTTATCACGTGTGTGTGTGGAAAATTTATAGTTGCTATGTTTATATTATCCTAGATCCTTCTCAGTGGTAAAGTATAAATAACGATACCTGGAACATTCTTGGGTGAAATGCTAGGGATGATAACTTAACTTAAGTGATGGTAGTAGATGTGATCCTACATTTTTGGCGCCATTGTCGGGGACCATTGTCCTTGGTGATGATGTTAAGAAATGTCAACAAATGTAAGGTGTACTTTTCAACCATTTCATATGTCTAAATGTGTAAGGTCTACTTTCCGACCATTTCATATGTATCTTCCAGTTTTTTTGAGATGTAAAGTTGTATTTTAAAACTTTGCCTTTTCATTTGATACAACTACACTTGATGTCTATTTGTGGTGTAAAGGTGCATTTTTAGTTATTTTTTTTATCATTTCACAGACCATATATGCAATGCTACATGTTTTTCGTATTCAGGTGATCTTTATTTTTGGTCATTGTAATGATGTGTGATTCACATACTTCTTTGAATGTATTGAGGCTCCAATTTTGGTTTCAGTGATTGACGCACACAAGCTATTGTCACTAGTGTGGGTTTTGTGGAATTTATTCACACTATTTAGTCACATTGATGGCACATAGTTTACTTAACCTAAATTTCAGATTCCATCTATATGAGCAAACTATATTTGAGAAGGCTAAGGGTTCCATATATTCTATGTGCCACATGGTATTGGGATGAACCTAGAAGTACCATAAGTACTTTCTCCATACTCGTATTAGATATCGTTTTGGACAAGGTTTAAGTCAAACATTGGGAATATAAATCATGAATAACTTTTAAGTTGTTGATTTTGGAAAAAATGAAAATTATATCCATAGATTTTTCTTAAAAAAAATACTTTTTAAAAATATAGAATATATTTCAATAAATATTTTTAAAAAAAGAAGCAGTCGAAAGTTACGCTTTGCAGACCATGTCGCTGTCCAAAATGACATCTAATATGAGTATGCAGGAAATATTTGTTTTTCTTTGGCCATATACTTCTAAGGGGTCAAAATTTTGTACCTCCTAGTTTTGAGCCACTGTTGTAGAGATGGACACTTCTGAGACCTAGGTAGGTTAATAGGGGTGCTGGGCCTTTTTTTTGTAGCCTTAGGACTTACATCGGTGAACTTTTTTTTGGTGGAACTTACATCATCGAAGAACTACTAATGTATACCTCGCGTTATATATACCTGGATAGGACCTAGATTGCAGCCTGACCCAGGCACCAGATCAGATACAATGTTGTTTGGTGCGGGGCGTGCTAGCTGCCGACCCCAGTGGCAGCTAGCCCCCCGCCGAACAGCCAGAATTATTTTGTATGTTATTCTTGTCTTGGGGAAGTGAGCTAATTTTTAATAGTTTATTGGGCTAGCAAGTTCTTTTTATACTTCGAGTTCCTCTCACGCACAATACTTACTCCCTTCATACAATTTTTCCATACAATAGTCCAAAATTGATGACATCAACATCTTTCCATGTTTTTTGGAGTAAAAAAAGTCATATGTCTTAAACCAAGTATCATAATTAAAATCCGATTGCACCATCACATTTTTTGTAATAACCTTTTTAAAACAAGACCACACATGGATATATTTTGATAAAATATTTTAATGACTATTTATCTCATAATGAATCCGCATTTACAGATAATCGTCGAACATCACATTAACACTACACAAACATCACAAAAAATAACTGTTGACGTCAAAAATGGGGCTTCCGGCGTCAGCACTGCGTAGGGCTTGTGGAGACCGTGCAGCAGCAGAGCTTGATCTCCTGGACCCCTTAAGCGGCTCAAGCCACTTCGATGATCGATTCCAGGCGTGCCAGTCAATTTGACCTATAATTGGCAAGGATATGAAACGTCAAATTATGAAACCTGCCGGTTGTTGCCAGACAGTTCCATCAGTGTGCGACTCTCATATAGCCGGTGAATGCAGGAGATTGACTAAAGAGTCCACTCTGAGTAGGATTAGATATAACAATGGTGCACGAACGACTGTCACAAGATGTCAAGCATAATGTACGTAAATAGCCGATCATGCGGTGAGATTAAGGTAAAGATGCGATGCATGGAACATTATCGTCATCGAACTACCAAATCTACTGAGTGTACCGGATAAAAATTAACCATCAACAGAGGTGTGTTCCCATGCAGCCATGATGATAATTAACCTGATAACCCAACCAATCTACTAGCATTGGGGTGTTTCCATGCAGCCATAAAAGTAAACGAATCAAGCAACGTCCAGTATACTTAATAGATCTAATAGATCGGAACGACAAAGTACATACATCGTATGATTGAAGCATAACCAGATCAGTTTTACTAGCCGATATGGGATCCATGAAGCTTGAACAAGATCCATGCATTCGACACCGGATGGATCTGATGGTGAGTGGCCCGATCTTCCGTGAGGTAACCGATAAATTCGACTTGTGGAGAACTCGACGTTGGCGATCCGACTTCAAATCAGACACGATTCGAACCCTGCAATCGTTACACCACTGCTCTGTTGGTTATCAACCAAGTACAACTTGATTGACCTCGCCAATAAGGCTTTTCCTACAAGCGAATCGAAGAACACAAGCAAGAAGGTATAAACACGCAATCTGAAATTGCAAATATGATCGAAGCAAATATCAATAGAGGGTTCAAGAACTTGGTTCCAAAGGACTAATCGACACAGTGGAGGAGATCAAGAACGAGGGGCCCTGGATCACTGTAAAAGGACTAATCGACACAGTTTCTCGATGGAAAACTAAACTCTAGAACAAAACCCGAGTCTCAACGGCGGCGGCTACATGGAATATAAGGTAGAGGCATCCTAGGGTTGGTGGAGACCAGGAGGAGGCGCCCCCAACAAGGGCTTAAGGCCCGACTCGCGATACATGGCCAAGTTGACCCAAAATAGGTGATGCAGCACCGGAACAGATTCTGAATGCTGACTTGTTTTGACGTTTCCGGATGACTCAGAAGGAATTTGGACCTCAAACCAACGCCAGTGGTTTCCTTATGAAATTATCTTTCTATCCGTGGGTGAACCATCAAAAAACAGAGTCCGTATGCATCCTGGGCGTCCGTTTTACTCCTTGCTGGTCCTGAACTCCGAAACAAACTCAAAGTCGACGTGGGAGCTGAGTTGGAGATGAGTTGCAACTTAAAAAAGACGTGTCCAGCGTGGTGATGTCCTCATCATCCTCTCCTTCTTGAATTGGAGTCGTCCTCGACTCCATCATAGCTATGGCCTCATCAGAATCTAAGTCTGAACAGACATAACTCAACACATATGGTATTGGGGTTCGTAAGATGCAGTCGTACCGCATATGTTGAGCCAGATCCAACCATACTCAAATCAATCTAGTGACCGAATATATGTCTCGAACCCGCAATACGTAACAACTGTAACTAATGAATTAGCCGATATAATCTCAGATCTATCGCCTCTCTGAATGTAAAGAAAGAATGCACCGGGGCAAATAGATCTAGATAGAAATAAAGCACAAGCCAATTTATTAAATGAGATTGAGCATGATATTGTAGCAATAGATTAAACAAAGCATAACAGACAATATCGATAACTTGATGAATCTATTAGATTGCCAATTTAATAGAGCCGATAACTAGTTTGAAGCCACGATTCATGTGAGATTGAAGCAATGCAGCCCCATGAACAATAGATTCAAACCGATAACTAGCTCATACCGAGCTTGCACGAGTTACACAATACAACCGTACAAACGAGACATAAACCAAAGCTAGACTTACAGGCAAAACCGGAGGTCGATCTAGTCGATGCAGCCCAATCCGTCGAAGGTTCACCGAAATCTACTCTACTCCTACTCCTAGGGGTGGCTGAAGACCGGAAACTAAGGACTAAGTTGTGTATTTGATTGATTGGATGTCCTCCTCGTTACCTAACCGTTGCTATTTATAGACCACATAGCATAACCCTAGCGCAAAGCCGCCCGCTGACCGAAATAAGGAAACCCGGATGTCTTGGGCCTCATTCATCGGTGTATCCCACCGAACGTATCTCAACAGCTGATACACGTCATCTCCTCCGAGACGGTTTCCTTAACCAGCCTCCTGGGTCCACCTGCGTGCAACACATTTTACCGTCCCTGATCCTTACTTGTATCTATCTGATCGCGCCAAAATATGGTGTTAACAATAACATAGAACATTATATGTATATTATGTAAACATGGCATATATCATGAAATAAAAAAAATAAAAAAGTAAATTTAGTAAAGTAGTTAATTATAGTCAATAAAATGAAGAAAACTGCTATCGAATATAACAAATACATCATAGAACATCATATTAACAATATACAAACATCAATAAATATAACATAGAACACCATATGATACTATATGAACATCACAATTATCATGAAAAAAATAAAAAAATATTAAGCAATTAATTAGAGTCAAATAAAAAGAAGAAAATATAGTACCGAACATCAACAAAATATGACCTAGCATATCAATGTATATTGCCGAACATCATAGATACATCAAAGAACATATTAGCACTACACAAACATCACAAAAACATATCATAAAACATCATATGTATACTAAGAGAACATCACATGTATATTGTTTGGATATCATAAAAATATAACATAGAATATTATATATATATATATACTACATAAACATATTTAAAAATAAATTATAGAACATAAAAAATATATCAAAGAACATCACTTGTATACAACACGAACATCACGAATATCACATGCATCTGAGACAAATAAAGATAAAATTATTAGACTAATTAAATAGAGTAACACAACAAAAAATATAAATATAAATAATGAATGATAAATATATAAAATAATAAATAAATAAATAACTTGAATAAGAAAAGGAAATGAAAAAGCTAAAGCGAAAAATGACAAATAAATATTTTATGATATGAGAACATTAGAAAACATACCACAAAACATTATTAAAATTATTAATGAACATCATAAAAATAAAATTGAAAGAAAACAAAGAAAACAAAAAAGAAAAAAAACATGGAAATGGAATAAATAAATTACATAAAATAACTAAATAAGATAAAAATGAAACACATATAGAAAGAAAGAAATAGAAAAAGAAAAGGAAGAAAATGATATGCATATCATGAAATATCATAAATAAAAATAAAACACAAGAATGATAAAAATATAATTATAATTAATCCTAATGAAATATAGATAAGAAGTTAAAATGTAAAAATAATACCAATAAAAATATACTAAAATTAGAAAATAAAAGAGAAAAATAGTATAAAAGAAAGAATAAAAAGATTAAAAATAAAACATAAAATGATTATTTAGAATCAAATATAAAATAAATAAATTTAAGATAATAAAAATAGTAAATATTAGTGAAAACGACAACAACAAAAATAAAATAGAAAAACAAACAATCATAATAGAAAAAATAATATATGTACATACGTACCTGTTGATGAATGACGAGGATGAGAGCATCTTTCCTGGTGGGCCGCGAAACGTCCTTGCGGGAATTAGATGGGCCGCTCGCTCACGTTGGTGGGGTGGGCAGGTAGGAAGATTCCCGGTCTCACAGTCTGGTGTCATTTTGGGTGGGCTGTAGTTGGCCTATGTCCTATGGTAATGGGCATTCGCTGTAATTGTTAAAATATCTCAAAGTTCAAATTCAGACTTCAATTCAAAAGATATGGCGCGCTTCTTTTTCTCTTGCAGCCCCGAAAGTATTTGAAAGCTTGAAATCGTACGGCTCCGGCGCTCACCATTAGAATTGTTTGCTGTTAACTATATATTGTATTATACTCCCTGCATCCCAAATTGTAAGTCATTCCAAGATTCTTGAAGAGTCAAAGTTTATAAAGTTTAACCAAATTTATATAATATGATAATAACATATTTGATACCAACAAAGTATCATTAGATTCTTTATTAGTTATATTTTCATAGTACACCTATTTGATGTCATAAATCTTTATGTTTCTCTCTATAATTTTTGGTTAAACTTAAAATGCTTTGACTCTCCAAGATTTTTGGAATGACTTACAATTTATAATAAAGTGAGTATTATATATCATTATAACCTTTTGCACGCATGTGGACCTCAGCGCCTCGCTGATCGTTCTCCTGAAGCTGGCACGGAAAAGGTTACGAAGATTAAAATTGAACTTGGACTCTACAGCCTCTAGAAGTCTAAGCAGTGCATGTCTGCATGAAGTAGTCTTCTATTAGTATACAATTTCATTCGTATGCCATCAATTCAATATTGTCTAAAGTGTTCTTAAATGAACTCCTAAAGAATTGTCTAAGGATCGCTGAAAAAAAAAAAGAATTGTCTAAGGGAGAGTAGTGAGAGCTAAAAACGGAACTGGTACCAAATCACAGAGACTTGTTCTTCGATACGTTTTGCGTTTGCTGGTGTGTTTTTTTTTATGTTGCATAGTTTTGCCAACTGACTATCTAGATTAAGTCACTCTAATAGCGACGGATTGCAAATTCCAAAGTTTTGATTATTTCTTCAGGTAGGAGGGTGGCTAAAGCAAGACATTATCTTTTCCTACTAACCTGCTCTTGTTGTGTTGCACCCTGTTTGGTTTTGATGAAGTCATATTATCAGTTATTTTAGTTCAACTTCTTTGTATGCAATTGGGTAGTAGTAGGCCTTGTCACCGGATCACTGAACTCTTCAAATCTATTTAGGGATTGACCTAGCTCTTATTGGTGAACTAATACTAGTAAATGAATGCATGAATAAGACTTGTTGTATGTGCTCTTTATTTTTTTCGTGTTGTCTTGTCACTTCTTTGATCCAGTATATTTCATTATTTCAATTAATTATGTGGTTAATTTGTGGAGTGAACCTTTCTGAAACATTCTCTTTCTAGATTCCTGTATTGTATATGGTATAAAAAAAATCATTAAGGACAGCGCCTTTTTGTACTCGCTTATGTGGAGCCATTTGTAGGTGTAGATTGATGTGTTGTTTACACTGGACTTGTTCTGCTCAGGGCGGTTGGTCTTGATTTTTTTTATTTGTGGTTATCTCTCAAATTGTTTCTTAATGCCACACTTGGTTTACTCGCTCAAGAAGACTAGTGTTGCTCTCAGATACTTGTTTTTAGCCGGAATGAACTTTTCCGTATCTGAATAAACTGAAGTATGCATGCTGCAACAATCATTCGTTGGCATGTTCCAAATTTATTAGGTATGGAGTATGCATCACCCAGTTTCTGTCGTTTTTAGGGGGGAACTTTGCTGTTGTGCGCTGCTCATGGACTGAGTACTCATGAACCAATTCAGCAGTTGCATGTATATTTATCAAATCTTGCAACATTTTCTTAGATAAGAAGTTTGCCCACCGCTATATTGGAGATATTGGAGACCATCTCTCCAAAACTTCTTAAAAATCATTTGGTAAACTAATGATTATACCAAGTGAATAAAATTAATGGGAGCATATGGTATAGAAACTAAGAAGATGTGCAAACTATGCAAACTCTAATCAAGACCACTAGACTCTAATCCAATAGTTAGAGCTAAAGGTGAGTTATTTTAGCAATTAACCCACCCAATCATCCCATCTAATCCAAGATTTTGCAAATCACCCCAGCTGAAGGGTCAAGATGGCGGACTAGAAGGGGGGGGGGGGGTGAATAGTCATTTCTAAAACTTAAACGTGACGGCTAACTGAAACATATGCGGAATTAAAACTATCGGTTTAGCTAAGACTACACCCCTCTATCTATTACTCTAGCACCTAACAAAGTATGTAAATTATACTAACTAAGGTGCCAGGCTAGGAAGCTCACCTAAACAAGTCTAGGTTGCAAGGTCACACAAACCTAAGTAACTAGTACTCTAAGTAAACCGGGAGCTCCTACACATACTAGTAAGCAAAGCACAAAGCACCTAAGCTCACTAGCAATGCTCAATAGCAAGACAACAATGCCAAACTAAAGAGCTCAACTTACTTAGCTACACAAACTAAGCAATGTGACTAACAAGGCTACTCAATCCAATTAGCCACGCAAGTGCTACTTCTATGCTACACACGCAAGAAGGTAACTAGCAAGCTACACAATCTAAACAAGTTATGAGAGCAACAATTAAACACAAGCACATGTATGAGAATATAAATACAAGCTAGTGATTTGGAGAATGCAAACCACCGAGAAGATGTACACAAGGTTGACACGGTGATTTTTTCTCTCGAGGTTCACTTTGTCGCCACCAAGCTAGTCCCTGTTGTGTCGGCTCACTCACTTGGAGGTTCACACTCTAATAGGCATTCACAAGCCTAACCCAACACTTGGGTGCCGCACAACCAACACAAAATGAGGGCACTCAATGACACGCTCAACTAGAGTTGCTCTTCGCGATCTCCCGCGGGGCGAGCACAACACCCCTCACAAGCTCTTCTCCGGAGCCACGCACAAGCTTCTTGCATGCTTCGACGGAGCCACGATCACCAAGCCGTCTAGGAGGTGGCAACCTCCAAGAGTAACAAGCACCACCGGCTTGCAACACGATCACCTAGTGCCACTCGATGCAAACTCACAATGCAACGCACTAGAAATCACTCTCTCACACAATCAGATGACCATTATCAAGTGTATGTGAAGAGGGCTCCTAAGCACTCCTACACAAAGCCACAAAGGCCCAACAGTGCTCAGCCACTTGCCAAGGGCAACCACCAAGCCTATATATATATATAGAGGGAAAGAAACTAGTCGTTTTTTCCAACTCTGCGCACGTCCGGACGCACCCAACACTTGGGGTCCAGACCATTGCTTATGCGTTCGGACCTTCTAAACATTTGAATAGAGCCGTTGGCGCGCTTCAGCACAGGGAAATTCTCCTCCGGACGCTAGCTACAGTAGAGGTCTGGACCAATTCCCCTTGCATCCGGACATTATGCAGTAAGCTTCCTGAGAGCAGATTTTACTCCGGACAGCGTCCGGACCAACACCTCTGGACGCTAGTTAGTGTTAGGACCTCACAGAGCATTCCCGAGATCATTTTCAGAGCTCCAGACGCATGTCTGGACGCTACGGTCCGGACTAATACCCACGCATCCTGAACTTTAGAGATGCAGAATATGCAATTCAGGACACTAGGTCCGGACTGCTTTAGTGCACCGTCCGGACCAATTTTCGCGTCCGGACCTCCGCAGTCCGCACTAAAACACATCCATATCTCTTAGCTCCGAACTCCGATTTTGATGATCTTGGAATTTTTGGAAAGCTAACTTAGAGGGCTACACATCTCTTATATGCATTTGATCCATATCACAATGGATCAAAGCAGTATTCCATTCCAAGAGCTACTCTAGTGTTAGGAGCATACCGAAAAACATTTTTCTCTTCTCCGAGTTGATTCAATTCAACTCCAACACCTTCTCCTTTGTAAATGTGCCAACACCACCAAGTGTACAATAACATGTGCATGTATGTTAGCATTTTCATAATCATTTTTAAAGGATTTCACTTGCTCTCACCACGCCACTCGATCCTAATGCATCGCAAAGTTAGATCGCTTAAGTGGCACTAGATAACCGATATGCAAACAAGTTTGCCCCTCTTGATAGTACGACTATCTATCCTAAACCCGATCATACACTTCTCTACACACCTATGACCGGTGAAATGAAATGCCCAACAAGTTATACCTTTGCCTTGCGCATTCCATTCCATCTCCTCCAATGTTGATGCAACACATGCACCAACCTATCACCAAATGATATAATCCACTTCATATTGTCACGTGACCGTGTTGGTTCATCGATCTTGACCTCACTTTCTCTTCACCGTTGTGTCGGTTCATCGGCACCAAGCATCACTCGCTTGCCCTTCACACTTGCAACCGGTCCATCAAGCCAAGCCTCATCTTGATCTTCTCCACCTTGATCACATGACTTCATGTCATGCCTCATGTGCAATAAGCTTCTTCATCACACAATCACTTGTGAACTAATCTCTTGTGTATATCACTCAAACGCATATTAGTTCACCTAGGTTGTCACTCAATTACCAAAATCACATAGGGACCTTTCACCAGCCCCAGCCCAGGGCCGCCGATCAGTTCCTTCTGTCTCCTCGCGAGATCACCGTATGGCGTTGCAGAAGCTTGACGCGTGGCGACGACGACCCCTGTAATCATTTGCTGATTGCTTTTCTGATAGTCCATACGATCTAATCTAATAAGGTGTGCTGAAGGTTAGAAAACCAGGCAGCAAATGAATCCAAGGATCTTGTGTTCACGTGAATCCAACGATCTTGTGTTCACGGACGTACCTGGCAGGCAACAAATGAGAAGCCAACAATCTTACATATTTCCTCCGTTCCTTTATATGTGTCGTCCGGGAAACGTGTTCGTGAGGGAAACACAGTTTTCTAGAGACAAACATTAAGGGACAGAGGGAGTACATACATATGTGTACGTACTGTCATGGAGTACGATCCGACCAGCTAATTGATCAGACAAGCAGCTATTGGGGGTCATCGTCGCCACGCATTGAGCTGTTGCAGCGCCGTACGAGGATCTCACGAGGAGACGGAAGGAACCGATCGGCGGTGCTGGGTTGGGGCTGGAGTGATTTGCAAAATCTTGGATTAGATGGGATGAGTGGGGGTTTAAGTGCTAAAATAACCCACCTTTAGCTCTAACCATCGGATTAGAGTCTAGTGGTCTTGATTAGAGTTTGAATAGTTTGTACTCCCTCCGTCCCTAAATAAGTGTCGTTTGCGCTTCCCCAAAAACTTCTTTAACTAATTATATATTAAAATTGTTAATATTTGTGATATATAATTATTATCATTAGAAAGATCTTTGAATCTAGTTTTTTAATAAATTTAGTTAGAGATACAAATGTTGTACGTATTTTCTACAAATCAAATCAAAGTTGTGGCACGAACACCAACGACGACAGTTATTTAGGGACGGAGGGAGTACATCTCCTTAGTTTCCATAGCATACGCTCCCAAAAATAATAGAGAGCTCTATTTTTATCTTTCTCCAATAGTTAGCGTCCTAAAACTCAAAAAATTGGGAGGGGGGGGGGGGGGTTTGAGCGGAACCGCGCGAAAACCACGGTGGAGAAGGCTCCCAGACAAATAGTAAGCGTGGAATGTACACACATGTTTGTGAGTTCAGAGGGAGATTTATAGGAGTTCACACAAAACTATAGAGAGACTATTTTTTTTCTATTTTACCAAAAATGAATTCAGGAGTTGCTTTAAAATGCACTTTGGATCCAAGATGCTCCAAGCATTTAAACCTGTTGTGCGGCCGAAAAAATGGCATGTACAATTGATCTGTTAACCATGTTGTTAGAAGGTCAAAAGTTTGGTTTTTCCATGTCATAGCATAATATGCACTAATTACACTAGTAGAGAACATAATTTTGGTCTGCATCATATTTTGCCTTTCGTCTCGGCAAATTTTGTGTCCGGGAGTGTTGACACCAAAGGTGGCAAACGGAAAAGACCGCAAGCGTACGGTTGTCAAGTGTAGCTTTCACCGGGAGTATTACAGGTATCGTATTTTCTACAGGGAACGACAAGTGAGTTAACTAGGATTATGGGTATGTCCTATGATGGATCAAGGGAGACTATGATAACTGGGTTAAGAGGTTCGATATAGCAAAGATATCTAACAAGGTATAACTGGTTATACTGGCTTTATCAACCCTTCTCTTGCAGGGGGCGATGGGATAGATCAGAAAGAGGGCAAAACTCTAACCGGATCGCGCCGTCAAGTTGTATTGAGGCCCTACCTTTTAAGAACTTATCTGACACGCGTGGTGGAATACAAAGGCTAGATAGAGCTATCACCTTCTACTAGCATCCACAAACAATCCGCGCGATAAGTGGCTTACAAAGGTAAGATCTAGTATAGACACCACGTCTACACTTATCTTACTACTTTAACCTTGGCCTAAGATTAAAGCACTTCACTCAGAGCAAAGCGATGAACAAGCGCAAAAAGATGTATAACAGCTAAACCAGATTTAGAATACTGAATACTATAAAGAACTCGGAAGAAGTCACTTACAAGAGATGGACTTACAAGAGACTCGCATCCGCTGAGGAAGAACTCCGGAGAAGATTCCCGACAGGCACGGGGCTTTCTCCAGAAGACTTCTTTCACTCTCCTCCAACTAGCATAGCACTACTAGAGAGCTCCACTAAGAGACTAAGGAGTAGTGTTTCTTCAATGAGGCATGAATGATAAGGGAGCTCTAGGGGTCTATTTATAGCTAGAGGTGGAGTAGGGCTACTCTGGTGCCACGTCAGCGATCCGCGTCACCTTCATCGGCCACCGTAGGATCCAACCGACTTCAGAACCACCTTTGGATGGATGGTGTTGATTTCCAGCATGTGGGGAGTGAGTGAGGCAGTTGTGGGGGTTGGAACCGCCATAGGGGTGGTCGGCCGACCCCCCTACTGGCCTGTGGGCCCTCCCTAGCCCTTCTAGAAGATGTCCCACTGGTCAGGGACCAAGTGGGGGGCTAGTGGGCCCCATGGACGGTCGGTCGACCCCCTATAGGGGTCTATGGCCCACCTCTGCATTCTGGATGCTGGTCCCACCTGTCATAAGCCTTGGGTGTTTGTTGTGAGATGTGTGTTACGTTAACCTCCTTGGTATGGGCCCATGAATCCTTGTGCTTTGAATTTGAACTGTTGGAAGGAAACACACTTGGATCTAAGGGGTAGATAGTGCTTTGGAGAGTGTTACTTGGATCATGGGGGCATGGGAGGCCTAGTGGCCCCACAAGGTGGTCGGCCGACCCCCTAAGTGGGCCCACTGGCTCCCAAAAGTCCCCATTTGTCATGTGGAACTAGTTATTGAATAAATTTTTTTTCATGTTATGCTTGTCTTTCTTTGTTTATGAGGATGTTGACGGTATTTTGATAGTGACAAAATGACCCATTCTTATCGTCAACAGGGAGTAATAGACGAATTAGCCCTAGTTCGACGTACGAACCGGGACTAAAGTTCTCTGCCCAACGGCTACGTTGGCAACGCGGGATACCTTTAGTCCCGGTCGGTGGATAGGACCAGGTCTAAAGGTCAGAGCAACTGGCGCGAAGTGAAAGGGCAGCCCAACTTTAGTCCTGGGTAGTAAATCCAACCAGGACTAAAGGTGGGCTGCATTTTCGCTAGCCCGCCAAAAAATAGCTTTAGTCCTGCCAAAAAATATGAACTAGGACTAAAGGTTACTAGTCTCGGTTGGAACTAAAAACTGGGACTAAATATAGAGAGAGTATACAAGGGCTGGTTCTTCCTCTTTCTGCTCATCACACTTGCTCCTGACTCTCGCACGCCTCCACTCTCTACGCCGACGCTGCCGCCGCCACTGCCTCCTTCCTTGGTACTCCCCACCTCCCCGCCAGACCAACCATGGATGGGCATGGACGCGACTACCAAGACTACTTCTCTCAAGTCGGTTCTTTTTTTGGGGTCCACAGCTACTCTGTTACTGCCGCCGCCACCGATGGCGACAACTACTCAACATCGTATCCTCCGACGGCCCCCAGCCTCTCCACTCTCTAGGCGCACATGGAGAACTTGGATGTAAAATCCCAAGTCGATGGCTTCCCCTTCCTTAAGTCCTATTCGGGGTACCTGCAAGGGTTACCTCCTCCTGGCCATGGTGTCAGATTTGGTCCTAGCGCGTTCCAACATCCTCGCCCAAACGGAGGTGGAGGAACATCTGGCGGCGGTATTCTCCCATCTGGTCGCCAAACCAGGCCAGTGGATTCGGTCCAGTTCTAGGGATGGGTGGCCGAGGGCCTGTGACATTGATGCGTAACCGCCTAGTCTATGTAGGCATGTCGGCTAATCTAGAGCTCATCGACGGCCATGATATCTTCAATCCTATTAGCATGTGAATCACCAAGTGGGTGAATCTCTACAAGGAGTAGCTTGTCGACAAGCAAGTGAACCTCGGTAAAAAAGCTTGTGTCAACTCTATTGTCGAGGATGTCATTTGTATATTGAATTGATTGTACATTCTATCATCACGTTAGTATAACCTCCTCCTACTCTTTGTATTCATTCTCAAGTAAAAGTAATTTTAACCAAAACTTAGGAGAATTCAAGTTTTGAAACTAGGTACTTAAAAGGGATTACGACAGAGCAACTATTCATCATCTCCAAGGCAAAATTAAAGTTCATAGCTTTTATTGACTCTAACAAATTAAACACACACCCTAACTATATATCTTTATTTAGGACTCTTAAGACTCAACATATATGGACCTTCATGTGCCCATATATTTTTGGCAATTTTAAGTTTTCTTATGATACTATGGTGAACCTTCATGTTTTGTTTACATTATTGTAAAGTAGAGTAACTATCTTTTAGTGTCTTGTATATCTCTAGGATAGATAGTTTCTTGTTCCTTAGTTAGATCTTTTCTTTTATTAGGCTATTTACCCTCTGAAAGCCCAAGTTTGGTTTTGGACAATTGATGAAACCTATGGACTAACCCTACTGCTAAGTGTGTGATCTAGCTAGGGTGATCCAACTCAAACAAGTGGAGCTATGAGGATAATCATGATGGTCTTTGATCAAGCTCCATGGATGAAAAGATGGAAGGGAATTGGCTCAAGGCAAAGGTATATAATAGGGCCATTTTTGGTTAAGTGATCAAGACACTATAGAGAGTGTGATCACCTTTAGGATAGATGGTCATACTATCAAGAAGGGAAAAACGTTTGTGATTTTAGTTATCAAGTGCTACTAGGTGTGGTCATACATGCATGTGCATTAAACAACCTAGTAAACTTAACCTTGCTAAAATGACTTGATAAATATGCTAAACACACACACAGGAAGTACACTTGGTGTTTAGTACCTTGGAGCAAGGGTGGCGAAGATAGAGATGAGAAAGGGTCAAGATATGAGCATCGTATGCACCGGTGCTAGGCAACGGTCGCTCCGGTTCGTAACCCTAACTCAGACTCGGCACAGAATTGGCATCGGACGCTGAGCAGAGTCCGTAGAGCATGCAATGGACGCATCCATTGGTCTCGAGCTCCCTGGATGCTCTTTGGACTAGCAATAGATGCTAGCAATGGACGCTTGCATCAGACGCACAAACGTTTTGACAGACGCGTCTGATGAATTGAAGAACACACTGACAAGGAGGCAACAGACGCACCCGTGAGTCCAAACGGACACAACCGTCGAACGCGTCCGTTGGAGAAAATCAGTCTCTGGACCTCTCTGGACTAGCATCGGATGCACGCACCAGAGCATCTGATGCAACTTTGAAGTGCGTCCATTGGGCGCGACTCAGAAATAACAACTAGTTTTTGTGGGTGGCATATATAAGGCTTGTGGCCGGTTCTAGCTCACTCTCTTGCTTCATTTGATTCTTGCATACACTTGTGAGCTATTGAGGACCTCTTCCATTCATATCTTTGATCATTTGTTCATCCAAATAGAGATTGAGTGTATCCAAGTGCATTTTCTTTATGAGTTGCATCTAGTAGCACTTGGTGTTCATCATCGCTGCATTTTTATTGTTATTCTTGGTGTTTGCCAACACCTAGACAGTCAGGCAGTGAAGGAGCTTCGGCATGTGTTGGAGATTGTTCGTGGCCGGCTCCAAGCTTGTGAGAGGGCTTTGTCGCATACCTAGAAATAGGGTACCCATTTTACCGCACTCCGCAAAAACAAAATCACCCCCGGGGTCTCTTCATCCCATCCGAGTCGGGGTGACATCACTACTCTCGGGGGCTCCTCGCCTCCAACTTAGCCAAAACACCCATACTTCCTCAGAGAACCCTCCGCCTCGTTCGAACCGAGATACGCCATCCATGACGCCATCTACCCTTGGGGGATCCTCTGCCTCGCCCGAGCCAGGATACGTCATCTGTGACGCCATCTACCCTCGGGGGCTCCTCCGCCTCGCCCGAGCCTAGACAACATCACCCATGACGTCGTCCACCCTCGGAGGCTCTTCCACCCCGTCCGAGCTAGGGCGACGTCATCCGTGATGCCGTCTGCCCTCGGAGGCACTGCCATCACAAGCAATCCGTGGCGCCCTAGCCCATATAGTCAAAAGGTCCACAATGCCCTTTGTCCTAAGGAATGGGGCTGTAGGGCAAGGACCGCCATGCCTACCCCTGTAACTTCCCTGTGGTACAAGGACCCGTGATGCCTAACCAACGACTTACGTGCACCATGCCTGTGCCATACCACCGACGGACACTTGAACAGGGTTTAGGGCGTCATATGCACTGTACGACGGAACGCGGGGGTGCCTGGTCCCGTGAGGCCGACCTCCGCCCATGCCCAGGTAAGGGAACAATGGTGTTCCCAGTCATAAGGCGCATGGCTACAGTTCCATCAAGGATGAATAGGACTTGGACATGTGTCTACTGGCGCAATCTTCTTTAGGAAGGAAGGCGGATACGCGACAAATCTCTCCCAAGGCAACAGCCCAAGCCGGGCCCACGTTCTCTCTCCCCCTCTCTACTGTACTCCTCCATCTCTCCCTATGTATAAAGGGGGAGAATGGACCTCCAATCTGGCTCTCTGAACTCTTTCGACTCATTCACACACACTCATACTCGCATTCACGCGAGCCCTCACCAGAACCAAGAACCTCATACGGACGAGACCTGGGAATCGCCTTCCCTCTCTCACCATTGCTTGTAGCTCCCCTCTACGAGCTCTTCGCGCTCGGTAACACGACTCCACAGCAAACTGGACGTAGGACGTTCGTGCCTGAACTAGTATAATCCCTGTGTTCTCCAAGCGTAACCATCCGAACTCTGACACGCTTAGAAATTTACTCATTGGCCGTCTAGACAACGCCATTTTAGATACCGACAGTTGGCATGCCAGGTAGGGGACCTTTGCGTGTCACCCGTATTTTTGAGTTTCGGATGGCTAATCGCCACGTTGATTTCGCTCCGGGCTCCATTGTTTGTTTTGGTACCCTGGACTTCCAGTGCCACGGGCAGGGGGCCGATCTGGTCCTCCGCCGCCCTACGACATCCTCTGAGGTAGCCGTGGATGTCATCTCCGTGTCCATGGCCCACCTCAAGCTGCCTCACTCCTGGGGGCAAGTCACCCAAGGGACAGCTGTCTCGCGGGCCGACTATCCTCAGTTCGAGCGCCAGCTCGACACGTTGATGGGGCCCCAGCCGACCTAGGAGTCCCTGCACAACCTCTACTTCGCATTCGCCAACATGACGACGCAGCTCACGGGAGGACAACCACTCTCCCCCGGGCTCGTCAATGCGCCCGTCCCGAAGGTGTTACCGCACGACATGCGAAATGCTGCCGCGACTTATTCGGAGAAGGTAGCCGGATCGTTCCGTGCCGACCCCGCGGAGAGGACACGCATCGGGATCGCGTACCAACACATCCGGTCTGACTCCGACCTCCTCAAGAGCTCGGGGACCAGCTCTTACGCCGACTCCAGCCGTGGGAGCGTTGATCCCTGGGAGCCCCTGGACTTCGATGGCCTGGGGGATAAGGAGGCTTTTCATGGTTTCCTTCATGCCAGCGATTACCTGCTCAGTTCCGGCTCGAGCGATCGCAGCGAGGGCTGTGGTCGCGAGTGCTTCATGTGTGATGCGTTGCCACCCGGAGCCGCCGTCGACCCCACCCTTATCGATGACGGGGACAACGACGGCGACAGCACCAACATGCCCGTGCGCGAGACAGGTGTTCCGGCACCTCCACTACGGCCCGATCCGTAGCCTTCGGATGCCCGGCAATAGCAGCTTCATGACCTCCGCGACATAGAATAGCAGCTCGCGGAGCGCCAGCGAAAGGTGACGTTCGAACGCGAACAGCTCGAGCGTGAAGCTGCCAGGGGTCTCGCGGAGCCCTGCGCTCGCAGGGAGGCCCGAGCGGTGCACCAGCGCATCATCAACGACGAATATGGTACGCCGCAGTTCACGCGGGCAAGTTAGAACATCGCATTAGCAAGGATACTGCTCCGCAACCTTCCGATTCCTGATGCTCCCGATAGGAAACTCGCTCACAACGAGATGAAGACCCTTCTGGAGCGGGCCGCGGTCCAACAGGCCGAGAGCTCCGTGTCGCGGAGACACGGGCTCAGCACCGACCATCCAACCGGTGCGGCGCCCAACGATCGCGAAGGATCGGTCCACCAGGATCCCGCGTCGGCCGAACGCCGACGTCCGGCGGTGCATGGTCGTGTAGGCGAAAAGTGCGACGTACGCGACATGCTTGAAGCGCGCAAGCACGCCAAGCAGGATGGTGCAAGCAGAGGCTACCATGTCTGACGTGGCGGCCCATACGACAGCGACGAGGACCGACCTCCCACGCCGAAGCCGCCGGGCCCCTTGGCGTTCATTCATTGCAACCGCTGCGCACCGTTCCCACAGCCGTTCCAGCAACCAACCAACATCGTCCGGTACTCCGGTGAAACGAACCCCGGACTCTGGCTCGATGACTACCGCCTCTCTTGTCAGGCCGGTGGCGTGGACAAGGACGATTTCATCATCCACAACCTGCCCCTCCACCTCTCGGACTCGACTCGCACGTGGCTCGAGCATCTACCCCAACACCATCGATGGGTGGAGTTCTCTACGACAGACCTTTGTCGGGAATTTCCAAGGCACTTACACATGCCTAGGAAACCCCTGAGATCTCTACAGTTGTAGGCAGAAGCCAGACGAATCCCTCTAGGATTACATTCGTCGCTTCTCCCAGCAATGCACCAAGCTCCCGACCGCGGCCGACGCGGACGTGGTCGGGGCTTTCCTTGTGGGCACCACCTGCAAAAAGCTGGTCCACGAGCTGGGCCACAGAAACCCTCGCACCACCGAGCGACTCCTCGACATCGCCATGAGCTATGCCTCGGGTGAGGAGGCGGTCGGTGCAATCTTCCACCCCAACAAGGGGAAGGGCAAGGAAGTAGAGACCGCCGACGAAGGCGGCTCGAACCGCGCCCAGAATAGGAACAAGAAGAAGGGCACACCGCAGTGTGGTGGCGGTGACAACGTTGTCATAGCGGCGGACCGCAAACCCCCCCCCCCCGTCCCCAGGGCAGGAAGAAGGGGGGCAAGTTCGATGACATGCTCACCAAGCTATGCCTGTACCACAATCCACCGGTCAAGCACACACTCCAGCAGTGTGAGATGATGGCCAGGTACTTCAAGGTCGTCCCCGACAAGGACGAGCCAAAGCAGTTGGAAGGACAAGACGGGGACGGGGGTCACGAGGACTCCTACCCCCATATCAAAAAGTGCCTCATGATCTTCGGGGGTCTAGAGGTCTACGGCTGCACGCGCCGACAGAAGAAGGAGTGGCGTAAAGTCTACGTTGTCGCCCCGGCAACTCCGGCCTTCCTCGACTGGTCGGAACCCGACATCACATTCTGTCGGGATGACCACCCGAGCCACATTCCCTACCCGGGTCGTTATCCACTCGTTGTGGACCCAGTCATAGGGAGCGTGCGCTTCACCAAAGTGATGATGGACGAGGGCAGCAACCTCAACATCATGTACTACAACACCTTCGAGGCCCTCGGCCTACGTAGGGAAAAGCTTCGATCCTCGGGGGCTCCCTTTTAGGGAATCGTCCCTGGAAGACAAACGGTACCCCTGGGGCAGATCGTCCTACCTGTCACGTTTGGGGTTCGGACAACTTCCGGAGCAAGTACCTCACCTTCGAGGTCGTGGCTTACCGAGGGACTTACCACGCGGTGCTAGGGAGGCTGTGCTACGCAAAGTTCATGGTCGTCCCCAACTACACCTACCTTAAGCTCAAGATGTCGGGGCCGTGCGGCATCATCACAGTCACCTCCAAGCTCAAGGTGGCGTACCAGTGCGAGGTGGACTGCTACGAGAACGCCATGGCCGAGGTGCGCAATGAGGAGCTGGTGGCGGCAATCGAGGCCGCTGACAAGCTGGACGTCGACCCCTAGAGCGCGAAGACCTCGGACGCCCAAATCACCAACAAGCTATGTCGTCTATTTACTTTTATTAAGTACTCTAGCGCATTGTACATATGCATGTAATCTTTCTTTAAGCAAAGAGTTCGAGGAATAAAACTAGGGAACTCTTGGACCAATCACTTAGCAAGGTTCACTCCTGGCGCGCGCCAGAGCAGACCTCGCTCGGGGGCTGGAAGGGGGGAACCCCCTGTTTTTCTCTCCAAAAAGCTTTCTTTGCGCAAAATATCCGCACCTCTTCCCGCCAAGCGAAACCTTTGTCCCTGTTGGCCAAGGGAGAAAATCTCACCAGACCGCGGCAAAGGGCCGCGAGGTACTCCGACTCCCCCGGAGCCAAGTACTTCTGCCCGACTGCCCATCCGAGCAGATCAGATCTCTTATCAGGAAAGGCAAGGCAAGTAGAACGAAGCGGAAAAGACGTGGAAACCATAAAACAAGCCCACTAAGGAGCAATAAAAACTTTTCCAAGCCCCTCTAGGGCGCATCGTACCAAGGCAGAACTTAAATTGTTTGTTACAAGGGCCCTCGGCCCTGATCACTGACCACGCAGGGTCACTCCTCTGGCGGTGGGAACATCTCGTCGTCAAGCTTGGTGGCCAGGATCGCAGCCGGCTCCTCCGCGGCAGCCTCGACCCGGTTGAGCAGAGCCTCCGGGGCGTCCAGGGGGTAGCCGTCGCTAACGAGCGTAGGGGTCACCGCATCGTAAAGGCAGGCGGCGATGGCCATCGTGCGATGGATCCCAATGCGCAGCGCCTCCCGGATCCGCGCTGGGCCCCGCTCCCAGAGCAGGCCAACGCGGGTCCTGGCCGCGGCCGGACCATCCTCGACGGCTGCCACGCCAAAAAGGTTGCACACCCCGTGTACCGCCTCACGCAGCGCCTGCGACTCCTGCGCGCCAGCCTGCAGTTCTAGGGCGACAGAAAAAGGGGGTTACAACCTCCGAATTAAAAAGAAAGAAATCCCAGAACAGCTAGGAAAAGAAAGGCAACGTACCTTTGTTCTCACGCTCAAGGCCGTTTACTGTCGTGCGGAGTTGCCAGACGGCCGTCGTCAACTCAGCGGCTCGAGTGGAGAGCTCCAGAATCCTCCGGTCGGCGTCAATGCTGCGCTCACGCGACCTGTTGGACAGATCATCGAATCAGACCACGACGTCGTCGCGCTCCCGACGGTTGTCGTCGCGCTCCCGACGGTTGTCGTCGCGCTCCTCCTCCACAGAATTCAGCGCTGAGACGGCCCAGTGATCTGTCCAACAGGGATAAAATTTGTTAGATCCAAAACTGGAACATGCCGGGTGAGACCAGACAGTTCCATATATACAGCCCTGAAGCCACTTACGACGACATACAACTACCACTACTAGATACCGACCCTTTTGCCACGCTCTTTCAGGGCAACGTCAACGATTTTGTTGCAACAAGGAGTGCTCTCACAACCATTTGCACTTTTAGTTGCGATAGATGAAATTTTTGCCACAAAAAAGTTTCGTGGCAAAAAAGATGAAGATCGTTGCAACAAGTAATTGTTATCGCAACGAAATATAGTGTGGTTGCAATACGTTGTCACTGTTGCCACACCTTGATTTGCGTCGCGGGGACTTTTATTGACGTTGCAATACTAAGTTGATATTGCAACACTTTTATTTGATGCTAGCAAGAAAAAGGTCAGTATTGCAACGGTGTTTTTTGTTGCAGGGGTTTTTATTGGCGTTGCAATACTATAATGATATTGCAACTCTTTAGTCGATGGTTGCAATATGTTGTGACTCTTGCCACGAGTTTGTTTGCATTGCGTGCAGTTTGTTTGGCGTTGCAATACAAAGTTGATATTGCAACTCTTTATTGATAGTTGCAACAAGTTTTTACTTTTGCCACGATTTATTTGCGTTGCGTGCATATTTGTTGGTGTTACAATATTAAGATGATCATGGTTGTAGTAGTAATATAAAATAAGTGTGAGAACAAATCAAGTTATTTTCATAATAAAGGGTTTTCATGATTACTAAACAGAATATAAAGTTATTATATATATTTTCATTCATGTAAGTGATTTGATGTACTTGATGGTACAATAGATATATTTACTTCAATCAAATTTTAATTTATTAATTTTAATATAATTGAGTAATGTATAAACAACTTTATGTTAAAATATTGTATCTTATAATCAAATTTTAGGTTTATTAATTTGTTATAAAAGTTCTAATCTATAGGAAATTTATAGATATGGTTGCAATATCTTATGGTCGTGATTAAAAAAAAAGAAAAACAAACTACACCTAGGATTGGATCCCAGTATGTCTTAGTTCAAATGCAATGGCCTTACCAATACAACCACTATATGTTTATGTTAAAGTTAGTCATACTAAACTATATTAATAATTACACTACAAGATTCACACCAAATTTCAACTCTTGCCACACCCTAGATTTGGTTGCAAATATTCAATTTTACAACGCCATTTGTTTGTTACCGCCAGATAATATTACAACACCATTTAATAATTCAGAAATCAATAATTAAAATGAGTAAATCATGAGATTAGAGTCACCTAACTAGAATAGACAACCATTCATTAAATACACAACCCATTCTAATAATATGTAGTATCACAAAGATAAATGGACTCCACATAGACTTTGGAAGATAACAAACAAAGTTTAAATTTGCTAGGCTACTTCATGACATCTCAAACTTGAAGCACTACATTTTCTATCAGCTCTCTACTAGAATTGTGGCCTTCCTAGACATGGTAGAACACAACTTCTTGTCAATTTAGAAATTCTCTAGCTCATCATGTCACGACCCCAACCACTCCATCAACTTGCATCTTCCTGCATAATGGACAAGGTTTATATACATTTCACACATAATATTGTGAACACATGGTGGATAAGTACCCATGTATGTTCAGCTTTGATGATGAGTGATCGTCCAACACGTGAGTGTTTCAGTTTGAGTGGCTTACCTTAACCTCTGCGAAAGCAGAAAACTGTGCTTGTCTATCGGCTTGTGGTGTGCAGGTGTTATGCCTAGTGACAGTGGTCAATGGCGTGGAGAAGGTCGAGTAGAGGCTTTCCGTGCCGATGGACTGAGAGCGGTGAAGGGCGGAAGCAAGGCTCGGACTGAGGGACCATGGGCGCCAGCGGACTAGCTGTGGTGGCTAGTACTTGGCACCGGCGAGTGCGAGAAGACATGGAGGTAGACCGAGTTGACCAAGTTAAGACGGTGGACGCGCGAGTCGAGCGGAGGCTCAGGGGACTCGGAGTCCGACCGGGCGAAGACAAGGTGGCTCGCGTCGAGTGGTTTGGTGGTTTGGGCCTTAAAACCATCCGCGTCGGTTTCCGAGTTTGGGCCGCAAAACTCGGGGTTTGGTAGTTGAGCCCAAAGCTACCGGTGGCGGGTTTCCTGGGTTTGGGCCTCAAAAACTAGGCGGAGCTTCCGAGGAAGCGGGGATGGCACGTGGCGGAATCCTAGAGGTTGCGTCGAGGCGACGACAACTCCCGGCAGGAAGCGGGGCCGTCCATTCAAATTGGGGAAGATATTTTTTGGAGCTTGGACTGCAATGCTTAGGCTAGGTAGTTCACTCATGTATCTAGGGGGGTCTTTGGGAAATAGCCAAAGCCCCGTTAAATAGAGGATGAAGGGGTATCCTCATCCTTATCTCTTGCATTACTCTTTATCCCACCTATTCCTAGATTTTCCCTTCCCTAGCTTCTTCTTGCTTGAGATCTACCGAGTCACCAGTGTAAGAACTTGTGATTGTTGCGAGGAATCGGAGGTCGTAACCTCCGTAAGCCATGGTGGCTTCGCTTTTGTGATCGTGTTCCTCGTTTTGCTTGTGTTCTTCGCGTTTTTGCTTTTGCTCCCTCTTTTCCCGAGATGATTTCTCTTTGTAGGGAGTAGCTCTTGCAAATCCATTTGAACCAAGTTGTTCGTGTTCGTGAGGAGCATCTTTGCACCGAAGGAATTTCCCTCAAACCTCACGAGTGCGTAGATCGGGCGATTTCTTTGCGGTATTGTTCGTTCTTGCCCCTTTTCCCCCAAATTGAGTGATGATTTCTTCGGGATAGCTCCTCCATAGCACTAGAATCATACCTACCACGTTTGGTTGCTAGTGGAGAACATTTGGTCAAGATTTGGGAAGATTTGGTGGAGAGAAAAACGATTTTCGCGGTTACTGTGCGTTTGTCGGGGGCGTCGGACGCTCCGAGGGTTTGCGTCGGACGCTGGTACGTACTGACGCCAGCGTCCGTCGCCTCGCTTATCGGCGTCCTTCGGTTTTGGCATCGGACACTCTCTAGAGTCCGTCACCCAGCGTCCGTCGCGTGGTGTGCGCTGTGCAGCTCTGTTTTGCTCTCGGGTAGGCCGACGGACGATCTTCACAGCGTCCGTCGCCGACCGTCCGTCGCCTCGGTAGTTTTTCTGCTTCTGTCAAGCTCTCTGGAAGGCCGACGGACGCTCGCCTAAGCGTCCGACGCCCTGCCCTGGAGCGTCCGTCGCGTGGTGTGCGCTGTGCAGCTCTGTTTTGCTCTCGGGTAGGCCGACGGACGATCTTCACAGCGTCCGTCGCCGACCGTCCGTCGCCTCGGTAGTTTTTCTGCTTCTGTCAGGCTCTCTGGAAGGCCGACGGACGCTCGCCTAAGCGTCCGACGCCCTGCCCTGGAGCGTCCGTCGCGCTGTCTTCCAGCGTCCGTCGCCTGTTTTTCTAGCTGATTTGCTTGGAATTCTTGTCTCTTTCTCATAGGGGTTGAGAACTTTTCTTGGGGGTTTCCGGTGAGTTTTCCTCCACTGCCCGTGAGCTTTCCTCCACTGCCGGTGAGCTTTCATTTGCTCCGTTTCCAGTGAGTTTTCCTCCACTGCCGTTGAGCACCCAGCAACTGGGTTTGGTTTTTGGGAAGAGTGGCCCGAATATTTCGAGAGAAATTTGAGGCTCCCATTCACCACCCCCTCTGGTCGCCGTTCTCGGTCCTTCAAATATCAACTGACAACAAAGTGGTTTGTTTATTACAACCAAAGAAAGCAAATGGAGAAGGTTTCTGTACGTGTGAACTTGTGCAATACTGTTAGACCTTATTATTTTCAGTTGAGCCAAGGGCAGCACTCAACATACCCTACTATACTCACTAATTATTATTGTACCAACCATTTGACAAAAAACACCCTGCGGCCCGGGAAGGCGAGAGCCGCGAGCCCGGGGCGCCCTGCGGAGGAGTAGGCGGAGACGAGCTTTGCGGCGTGGTCGGGGCGTTGGGATAGGCCCGAGGTGATAGCGAGCGCGTGGAGCCAAAGTAGCTCGGGCACCGGCGGGGAAGACGGCGACGAGAGGAAGCGGGAGGGGGAGGGGGAGGCGGCGCCGATTTTGCCAGCCTGACGGCGGAGGGGAAGAAGAGGAGCGCCCATACCTAACCGCTCGCTAACATCGCGGCCCATATACATTGAGCACGCAGCTGTAGAGGCTTTTTTTGTTTGAAAAATTGAAAACCATTTTTTTTATTTTGAATTTTTTAATATAAATTTAGGATCCCTAAAATGTTTCAGCTAGAAAATTCAAGAATACCAAGTTTACTAAACTCATGAAGATCTACATAAGTTGTTTTGGTCAACTTTTCATTTGACAAAGTTTGAACGGTTCAAATTTTGAATTTAGAATTTTTCATAGCTCAAAACCAGTTTTCGAAATCCTAGATGCTCTGAACTCGAAAAGTCAAGAATACCAAGATTGGTCCACACATCAAGATCTACATTTTTTGTTTTGGTCAACTTTTCATCTGATAAAGTTTGGACAATTCAAATTTTGAATTTTAATCTTTTGACACCTCTAAACCTGTTTTTGAAATACTAAATGGCCTCAACTAGAAAAGTCATGAATACCAAGTTTATTCAACTCATCAAGATATATATTTTTTATATTGGTTATTTTTGTATTTGAGAAACTGTTACAAAAGTTTAATTCTAAATTGACAAGTCTCTCATAGAGTTCATAAACTATATGTGAGATTCGTAATTTTATGACTAATGTTTATTAAAACTTTCTCAAATAAGAAAATTGAAGGACCGAGAATGGCGACCAGAGGTGGGGTGAATGGGAGCCTCAAAATTTCTCTCAAAATGTTCGGGCCACTCTTCCCAAAAACCAAACCCAGTTGTTGGGTGCTCAACGGAGAAAACGGCACCAACAGGGAGCACCGGACCAGAAATGAGAGCTCACCGACAGTGGAGGAAAATCACCGGAAACCCCAAAACACAGGTTCTCAACCCCTAGGAAAAAGAGGCAAGAACCTAGGCAAAACGGGAGAAAACAACAACCAACAGGGAGCTCCGGACCAGATCAGACTGAGCCACCGGACTATAGCAAGTAGTCTGGTGCTCAGGTCCGACACCTTCACCCACTGGGATAGGCCGAAACAGTGAGCACCCTAGCTCCGGACTAGTCCGATGGACACTTTCAGCAGTCTGGTGCTCACACAGAAATCAACCAGTGAGTGCCTGGGCTACGGACAACTAGTCCGACGCTCACCGTCGGACTATGGAAAGTAGTCCGGTGCTCACACTCGCCACCGAGCAAAGGAACACAGCAAGCAACCTACCTCCGGACACCTAGTCCGACGCTCACAGTCGGACTAATGAGCCTGGTCCAACGCGTGAGTGTCACCCTCAGGAGAGCCACCGGACTACTTGCCAAAGGTCCGGTGCTCAAAAGCTGGGTGGTCCGGAGGGTAGTTCGACGCCCCTTGCTGCTTGACACATGGAAAGTCAAGACCACCGGACCACTTGCTATGGTCCGGAGCTTAGGGCAAAGTGGTCCGACGCTCACAGACAGAAAACTGTTCCTCGCAAAAATGAACTTCTCTCCGCCAAATCTTCTCAAAACTCAACCAAATGATCACCAACTGCAACCAAACTTTGTAGGCATGATCCTAGTGCAGTTGGGGAGCTATCCCGAAAAAATCATCACTCGATTTGGAGAGGATAAAGGAGAGCACTCGGATTTGGGGGAGAAGAGAGAAAAACGAAGAACGATACAAAGAAATCGCCCGATCTACGCACTCGTGAGGTTTGAGGAGAATTCCTTCGGTGCAAAGAAGCTCCTCACGATTGCGCACAACTTGGTTCAAACGGATTTGCAAGAGCTACTCCCTACAAAGAGAAATCATCTCGGGAAAAGAGGGAGAAAAAGCAAAATGCGAAGAACACAAGCGAACCGGGGACACAATCACGAAATCGAAGCCACCATGGCTTACGGAGGTTACGGCCTCCGATTCCTCGCAACAATCACAAGTTCTTACACCGGTGACACGGTGGATCTCAAGCAAGAAGACGCTAGGGAAGGGAAAACCTAGGAATAGGTGGGAGAGAGAGTAATGCAAGAGATACGGATGAGGATACCCCTCCATCCTCTACTTAATGGGGCTTTGGCTATTTCCCAAAGACCCCCTAGATACATTGAGTGAACTACCTAGACTAAGCATTGCAGTCCAAGCTCGGTAACTCTCAACCACTCATTTGAATGGACGGCCCCGCTTCCTGCCGGGAGTTGTCGTCGCCTCGACGCAACCTCCAGGATTCCGCCACGTGCCATCCCCGCTTCCTTGGAAGCTCTGCCTAGGTTTTGAGGCCCAAACCCAGGAAACCCGCCACCGGTAGCTTTGGGCTCAACTACCGAACCCCGAGTTTTGAGGCCCAAACTCGGAAACCGTCTTCAGATGGTTTTGAGGCCCAAACCACCAAACCGCTTGACGCGAGCCACCTTGTCTTCGCCCGGTCGGACTCCGAGTCCCCTGAGCCTCCGCTCGACTCGCGCGTCCGCTGTCTTGACTCGGTTGACTCGGTCTACCTCCATGTCTTCTCGCACTCGCCGGTGCCAAGTACTAGCCACCACAGCTAGTCCGCCGGTGCCCATGGTCCTTCAGTCTGAGCCCCGCTTCCACCCTTCACCGCTCTCAGTCCATCGGCCCGGCAAGCCTCTACTCGACCTTCTCCACGCCATCGACCACTGTCACTAGGCATAGCACCTGCACACCACAAACCGATAGACAAGCACAGTTTTCTGCTTTCGCAGAGGTTAAGGTAAGCCACTCAAACTGAAACACTCACGTGTTGGACAATCACTCATCATCAAAGTTGAACATACATGGGTACTTATCCACCATATGTTCGCAAAAATGATCTATATAACAAATGTAGATCTTGATGGGTTCTAACACCTTTGTACAAAAAAGGTTTTCAGATGAGGTCATTTAGTATCTCATTTGATAAAGTTTGACCAAGTCAAATTTTGAATTTTAAATAAATGACACCTTCACACCAGTATTTGAAACTCTAAATTACTTCAAATAGACAAGTCATGAATATAAATTTTGTTAAACTCATCGAGATCTACATTTTTTGTTTCGGTCAACTTTTCATTTGACAAAGTTTGAACAATTCAAATTTTGAATTTAGAAATTTTCACAGCTCAAAACCAGTTTTTGAAATCCTAGATGGTCCGAACTCGAAAAGTCAAGAGTACAAAGATTGGTCCACTCATCAAGATCTACATTTTTTGTTTTGGTCAACTTTTCATATGTCAAAATTTAAAAATTCAAAATTTGAATTTTCTAAACTTTGTCAGAATAGCTGTTGAATAGAACAAGAAGTCAGAAAAAGAATAAGGTAACAACTACACATAACTTGTTGTTTTTATTTCAATTCATTCAAACATCTATGGCCATTCAGAATTTATTAAGTGGTAGCCTAATTACTTACTGTGAACTACAAAGTTGTTGCCTCCCTGTGTGAATGGATTTTGACATTTGTCTTTTCAAGATGTTGGTGGTAGACTGTTGTACTATTTGTGCATCAATCCTGCAGTGATTTGGAAATACTAGGGCATGTTGCATCATGTGTGTGCTTGATGGGTTGTCCTTTGCTTCATTCTAGTTCTTCTAGTTTATAGACACAAAATTTCAGCATGCTCTTTTTGGTTTTGTAGGTTCTGTATGTGTACAAAATTATATCTTGTACATACATACAAAAACTGAGACGGTAACAAATGTTAACACCAACTTTTTGAAGGATGCCCCCACTTTGGCCTTCTTGCTGGTCTGTTGGACCAAAATTAATGAATAGACCAAATAAGAGTTTTTCATCAGATTTATATAAATCATCTGCTAGTATGAGATTTCAGTAAGACAACTACACTAGCATGAGAAGAGTCTGCACTTTTTGATATTTTCGTGTCAGATTTTTGTTCTCTATTACCTGCTGATCATACCATCCATACATTTCCTCAAAGTATCTAACTACATATGAAGGAGTATTAAAACATTATATTGTTATTTATTGAGAATTGCTTATAATCCAAAAAAATATGTTAGCTTATTTAATCTGGAGCTGATTTTGCACTGCCTATCACTGATATGTGCTAGCAATCCTTTTGTTTCAAAACAAGGGGCTAATCTCAGCTAATAGGTAAACCAAATTTGTTAGCCAACCTACCCTGTAACATAGCAGACATTTACCAGAACTCTCATATAAAATGTACCTGCACCAGCACCTGGCATGTATGAAATTGCTTGTCGTTTAATACTATGCAGCCACATAACTCTAAATACCCTATAAATCTGGAAATAACCACTTGCTGATATATTTCACTGTTTGCTTGTAGTTTGTGCTACTTTTCCCCTACTGAAACACGTTACTTGTGGAGTTTTTTGCAGATCACATAAACATTGGTGAAGGTTGTTGTTGTGCTTTGTAGCAGCGAGGCGGTTGCTGTGGTTTGACTTGGAGGCTCCTAATAAAGCGAGGATATAGGTGATGCTAATGTTGCACAGTTAGACCCTTGAGTGCTGCATAGATGTTAAGTCTTGTAATACGTCAAGTTTAAAAAGGTTGTTAAATAATGAGCTGCCTGTACACTATTTCGTGATTTTAGCTACAATTGAAATGTTGTGTAATCTTAATGATTGAGTTAATTATTAATATATGTGTGAGTGCAAAACATAATGCATGAAAAACTCAGAATTGTCACGTTGTGATAGTCGTGGCAATAGTATACAACTCTTTCAACCCACAAAAGCTTGTGGCAAATGGTATTATTACCACGCCTGGATAGTCACGGCAATAAAATACGACTCTTGCAATGAACAAAAGCTTGTGGCAAATGGTATTATTGCCACGCCATGATAGTCGTGGCAACAACATACGACTCTTGCAACGAACAAAAGCTTGTGGCGAATGGTAATATTGCCACACCATGGTAGTCGTGGCAATAACATACTACTTTTGCAACGAATGCAATTACGTGGCAAATGACACTTTTGTAACAACATAACATTCGTGGCAAAAGCATTTTTGATGCAACAAAATTTTAGCGTGGCAAAATTTCTTTATTGCCACACCTTCCATCGTTGCATGTATCATCTCTTGCTACATATGTGGGCGTGGCAAGAGCTTATATTGCCACGACAATGAAAGTTGCAAAAAATGTTTATTGCCACCCTTGGCAACGAATGAGTATGGTTGCAAGAAACCTTAACAGGTGCGACGTGAATCTAACATCGGTTGCAATACCTTTTTGCAACACAACTTTTTGCAACGACTGGCAACGAACGCAATTCGGTTGCAACATGTAGCTTTTGCAACCAAATTGGTCCTATTGCAACGTTTTCTTGTCGTTGCGTAAGGGTAAGAATTTAGTAGTGTACAGAAGTTGTCTGCTAACAAGTCTTATAGATCATTCGGCTAAAACAAACATAAAGTACGTAGAACGTTGATTGTCGAACGTGCATGCATGAGAAAAGTACGTTTGGACGAATCATAATTAACTGTGAGTTAAAGCGTAACCAAGCCCGGCAATCTAACCGAGTTGGTATCCATGATGAAGAAAACATGTAACAAAACACGATCAAACTAATCTAAAGCTTGTATCTACCGCACGATACTTAACCTTATCAAAGCTCAAGCGTAATTAACATGCACGAACCTGCAACGCATAGCAATCTAGATTAGACCAATTCGGCTATTATGAACGTAAGATCTATTTGTAGAAACAACATGAAAGCAATAACTATTAGAGCATAAATAGATCTATAAGAAAGAAAAGAGCCGAACCGTATCAATCTAGATTGGGCAAAAGAGTGTTACAAATATATAAAATATCTAAAACATGCAACACGGTAACTTGATGAATCTACTAGATCTTGTCAAATCTAATAGAGCCGATAACTATTTTGCTTTTGCTAAGCATATCAAGCAAACACCTGCCGCACGGTATCTACTTGTAAACGAAACATAAGCAAAGACTTCTTGATTGTCAAGCAAGGATCTTACGCACGATCATTGAAAACAAACAAGGCGACTTGCATCAACGTCTAAATCCACCGCGTGATACTAGACATGATAGTAAGGTTGTCGGGACTTACGGAGGTCGACGATTCGATGACTCCTCTCGAAGAACTCGACGACACAACAAAAGACTCGAAGTTGGCATGAGGCCGGTTGTATTGATTTGGTTGTGTATATTTTTACAATGGCCAAGGGTTTATATTTATACCCTGGTCATGACATGAGTCTCAAAAGGACACGGCTACAAAATATCAAAGGAAAACACGACGTCTTTGACTTTAGTTTCCTTTGGAGTCTTTATTGCCTTAATTGTCGCGATCTTCGTTGCCCGATCGGTTCGTACTCGTCGCTTTTGTCGCTTCTTCAACGGAAAACCACCCTTCCTCAGAATAGCCGACCGCACGATCATTTTGTCGAATCTTTAGAAATTAGCCGACCGCACGGACACTTGCCGAATGATCCGAACACCTGTCTCTGTAAATTTACTGCGCACTAGCCCACCTGTCATCTTCCCAAGCGTGCCAAAATCCAGTGTTAACACATGCCCCCTCAATTTTGGGATAAAAGTCGTTTTATTCTGAAATTGACCACAAGCTTCCCCTTTCTCCTAGGTTAATATTGTTCAACACTACATCTGCCGCTCAAAAAATCCAAGCCCCATCACATTCTCGAATCCGCCTCGAATCTTCAATGGTGACTCAGGACGAAATTCCAGAGGTAAATCTCATTCACTTCCACGCACTCGGCAATTCCCGATTGACTTTCATGTTTCTTTTCCGATTCATTTGTCTTTCCTGATTTCATTATTCTTTGAAGGAATACAAGAATCACATCTTGATCCCCTATGCTGCAAATCCTGATTCCTACCTTCTTGGTCCAATGGGGAATCCTGACCCAACTGAGATCATTGAGAAGGAAACCTTGAGAATCCCCTTCAAGTCTGGAGTCACCCCGCCAAACCAATGGCCAAACACCTTTAGGACCTGGTCGTTTCCCCCAATCATCGGATGGCAAAACTGGTACCGGAGGATGCTGGATAAGAGCAGCAGCCATTGGGATGATCAAGACATCAACCACTGTCTAGAATTGTCTTTGTCAGAAATACCCAGAGATGAATCCCTTCTGATAGCAGCTTCTCATTTTTGGTCTGATGCTATCAATGCTTTTGTTTTTGGCCATGGCATGATGACTTTCACTCTAGCCGATGTATTCATGATGACTGACCCAAATGTGTCACAGCCAGTATATCCCTTCAAGTACAAGAGCAAAAGAAGCCAGAAAGCTGTCAAATCTGAAGGTGGATGGGTTAAATATATTCAGACCTATATGGAAACATCTGGTGTTGTCCTTGACAAGGAATGCAGGGCCTTCATGAAGATGTGGCTGTGCAGATTCATCTTCTGTGGAAAATCCAATGAGCCAACCTTAAATCATATGATGATGGTTGAGGACCTAGCTGCAGGCACTCTGATCCCCCTTGGCAAATATCTTCTAGGATCTGTTTATCACATGATGCATCAGATCACTGCCCAGATGCACCAAGGTGGGGAAATCTCTTGTGTAAGTGGCCCTTGGTGGTTTGTTCAGATGTGGCTGCAATTGTACATGCATCAGATAATCTCTGTGCCCCTTCATAACTTGAACTTTCCTTTAGTCAATTATGCTGAATGCAATGTGGAAAGAGTTAAGGGTTGTCAAACCTATGGAGAAGCAGCATCTTCCATCAGTATTGACATGGACATTGGCCATCTCTTCAAGCTGTTTTTCAAGGGTTTCAACAATGTGCTTTGGCTTCCTTACAGAGAAAATGATAATTTAACTCTCCCTTGCAAATTCATTTATGAATCGGGCTGTTCTGACAAGGTGTCCACAGAGGTTTTCAACTCCTTCATCAAGCCCTGCATCTTGCCAGCCGAATTCCATCATGGGAGGTTAGTGAAATCTACCTATGAATTCTATTACCCAAACATGGCAGCCAGGCAACTAGGATGTGGACAATTGCCCCCAAGACCTTTCTTTTCAACAACCATAAGATTCAGGGAGTTGATCAGAAACGAAACAAAAGCTAAAAAAGTCTTTGAGCTTTGATGGGACTTGCCAATATATGAACCCTCTCCATTTGGGCTAGTAGATGCTGCCCATCCTATTTTTACTTCCTGGTGGAAAGAATGGCATAATCACATCTTCAACACACCAGTGCATCCTCTATGCCAAGATCTGCAACCCCAATTTTCCTCTGACAGTGAGGTAATTTCATTATACTTATCATTTTCTGCTTTTGAATTTACTTCTCACTTTTAACATCTCATTATGCATAGGATTTTGAGCCTACTCCTCCTACCAAAGCAATCCAGCACTACCTAGCTGGGCCTAACCTTATCCTGGGTTTTGATGCTCCAATTCTAGCAACCTTCATGAAGATCCCTGCAGTTTCGGCTACTGCACCTTCAGGAAGAGAAGGCAAAAGGAAAACCCTTGAGAACGTCAATGTGTTCAGAAGGATAAGGTCCAAGAAAGACAAGCGGTCTCCCAAGGTATAATCTCTTATTCGGCAATAAACTTCATTCGGCAACAACTCTAACCGTCCTCATACCAATCATTTTCATTGCAGCCACATATTGAAATCCCAGGATCAAGCAATGTCTCAACAACGGTGGATATTCCTCCTCAAGCCTCTACTGAAGATGTAAGGGCTCATGAAATTGAAGATACAGAAGCTCATGAAGCTGAAGGTACAGATGCCCATGAAACCGCCAAGCACATTGGTAACACCATTCGGCTAATAACTTCCTTCTCTTTATATGACATCTACTTTCTGTTCTTATACTCTATCATCTGTATTGTTGGAAATAGATAAAATTATAGACAATCTAGCAGAAGAACCTTCCTCTGGTCTAGTTCCAGGTTCACCATCTCTGTATATCCAATCAAGCACTCAACCAGACCAGGACACAATCCATCTTGATGATCAATCAACACAGCAGGTAACACTTTGCCTTAAGCTTATTCTTTTAGCACATTCATCCAGTCGGCTAACACTTCTCCTTCTTTCAAGGATACTATCAAACCAACTACTAGCTACTCCTTCACTGTTGAGGACTACATTAGTGAGAAGGGTGAAGAAGCTACCTCTCAGCAGACTTTGTCAGTGGAGAATCAAGCTCGGCTGAAGGATATAGCTAATCTGCTGAACAAGGATATCAACACTTTGGTCCAAGACTCAGATCATATAAGAGATCTTCTCGAGCTCATCAACCAAGACGTTCCATCTGATCTTAAAGCTTCTCTGGAATCTGTAGCCCACCTTGATGATCATTTTGCTGTGGTGAGGAGAGCAAATAAAAATATAGCCTCCAGAATTGTCCTGCAGAATAATAGGTCCTTGAAGAAGCAAGAAGCTAAAGTCCTGCACTCCCAAATTTAAGTTGTCAAGAACTCATTGGCAACTTTGGATCCTGAGCTGAAAGTCATGGAGGATGAGAAAATTAGGCTGGAGGCTCAACTAACCGAACTGAACACTGGAATTCAGTCTCATAAAGCCAAGATGACAGATTTTTCAAATTCCATAGAAGCAACTTCATCAAAGATATCAGTCGTCCTCAAAGAAGACCAACAACTCAAAGCAAAATTGTCTAGTATCCAAGGCTCTGAAGATGAAGACAAGAAAGTGTTGAACAATGTCAGCCGAATCAGAGCCGAGGCCTTAGATGCGATTAACCAGCTTCTGAGCAAGTAGAAATACGGGCTTGTAATAGATCAAACATGACACATTCTGTCTCCGAACAATCGGATGTCTTTACTCTTTATCTTTATATATTTCTGTTGTATGAGAATATAATTGGTTCTTTTTATTCTCCCGATTAGAACATAGTCGATCGTCTTTAGTTTTCCTATCAGAGAAATAGCCGATTGTTCTTATCCTTTCGGTTCAGGGACATAGCTGGGCGACTCTCAACTTATCCGAACCTGGCCCAGTCCAGCAACGGCCCATCCGAGAAGGAAAAACCCCTAACTCGTCGTTTGGCATTCTCATCCCATTACTTCGAGACATACGCCACTACTTTTCAATCAGCTTATAAATAAACCCTCTTTCTTAGCCTCTATCAACAACCCCAGTTAAGCATTCTCATCTCCGTCTCTTCATTTTCTCTGCTCAAACCAATCCAGAGGAAAACCTAACCTCTACAGTAGCAATGGAGGGAGGCGACAATCGTGGCAAGCGCCCTGCCGAGGGAGAAGCCGAAGGAAGCCGAGCGTGGCGTTGTCGACAAACGTAGGTGAGAATCGACTTCTTGCCCCCTTGCAGTTCTACTTCTTGTTCATTCTTCTAACTCTGATTTCCCTTGTTATTCACCAGGGTAAGGGTTATCTCCACCAGCCAGAGCTATCCTCTCCCTCTAGCGACAGTAGCTCAACCGGGGACTCCATCATCCGTCCACTCCGGCTCTTCAAGCTCTTACCATTCCAACCCTTGGGATTTGGATTCGAGTTCGGATTCCATGGACGTTCCTTTCACTCACAAGGAGGCGGTCACCCTCAAGCATGAAAGGGACGAGGCCCGAAGAGAGCTGGAGAAGATTTCCAAACAATACGGCATTGACCAACTTGAATGGGAGGACTAGCGGAAGCAGCTTTGCGATGCCATTACCGGTTAGTAAAAATAATCTAGCTTGATTTCCCCCTTTCTGATTCTATCTGTTCACCTGATTCGTATTCCTTCGTTCAGCGCTCTCTACAGAGGTTGAGCGCCTGAAGATTGCAGTGAACAAGATCGCCGACAAAGTGAATGCCCAAGGAGAAACCGCCGAGGCACGCCTTGATGATGCGGATGGCCACATCGACCAAGTCGCCATTCACGGCATGCATCACGGCGTAGCTCTGGGGCTGGCGGCAATGTCCACCCAGTCCAATGAAGACTTCTCTTTCATGCCAGTCGACTTCCTTGGTGGTAGGTCTCCAGAAGACGTTGAGCACATCGACGAGCTCCTGGAGAGCTATGAGGACCATGCAACCATTCTTGCCCAAGCCACAGACGCCCAATCTGTCCTCAACAAGTTGTTTGAGGAGTAGTTTGTATCTAGGGATTCCATGCAAAAACTGCTTATCTTGTGAAATATCATCTGTGATTTCTGCTTGTTTTTTTTTCCTTTTGAATCCTCCTCAGATAGTAACTCTGAAGAATGCTTTCTGAACTGCATGACGTTATCCTTAATCGATTGTGTTTATATTTTTGCTCTAAAGGCGACACATACCGCGTAGGCTATTCTCCAAGCTCTCATAGTATTTTTTGGCTTAAGGCGATGCTTCGACATCGGCTATTTGTGCACAAAACTTTTTAAGTCCGTTTATGCACCAACCTCAACACTGGGCTAAAATTTCTTAAGAAATATTCCATTAATAGCTCTAGTGAACTCTTCTCCCAGAAGAGTTTTCAAAATATACACATTGCCAAGCGCACACTTCACTATCCGAAAAGGTCCTTTCCAATTTGGAGACCATTTGCCGAACGCTTTATCTTTTGTCCCAATCGACAATATAGCCTTCCAAACCAAATCTCCTACTGCAAACTGATTTTCTCTGACCTTCTTGTTATAATATTTGGTAACACGTAACTTGTTCTTCTCAATATTTTCCAATGCTTTGAGACGAACTAAATGCAAATCTTCTAATTCATCCATCATTAGGTCTTTATAATCTTCTTTCTTCAAATCGTTTTGCAATGTAACTCGCCTCGAACCTGATTGCAACTCCCACGGTAGCACAGCATGATGCCCATAAACCAACTCGTAGGGAGATGCTTGAGTAGACCCATGACAAGCCATTCGGTAAGCCCATAAAGCCACATTAAGAACCGAATGCCACTTCTTCGGCTTTTCATCAATCTTCTTCTGAATAATCTTAATCATGATCTTATTTGATTCTTCGGCCTAGCCATTAGCTTGTGCATAATAAGGAGAAGAATTATACAACTTGATTCACATCTCTTCAGCAAAATCACAGAATTCGGATGAAGTAAACTGAGTTCCTTGATCTGTTGTTATAGTCTGAGGAATCCTGAATCTGTGAATTATATGCTCCTTAACAAAATTGACCATGTTTTCTGATGTAACCTTCTTCAAAGGATAGCTTCAACCCACTTTTTAAAATAATCTATAGCTAATAGAACAAACTTATGTCCTTTGCTAGAAGGAGGGTGAATCTGACCAATCAAATCTATGCCCCATCCTTTAAACGGCCAAGGCTTGATAACTGGGTTCATAGCCAATGTCAGGGCTCTTTGAATATTGCCGAACCTCTAACAATCTTGACATCCTTTGTAATACTCAAAACAATCTTCAAGCATGTTTGGCCTAATTATCCACTTCATTCGGTAAGCCGATTGATGTGCACCACACACCCCTTCATGCACTTCATACATCAGCTTTCTGGCTTCTTCCTGACTCAAACATTTTAGGAGTACCCCATCTATGGATTTATAGTACAACTAGCAATCAAGGAGCACGAACTTGAGAGCTTTGTATCTAAGTTTTCGGAAAACCTTTTGTGATGGATTCTTTAAGTAATCGGCAACTTCGTTTCTCCAGTCATCAAACTACCCGATTTTCATCCAAAGCATGAATCTCTTGATCCTCTCGGTATCCCGAAGCAGCTTGAGCCAGTTTATTTGCTTCTTCATTATGCCCCCTAGGGATATGATGCAAGGTTGCTACCTGAAAACTCTTCAAAAGCTCTCGGCATTCTTCATAATATTCCCTTAACATATCACTCTTGCATTCATATTGGCCGGTAAGTTGGTTAATTACCAACTCAGAATCTCCGAAGATCTCAACAACAACAACCTTTATTTCAACAAGAAGCCAAAGTCCTCTAAGCAGTGCTTCATACTCCGCTTGATTGTTAGTAACATAGAATTCAATAGGGATGGCATATTTAAAAGTCACCCCTCGCGGAGATATCAAGAGAATGCCATCACCACCACCTTTGCTACAAGATGAACCATGAAAAAATAAAGTCCAAGGTGCAATACTTATCATGCTAGCAGAAGGATCACGATGTTGGGTAACAAAATCGGCAATAATTTGACCCTTTGCCGCTTTTTTCGATTCATACCTTAAATCAAATTCCGACAAAGCTAAAATCCACTTGTCAATCCTTCCATTTAAAATTGGCATTAATAACATATGTTTTATTACATCAAACTCAGACACTACCACGCATTCGGCATTCAACAAGTAGGGCCGAAACTTGGTACACGAGTAATACACGCACAAGCAAAGCTTTTCTGTAGCCGAATACCTCGTCTCTAGATCTAGCAACTTTCGGCTAAGGTAAGCTATTACTCTTTCTTTTCCCTCAAACTCCTGCATGAGGGCCGATCCTATTGTCAGTTTATCAGCCGCCACATACAACTTAAAAGGCTTATCAAGCTGTGGAGGTACCAACACAGGTGGTGCCTTCATGTACTCTTTGATCTCATCAAAAGCCTTCTGTTGTACGTCACCCCATACAAACTCTTGATCCTTCTTAAGCTTCAACAGCGGAGAGAAAGGCAAAACTCTTTTTGACAAATTAGATATGAATCTTCTTACAAAATTAATTTTGCCGAGTAGTGATTGCAACTCTATGAGATTAGTTGGAGGGATAACCTTGTCTATCGTTTCCATGCTCTTCTTACCGATTTTGATCCCTCCTTTATGGACTAAAAATCCTAAAAACTCACCAGCCGAGACCCCGAAGGCACACTTGTTCGGGTTCATCCTCAAGCCATGCTTCCTAGTACATTCTAGAGTCTCCCTTAAATCAGCTAAATGTCCCTTGTGATTTCTAGACTTGACCACCACGTCATCAATATAGATCTCCACGATTTTGCCGATCAATTCGTGGAAAATATGGTTCATCGCCCTTTGATAAGTTGCACCGGCATTTTTAAACCAAAAGTCATGACGATCCACTCAAACAAACCAATATGAGCAGGGCATCTGAAGGTTGTCTTTGAAATATCCTCTATCGCCATAAAGATTTGGTTATAGCTAGCATTACCATCCATAAAGTTGATGACTTCATAACCAGCCGCTGCATCGACAAGCAAATCGGCAACCGACATCGGGTAACCATCCATTGGAGTGGCTTTATTGATATTTCTAAAGTCAATGCATACCCTTATCTTTCCATTCTTCTTGTACTATGGAACTATGCTTGAAATCCACTCTGCATACCTACATGTTCGAATGAAATTCGCTTCTAACAATCTTTCAACCTCTTTTTTCACATCGGTTAGTACCTCCTCTTTGAAAATTTTCTGAGGAGGTTGTTTGTAAGGGCGGCGCCTCCACGGCTCCCCACGCGCACGACCCCACAACCCGAGTCGCATTAAATGCGGCTGCTCGGTTACGTCCATCCCACTGTACGCTGGAATATCGGGAGCCGCACGCGCTATGGCAGGTAACTGACACCACTCGTCCCTTCTCTCGCTCCAAATCCTGCATCCTGTATCTATCATCATTACGGGATCCATCCTTGGCCTGCCACGCTGTGCGCGCGGAACTCTTTTCTCTTATGCGTTCCCAGCCTAGGTACGCACTCTTCGAGCGCAAGCGCACCTCGAGAGAACCTCCGACTCGTCCGAGCTCGGCCAACGAACGAAAGGGTCCGAGGGACGCACATGTGGCGCAACCAGTGGCGATGGCCTCCGGGCCCAGGTAAGCGAAAGGGATAGGGACTATAGACGCCCCGACGGCCCATTACGGTCCAAAGATACGGAGGCCGACCCAGCAGGGTTCGAAACGGCTGACTCAGGACATCAGACCGAGGGGCGAATAGGGAATGGACACACTAGTGGTCATTAGCCTGGCAACCAGATGCTAAGGTCATTCCCAGATTTCGTATTTGAGTCCGTCTTGTACGGATGATTGGTTCATGGTATTCCTACCGAAGGAAGGCGACGAGCCCTCGGGACCTATCGAACGGACTCGGGTACTAGATGAAACCAATTTGGGGTGATCCACGACATGGGCCACTAGTCGGAACCCTATCGAACGGGAACCAGCACCCCACTCAGATTTGCCTGTTAGTACCTCGACGAGCATCCATGGATCATCCGCCTTGAGGATAGCATGGTTCGGCTCATATTCCCCCTTCTCACAGAGAGATGCGCGGGGAACGCACGAAAAGACGGCATAGACCCGAGACGATTTCTTTACGACGAGTAAAGACTCGGGGGCTGCCGCCGCACCCATCCTACCGGTGTAACAACTGGATAATGGAAGGGAAAAAAGGGCGCAGCATACCTCACTCGTTAGAGGTCCGCACAGGTAAACACAAACGCTTTTCATTTCAATACATATATATTAATCCTTGCAGGGGTTACACGCTCTCTAAGAGCCACAAGGGATAAGCCCAATCGTCAGACACCAAAAAACACGAAAACGTTTACAAGGTGGACTGAAGGGAAATCCCAGGCCAAAAGGCCAAAAACTAGGGGTGCCCTGAGGGCACGCACAGTGAAAACCCCACCATCGTCCGACGCATCTGTGTATCAAGGTCGGGCAACCAAGCTGCGGGGTTCGGGAGGCATCTTCCTGATGTACAAGATCGCGTCGGACGGCGGCGCCACGACCCGTGGGCCACCTTGACCAGGCGCGCTGCAGCTGTGGGAGAACAGCGGCCGCCTCGTCTTCAGGAAGCCCCGGGCCATATTCCACCTCTAAAGTTGGTTGGGCACTTTACATCTAAGCCACCCTAGCTGCTCCGTGATCAAGGACGCTGCCGGCAGGCAGCTCCGAGCCCGCCATACATTGGTAGCTCCGAGCCCGCCAATCTCGCCGACGGCGGCATCACCACCAACCAACAGCCAATGATGAGCCAACTCCTGGGGTCATACAGGCGAACTGCCATGACTTTCCCAGTGGACACATCCTTGACTGCCCTCTAGAGAGGATAGCACGCCACCGCCCCCCGGAGACAGGGAGCAGGGTCCTCCCGACGAAAGGCATGGATCTTGCGCCCTCCACCCCAGGGAACGATTCGTGCAGGGGGTAGTGACAACCTTCTGCTCTACCAGTGGTTGGAATGAGAGGGAGCTATGCACATCTCGCAGAGCTTCATCTCAATCCTACCACTGGGCGAAAGGGGAAACATGCACCCCCAACGCAAAACTTCCTCTGAATCCGGTGTTGCTCTCAAAGGGCCGCCCGCCAGGGCGGCGCAAGGGCTGCTCTGACGAGATCTCGGAGGAAGAACTTAAGGCAAGCCATGCTGTGAGGTTGTTTATATTTACGCAGGCGACCACCCCTATTTATAGCCCGCCAGGGCACTCACGCGGCAGCGGACCCGTGAAGCTACAGCACTCGCCTCCCAACCAGACCGCACTGTACGTCAGTACCAACTTCAAGAGGGTGCGGTGGGGCCATAAATGGCCAAGCAGACGGTAGGATCAGGGCGCGTCGTTCGGAGTTTTGACCACTGAACGGGCGGTGCTCTGGCACCACCTCTCAAACGGGAAAAACACGGCACATCCACTTTTGGGCTACAAGGGGGTGCAGTTAGATCACGAAACCGACAACACAGCTTCGACTAGTCAGCCATCCGTACCGGCCAAAAGATAGCACAATACAGTGTCGATTCGTCATTTCAAGACGCGTCAGCCCAGGTCCAACAGTACACCCTGTGGCAGGGCTGGCGTGCAAGCAGAGCTCTAGCTCGGGCGTACGGAGCGGCCCACCTCTTTCCCCCTACCTCGTAGGGGGAACGAAGGGTCAACCACTGTACAAGTCTACCGGATAAGCCCTTAGGAGGAAATATCATCCTCCTAAGGCCTCGGGGGCTACACCCGGCGGGTGCGCTCGTGCGCACCCACCGGAATCCAAAAACTTAGCCAAGACACCATAAGCGCTCTTAGAAGCCTCCGGTGTAGTCCTTCACTACATCGCAGGCTCGGGGGCTACTGTCGGATACCTAGAAATAGGGTACCCAATTTACCGCACTCCGCAAAAACAAAATCACCCTCGGGGGCTCTCCGTCCCGTCCGAGTCGGGGTGACATCACTACCCTCGGGGGCTCCTCGCCTCCAACTTAGCCAAAACACCCATACTTCCTCAGAGAACCCTCCGCCTTGTCCGAACCAAGATACTTCATCTGTGACGCCATCTACCCTCGGGGGCTCCTCCGCCTCGCCCGAGCCAGGATACGTCATTTGTGACTCCATCTACCCTCGGGGGTTCCTCCGCCTCGCCCGAGCCTAGATAGAATCACCCACGACGTCGTCCACCCTCAGAGGCTCTTACACCCATCACCCATGACGTCGCCTTCCCTCAGAGGCGCTGCTGTCACAAGCGATCCATGGTGCCCTAGCCCATATAGTCAAAAGGTCCACAGTGCCCTTCATCCTAAGGAATGGGGCTGCAAGGCAAGGACCGCCATGCCTACCCCTGTAACTTCCCTGTGGTACAAGGACCTGTGCTGCCTAACCGATGACTTACGTGCACCATGCCTGCACCATACCCCCGACGGACACTTGAACAGGGTTTAGGGCGTCATCAGCACTGTACGGCGGAACGCGAGGGTGCCTGGTCCTATGCGGCCGACCTCCACCCATGCCCAGGTAAGGGAACAGCGGTGTTCCCGGTCATAAGGCGCATGGCTACAGTTCCATCAAGGACGAACAGGACTCGAACATGTGTCTACTGGCGCAATCTTCTTCAGGAAGGAAGGCGGATAGGCGACAAAGCTCTCCCAAGGCAACAGCCCAAGCTGGGCCCACGTTCTCTCTCCCCCTCTCTATTGTACTCCTCCATCTCTCCCTCCGTATAAAGGGGGAGAATGGACCTCCAATCTAGCTCTCTGAACTCTTTCGACTCATTCACACACACTCATATTCGCATTCACGCGAGCCCTCACCAGAACCAAGAACCTCATACGCACGAGACCTGGGAATCGCCTTCCCTCTCTCACCATTGCTTGTAGCTCCCCTCTACGAGCTCTCCGCACTCGGTAACACGACTCCGCAGCAAAATGGACATAGGGCGTTAGTGCCTGAACCAATATAATCCCTGTGTTCTCCGAGCGTAACCATCCGAACTCCATTACGCTTAGAAATTTACTCATTGGTCGTCTAGACGCCGCCATTTTAGACACCGACAGGCTTGTACCCACCTCGACGGAGCGCCAAAGGGTAACTCTAGTAAATTGCTTGTGTCTTTGAGTTACCCTCTCTTGTGCTTGATTCTTGTGGCGCCCATGGTGTGGGCTAGGCTTGTGATTGCCTATTAGCCATCGAATCACCAAGTGAGTGGTCGACACAACGGGGACTAGCTTGGTGGCAACCAAGTGAACCTCGAGAGAAAAATCTTGTGTCAACTTGTCTCCCGGCTACTCTTTGGTATTCATTGTGATTGGTCTCATATTGGCATTATCTCATCACAAGGCTTTGGTATAATCATTCCTATCCTTTTGTATTTACATTCATAGATATATCTTGTGTAGCTTGCTCTCTAGTTAGTTAATATATCTTGTTAGTTGTTCTTGCTAGCTTGAGTTGAGTATCTTAGTATCTTGCTATTGATTGATAGATACTCAATTAACTAGAATTGCTTGGATAGGTGGCTTGCAACCCTTGTAGTGCTAGTGAAAAAAGTTTCACTTAATTTTAATCTAACCCTTTGCTCTAGTGGCTTGTAGATTTTTAATTAGGCTATTCACCCCCTCCCCCCCCCCCCGTCTAGCCATCTAGGACCTTTCACCCTCCTCTAGCCATATTAGGACCTTTCAGCCAATAGGCGCCCATACTTGCAACCACCTTTTCCACCATGGAGTTTGTGTTTAGGTCTTGCAACGGAGCTTGTGACTAACGCAACACACAATTTTGGTGGCTATAAGGCCACATATATCATTACCAATTATGATGTTGGTTGCATAGAACCAAATATTGCAACCAAATGAATGGTGTTGCAAAAACAAGTGGTGCTATAAGGGTCAAATCCTTGTAGTGCCTCCCAAAACCTAGTGAGCTACAAAAGGGAGCAACTAAACTACACTTCTTATTAGAGCTAAGATAGGATACCAAGCAACAATAGAGGCACAAGATATGAAATATAAATGCAAGTGTTGTGAGAGAAAGAATCAATGAGAGAAAATGACACAAAGATCTTTTTCCCCTGAGATTCAGTTTCTTGCTGGCAACCTACTCTCAATTAGGGTGGATCCTAAGATCATCGCTTCACTTAGAAGTCGATAGATCACTAAGGACCTCTACAAGCCTCGTCTGATTTTCACAATAGGTAATCTTTTTTAATCTCCCGTGGGGATGAGCACAAAGCCCCTCCCAATGGTCGGAGGCAGCAACAATTACCAAGCGCCCCTTAACGAACCCTACAAGCACCAATCTGACTAGGTGACGACAATCATCAAGACTAACAGGAAATCCTAAGTCATAGAGACCACCTAGTGCTACCAACTACAATCTCTCAATTTGCAATGCACCAGATCACTCAAATTCTCACACAAATGCAAACACGAAGTTAGCAAGTGAGTTAGAGTGGTTGCAATAGTTGTATGTATGCCCCAATATCAACCAAAGGGTGCCAAGAGACCTAAAATAGTCGGTCACCCACGTGTTTACGGCCTCCATGAGCCAACTAGCCATTGCCCACAAAATTCACAAGTTGTGAGTGCAATAGTCTGGTGCACACTAGACACCTCGGTGAGTGCAAGTGAAGATTGCCCCCCATAGACATGCTCAATGGAAAGTCATGTTTGATGAGTGTTAAAGCTCGGTTACCAACTTGCAGACCTCTCTAGCCGAATGGTGAAAAGTGGTATAGTCTGCTACCACATTGGACACCTAATTTGGTGCCTATATTTGAACTTAGCATGCACGGTCAGACAACATGGTCTTTGCATGTCCAGTGTACATCGGATATCAAGGTGTTGTGACTTAAACAACCAACAAATCAACACACAAAACCTACAGGTTCGATGGCACACCAGACATGTCCAGTGAATCCTAAACAAAACCACTAATAGCACTTTCTCTTCTCTTCTCAAGCGCGTCAACTCTAAAATGTTTTTGCAAAACAGATAAGCCCTAAGTTAGCGTTTTTCAAAATGCTTTCTAAAATGTCTGGAGGAGGATCATGTTGAAAGAATAGATGGTGATGACGTAGAAGATAGCTATGAATATAAAGGTAATCATGACCAAGGATTAGATGACGCCGAGATGAGTTGGAGTGTTCACCTATTGATAGAGGAGGCCACTGATAGGGTGCATGGGGTGAGCTTGAACCAAGCACATCAGTGTATGCCAACAAAGCCTTACACAACCTATAAGATTAGACGCAACTGAGGTCGGTCTATGTATATGTTCCTACCATTCCCGACAACATGAACATTTGCATGGCAATGTTGTTCGTGACATTGGGTTGAAATTGGTTAGGAATTGAAGTCAGTTTGTGGAATTCAAAAAGCGATCCTAGATCAGGGATGGTATTTAATACATTAAATGAGTTGCAGTCGTTTCTTTAGGACTATGTGGTGCAGCACCATAGGCCATACACGGTTACATATTGGGATTAAAACAAGAGATGCACCATAATCTGCTAGCAATGTTGTCTTTGGAAGCTATATAAACTCGCACGAAGACCAACTGTTGACACAAAAAGCGTCAGGATCTGCGAACACCTCGGGCTATTACCCAAAGCTCGGTATCCGGAGGCGTGCCAGTCGATTTGACCAGTTAATCGACAAGGATGATAAATAGAGCAAGATCCAATCCAGACAACGGCGATGCGCCCGGATGCTGGGATTGGGGCTTGATCAGGATAACTAGAGCAGAGTTGAACGAGGCAACAGCGATGCGCCCGGATGCCAAGGCTCAGAGGTACTCCCACGCGGAACTTGCAAGGATTTGACGGAGATCAAGATGATGCAGCCCATCGAAGCTTGAAGAACTCGTTAAAAGCTATAACTAATGCAAAAAGGGTAAATTGCGATAAAAAGTAGAATAAGAATAAAATTGGTTTGTTTGATATTGGATTGATATCCTTTTTCGTAGCCCTCGGGCACATATTTATACTCCCGCATGGACAGTTGTACAAAGACACGACACGTATCCTTCCTAAAACAAACTCCTAACTTTAAGGAAACTGTCTCGCGCAGGAGTCGGATCTAAAACAATAATATTTATTTTCCTAAACAAACATGCCTATTTTAAAGGAAAATAAACGACTTATGACTACTATAATAATACTGGTACAAAAATCACCAGTTTCCTTATGCCTCTCTTCGATGGAAACTTTCCATCGGCAGATCCCTACAATCCGCAGTTTCCTTCTTTGGCCACTGGTACTCTTCTGCCGATATCACACGCTAAGTCACCCTGTACTCATCGGCATCCCATGCCCATCGGCATCGGCATCGGCAATACTTCCCGATCGGCAACCTTGCATTGGCAACTGCTTTTACCAATCAGCCCCTATCGGCAACCGGTAACCGCTCTTCATCGGCAATCGGTAATGTCTCTCCATCGGCAATCAGCAATAACAACTTTACAGCCCAGACGACCTGACTTCACCAATTAACCTTATCAGCACGAACCATTCAGCCTCCATCGGTAACACACTTAGTCTCCTCACAGCATTTTACCATCGGCAATATTGGCTCGATTTCCCGATGCCGATGGAGAACGGCCGCTGACCATTCAAGCCTTAGCTCATTTGACACGTGCTGAAAAACGGTGTCAACACATGCCCCCCAATTTCGGAGTGTATAATATTTTACGCGCCGAAATTCTCTCCACTGTAGCCGTTGTTGTAGCTGTTACCTTCGAGATAGATGCACAGTTTTCTCGATCTCCGCGTGTGGAACCGCAATTTAATAGTAAAATCCCTCGATTGTAGCACAAACAGTTGTAGACCACCTCGATCACCGCGCGTATCCACCGCGGGCCTCTCCACATTCCTGCACAATGTGAAACGGAACCCCAAAATGCCCCTGAGCAGGCTTATAAAAGTTACCGGGATCCACACTACTTTTTACCCGAGTCCATTTTCACTTTTACACTCCCTGCCTTCGTCTTCAACCTCCGGTGCCTCCGAAGAACATGAACTCAAGCAACAGTCCCTCTCCGCAATCCAAGGACAAACCGCAAGCACTCCCTCGACTCCAATGGCGATCCAAGTCGACATCCCCAAGGTGAGACTTATTCTTTTCCTAATCCAACCTCCTGCTGGTTCTTTTCTCGTATAAATCTGGATTTATCCCTGCTCCTTTTCTGATTCGTCCTCTTCTTTTCTTCGAACCCTAGGAACTGTACAACAAGATAGTGATCCCGCTTGCTGGTTCCAACTTTAGCTGCCTAGGCCCCATGGGCAATCCAGACCCCACCTTCATAATCAACGCAGAAACCAACCGGGTGCCTTTCAGATCCGAGTGCTTTGGTTTGGGATTATGGAAAGATGCTTTCCGATCATGGCCCAAACCCACCAAGGGATGGAAGAACTGGTACCTCAGAGTAGCCAGGGCGCAGCAAATATACTGGCAAGAGCGCAGCTTGGACCAGTGCATTAGGCTTTCAATTGCCGATATAGAAAAGAACGAGAACATGTTGATGGCAGCTTCATACTTCTGGTCCGATAGCATGAATGCCTTTCTTTTTAGGCATGGACCAGCCACCCCAACGCTTGCCGATGTCTACATGTTGACCGGCTTGGACATATCTTCTCCTGATACCTTCACCCTGTTCAACAGGAAAGCCGAACACAAGGTGAACACCCGGAACATCGGCGGCTGGACAGGCTACATTAACGAATACCAGAAGACGGGATCGGTAAACCAACGGGAGCACGCCACTTTTCTAAACATGTGGCTGGAAAAGTTCATTTTCTGCGGCAAAACCGTCGGACTGACCACCATGCACCTCCCTGCAGCCGAACTACTTGCCGATGGGACAAGACTTCCCCTGGGCAGATACCTTCTCGGAGCAGTATATCGCCTGTTACACCAAGTATCTCAGAAGTTACTGTTGGGTGAACCCATCGGCAATCTTGGGGGTCCCTGGTGGTTTATTAATATATGGCCGAATGCCCATATGCAGAAGGCCCTCCAGTTTGATCTGTTTGTCCAACAATTCCCGAGGGACATATCGGAAGATTACCGATACGGGGACAATGAATCGGCAACTCTCCCTCCACTCAATTTTGGAGAGACTGTCATAGTGCTGCCAGGGACCGATGCCGATGTAGAGCAGTTCGGCGCCTTCTTTCAGAAGTTATATAATGGACTTTCCTCTACGGAACGGGTCTGGTGGTCATATACCGATGAACACAATGAGTTCCCGCTACTATTCAACCTTACCGATGGGAACGTGCCTGAGAACCGAGCGATCATGAAGGCCAGCATCACTCCCCGAGCAATTCCAGTGAATATCTTCGGATCCGGGAAGAATGCCCCTCCTTCTTATGAGTTCTATTACCCATCGGCAGCAGCAAGACAACTGGCATTTGGCCAACTACCGATCAAACTTTGCTACTCCAAAGTAGTGAAGCCCAAGTAGACAATTTCCAGTGCCTTAGACTGGAACAAAGTCGTCAATCTCCCTCCCGATGCCGATATAGCAGACATCGACTTGTCCTCCTGATCACCAACTTCCTTCATCACGAACGAGTACAAATCCTGGTGGCAAGAATGGAGGTGCCAGCTTTTTGCTAAGTCATCGCATTACTATCGGCACCTGATTGACGCCGATCACATTATCCCCGATGACGCAGTAAGTCTTCTATCCCGATGCATTCCTTATTACTTTACTCCCATCATCGATACTCAACCTTCTTGCACTTGACAGGCCGATGATCCAATTCCCGCAATGAGCAACAGTGGCAGACCCTTCAAACTTCGGATAATGGGTCCCATATCAATCATCGGCAACAAAGCTCCTTCGCTAGCTGCCTTCATGCCTCAACAGGTACCTACGCCGACACCTACAAAAGCCCAGGCTACATCGGCCGCTGCTATTGCCCTGACGCGGGTTCATGCAGTAAACTCATCTTTACCCATACTGATTACCTACTGCTTTATCGGCGACAGTTTATCTCATATGACTTGCTTTATATTTTCACGCACTGTGGTCATCGGCAGCTGCTTCAAGCAGACAAGCACCCTCCAGCCCTGCTGCCGATGCCCCCCGGTCTTCGTCAAAGCGGGTCGGTTCCCCTGCTGCTGCACCAACGAAAGAGAGGCGCCTGAGGCTGGCTTCTCCTTCGCCACCGGCCCAAGTTGCACCACCAACTGTCGGCGCGTCATCGGCAGAAACTCCGTCAGCTCCAGTTGCACTAACCGCCGGCATGTCATCGGCAGGACTTCCATCGGCTGCTGTGCCTGATCAACCGATGGACGACGTCCCCGATCAGGAGACAATGCCCACTGCAGCAGCGGAGGCTGCATCGGTATCGGCACCGTCGGCCGAAGTTCCCGATGAAGAGACAACTCCACCCGCCGTAGCAGCAGAGGTAAGATTGCATCGGCACCGTCAACTGAGGCTCCCGATGAGAGAATGGCGTCGCCGCCACAAGAACCATCCACCACACCAGAAGCGACGCCGGCAATAACATCACCAGCACCGGCGGCGTCGGCTGCCTCCCCGGCAGAGGCCCAATCATCGGCATCTATTGCCGATGTCCAGGATGAAGCTGGACCATCCAGCATGCCAATTCCTAGGCAGGAGATCTGCTTCAAAATGGTAAATCAATCACCCTAAAGCTCATAGTATAATTTTACAATCGACATATTTTAACTCCCCTGTTTCTAGGCCCAGGATTCTCCAGACAGTCTCTTTTCCTTCAGGTTGAATCCTCAGAACAAAGATGAATGCCAAGGCCTCATCCAAGCGGATAGCCTGTTCCCTTTTGCAGTCAACATCCCCGAAGACGATGAGGAGGAGAGCTATGTCCCAGCTTTATCGGCAGAGATCAAGTCCAAACATGAAGAATTGCTCTCCTTGCTGCTACAAGACACGTCCCAACTCGTTCAGGACTCATCGGCAGCAAGGATCGCGTTCAAGGATATTCAAGGCCATCTCCCTACCGAAGTGGAAGAAATCCTTCTCCAGGCAACCTTCCTCGACATCAAACAAATCCAGTACCAAAGACTCTGCCGTCGCATTGCCGATAGGGCTGCCCAATCCAAGAACGAGGAAGAGAAGCTCAAGTACAAAAACATTGCCGATGAAAAGCATAGGGGCATCGGCCAAGCAGAAGTCTCCATCAACAGCCTCAATCAAGAAATCACTCAGCTATCGGCCAAGAAAGAAGAGCTGTTAGCTGAGTTACAACAGGTCGAGGAGGCTCTGACTGCAGCCAACCAGCAGAAAACCCAATTGTCCGATACTATCAGGGTTCTGCGACAAGAACGAGACAAGAATGCCCGGCAAGCCATCCTGTGGAAGAAGAAGATCAAGCCGGTCGAGGGCTCCGCTGATGCCGATGCTAAAGAGATGGATGAAATAGAACAAATCCGCCTACGTGCGATAACAGCTATCCACTCCTTGCTATAATTTGTTTGTTGCATCGGCAAGAATGTAACTCTAATACTTGATTTTGGGTCTTGTAATATAACGTTTACATGTTTTTACCGATGTATTATAATTTCTCTTTCATCGGCATCCAAACAAGCATGCTATGCGTCCACCCATATGCTGGGGTAATACCTCTTTAAGTATTTGCCGTTGATCGCTCTAGAGAACGCAACTCCTTCGAGAGTTTCCAAAATGTAAGCATTACCAGGAGCAGACTGTTTCACCCGATAAGGACCCTCCCAATTAGGAGACCACTTTCCAAACTTAGAGCTCTTGGTCCCGATCGGTAAAATCAACTTCCATACCAGATCGCCATCGGCAAACTCCTTTGCCTTTACTTTCTTGTCATACCATCTGGCAACCCTCTTCTTATTCTCTTCAATGCTAATCAATGCCCTCAACCGATGACCTACCAAATCCTCTAACTCATCTTTCATCAGAGTAGTGTAATCATCGGTTGTTAGTTGATCCTGAGAAGATAATCGCCTAGAACCAGTTTTGATCTCCCAAGGCAGGACAGCATCGTGTCCATAGACCAACTGATACGGCGAAACCTTGGTTGCATCATGACAAGCCATCCGATATGACCATAAGGCTTCGTTTAGCACCACATGCCACCTTCTAGGGTTCTCTTCGATCTTGCACTTAATAAGCTTGATAACCCCTTTATTAGTAGCTTCAGCCTGACCATTAGCCTGGGCATAATAAGGAGAAGAGTTTAACACCTTGAAACCCATGCTAGCAGCAAACTCATCAAACTCTCCCGATGTGAACATGGTTCCCTGATCGGTAGTATTAGTCTGAGGAATACCAAATCGGTAAACAATGTGCTCTTTAACGAAATCCACCATGTTTGCCGATGTCACCTTCTTCAAAGGAATTGCTTCAACCCACTTAGTAAAGTAATCGGTAGCAACAAGTATGAACTTATGCCCCTTACTTGATGGCAGATAAATTTGGCCGATGAGATCAATAGCCCATCCTCTGAACGGCCAAGGCTTAATTATAGGATTCATTGCCGATGCAGGTGCCCTTTGCACATTACCAAACTTCTGACAGTCCTGGCACCCCTTGAAATAATTGAAGCAATCTTCAAGGATTGTCGGCCAATAATATCCATTTCGCCTAATCATCCACTTCATTTTGAATGCCGATTGATGCGCTCCACATACACCTTCATGAATCTCACCCATCAACTCTCTCGATTCCTCTTTGCCGAGACATCTAAGCAAAACTCCGTCAATCGTCCGATAATACAACTCGTCGTCGAGGAGCACATACTTAGTAGCTTGGAACCTTAGACGCCTTTCAACTTTCCTAGATGGATCCCTCAAGTAATCGGCAATCTCCTTTTTCCAGTCATCGACAACCGTTACCGATGTCGTGACTTCTTGAATCGGTTGATACCCTGAGGCATTCTGTGCTAACCGATTGGCCTCTTTGTTATGCAACCTTGGAATGTGCTCAAGGCGATACTCTTTGAACTCCCTTAACAACTACAAACACCGTTCATGGGCAGCAATCAAAACTTCACTTCGGCATTCATATGTCCCGATCAATTGGTTAATCACCAACATAGAATCACTGAAGACTTCAACAGCATCGGCACGCACTTCCCTGAGTAATTCTAACCCCTTAAGCAAAGTTTGGTACTCAGCCTGATTGTTTGTTGAAGTAGCAACAATCGGCAACGAGATTTCATACTTCTGTCCTCGGGGCGAAATCAAGAGAATCCCGATACCTGCTCCATCCTTGCATGTAGAACCATCAAAGAATAAAGCCCAAGGAGCAATCTCAACAAAGCTCACCATATTACAATGCTGAGTAACAAAATCGGCCATTACCTGACCCTTAACAGCTTTGGCCGATTCATACCTTAGGTCGAACTCTGACAGTGCCAAAATCCACTTACCGATCCGCCCACTCAAAATTGGCATTGACAGCATGTACTTGACCACATCATCTTTGCAGATAACAGTGCATTCAGCCGACAGTAAATAATGCCTTAATTTAATGCAAGAGAAATACAAACATAAGCACAACCTCTCTATGGCTGAATACCTGGTTTCAGCATCCACCAACCTTCTGCTTAGGTAATATATTACACGTTCCTTCCCTTCAAACTCTTGAATTAAGGCTGATCCGATAACACCGTCATCGGCAGACAAATATAACCTGAAAGGCTTCCCGTGTTGAGGTGGAACCAAGACTGGAGGATTTACCAAGTATTTCTTAATCTCCTCTAAGGCTGACTGCTGCTCTTCTTTCCACGTAAACTCTTGATCGGCTTTTAATTTTAACAGGGGGCTAAAGGATTTAATCTTACCAGATAGATTAGATATAAACCTTCTGATAAAATTAATCTTGCCGATCAAGGACTGCAACTCAGTCTTGTTCGTAGGAGCAACTACCTTGTTAATTGCATCAATAGACTTTCTACCGATTTCAATGCCTCTTTGATGCACCATGAAACCCAGAAACTGCACTGACGACACGCCAAATACACACTTGTTAGGATTCATTTTTAACCCATGCTCCCTTGTGCACTCCAATATTTTCTGCAAATCGGCAAGATGCTTCTTGAAGCCTCCGGACTTAACCACCACGTCATCAATGTAGATTTCAACTATTGTGCCGATATACTTATGGAAGATAAAATTCATTGATCTCTGATAAGTTGCACCGGCATTCTTCAAGCCAAAAGTCATGACTACCCATTCAAATAAGCCAACGTGACCCGGACATCGGAAAGCAGTTTTGGATATGTCTTCTTTAGCCATGAATATTTGATTATACCCAGCATTACCGTCCATGAAGCTAATAATTTGATGTCCAGCAGCAGCATCGATCAGCAGATCAGCAACGAGCATCGGGTAGCCATCCATCGGCGTAGCCTTGTTAAGATTCCTGAAATCAATGCAAACACGAAGTTTTCCATTCTTTTTATACACAGGAACCACATTAGAAATCCAATCGGCATATCGGCATTGCCGAATAAATCCAGCTTCGATTAACTTCGTGATCTCAGCCTTGATGTCGGGTAAAATAGTAGGATTGCATCGGCGCGTAGGTTGCCGATGTGGCTGGAAACCAGACTTGATGGGTAACCGATGTTCGACTATTGATCGGTCCAAACCAGGCATCTCTGTATAATCCCAAGCAAAACAATATTTATTCTCTTTTAATAAATCGGTTAACTGCTGCTTACATTGGGAATCTAACTTAGCACTAATAAAGGTAGGCCTAGGTTTACTAACATTGCCGATGTCGATCTCGAGTAAGTCATCGGCAGACGTGAAGCCCTGCCCCAGTTTTCCGTCATCAGCGAACTAATCCATTAAAACTCTTCTTCAGGACCGACTGCTTGGATCGGCTAAATGCGGTAATCGGCAACTTTAAGGAACTCTTTATCCCAGGCTTCGCCAGATATGCACCTGGTCTGCTCGTACGTTTCTGATTCTGCCGATGCGATAGTAGATGGGGCTTCACTTCGGACGACTTCAATTCTGTCTCCGATCCACTGTACCAGACTTTGATGCATAGTAGAAGGGATACAACAATTCGCATGGATCCAATCCCTTCCGAGGAGCAAGTTGTAAGTGCCTTTACCACTGATCACGAAGAACGTGGTCGGCAAAGTCTTACTGCCGATGGTTAAGTCAACACATACGGCTCCCATAGTTGTCGACGCGTTGCCTTCAAAATCCTTGAGCTTCATGTTGGTCTTGACTAAGTCCTGGTCGCCTTTCCCAGGCTTTCTGAACATGACATATGGCATTATATTGATCGACGCGCCGCCATCTACCAGCATTTTGGTCATCGGCTGACCATCCACTTTGCTCTTAACAAACAAAGCTCTTAAGTGCTGCCTCTCATCATCGGCAGGCTTTTCAAAGACAGTCGTCATCGGATCCAACACCAATTGCGCCATATCGGCAGTCTCTTCACCATCACTGACGGGTGCCATGAACTCCATCGGCAACATGACGACCATGTTTATGTCTGCCGATGGATCCCTGTCCTTGCGCTTCGGCCTCCATTGCTTCTCCCTCGAGGGTTCTGCATTGTCGTACAGGTCATCGCGGCGTTGGCGCTGAATCCTTCTCTTCTGGGTCTTGGTCAGACCCTTAGGGCACCACGGAGGAAGCTTAGTTTTCCAGATGGGCTGGTGCCGCTTCCCACCGCTTGCATGGCACCTCTTCTGATGTTGGGATCCCTGGAGAATACCTCTTCGTCGGGTACTCTTGCATTAGCCATATCTTCCAGTTCCCCTTGATCGACATGCCTGCCAAGCCTGTCATGGGCACTGAGTTTGCCCCCAGTCGGTCATGTGCCGATCTGTTCTCTCTGAGCGACTTGGCGTACCTGGGTGCCTGATCATCAAAACAAGGTCTCTTACCTGACCGATCGGCAGCGTAGTACCCATTGCACTCTGGGCAGTTATCGGCAGTGGGCAGCTTGATGCCTTCTTCCCAACAGTGAACGAAGAAGGGACACTTCCAATGGTCTTTATGCCGAAGCCGTTCCCGATGCTCTTCTTCTTCTTGCCGATACTTTTCTTCACGTGATTGCCGATGATCTCGCCTTGGCTGCTTGTGTGTGATTACAACTCCAGGAGCCCTGTTAGCACTGTTGCCTTCATCGGCAGCCTTCTTACCCTTCCTATCATCGGCAAACCTTCTTGCGTCGCGCTCAGGTACTTGGTAGCTAGGATCTACCGATGAACTCTTCCTAGCAGCTTCCGACGTCAGCACCCTGGTTTTTTCACTGATTTCCACCATATTGTTTGGAAACGGGTGCTGATCAATCTTCATCGGTTTCTGGACCTTAGAATTTTCAAACTTAATGCGTCCAGACTCAATTTCCGACTGCAATTGCTGCCTGAATACTTTGCAGTCATTGGTACTGTGTGAGGTCGCATTATGCCACTTGCAGTACCTAATCTTCTTGAGCTCCTCGGCCGATGGAATTACATGGTTGGGCGCCAACTTGATTCGCCCTTCTTGCAGCAATAAGTCAAACATCCTATCGGCCTTGGTGATGTCGAAGGTGAACCTCTCGGTTTCTTTTTGGCCGAACGGACAAGACACAGGCTTCTTATCCTTCACCCATTCGGTTGCATCGACATTCAACTCTTCATCTGATCCAGAGTCTTCTTCTTTCCCGATGAAGGTCACCTTCTTGCTCCAAGTCTTCCTGGGTTCAAAGGCTTTGATATCTTGATTGGCAATCCTTTGTATCAGATGACTTAGGCTTTCAAACTCCTGGGACGCATATTTGTCCTTGATGTGCGGCAGTAATCCTTGGAAGGCCAAATCTGCCAGTTGACGATCATCAAGCATCAGACTGTAGCACTTGTTCTTTACATCCCGTAGCCTTTGCACAAAGCTTTCTACCGATTCGTCGTTGCGTTGCCTCATTTTGACCAAATCGGTAAGCTTTTTCTCATGTATGCCAGCGAAGAAGTATTTGTGAAATTGTCTCTCTAGATCGGCCCATGTAATTATAGAATTTGGAGGCAACGATATGAACCACGTGAATGCCGATCCAGACAATGACGAAGAGAACAATCTCACCCTTAACTCCTCCCTGCTGGCAGCATCCCCGCACTGGATGATGAAGTGGTTGATGTGCTCCATTGTTGACGTATCGTCTTGGCCGGAGAACTTAGTAAAATCGGGCACTTTGTATAGATTTGGAAGAGGAATCAAGTCATATGCAGGAGGATACAGAGTCCGATAAGAGTACGTGTTGACCTTGAGTTTGATGCCGAATTGTTCTTTCATGACTTCGGCAATCTTACCGACCCAGTATGCATCCTGCTCTTGCCGACTCACTGGCTGGTTGTTGACTGGTGGAGCCGGCTGATGCTCCTCTTGAAGATGATGCGGAGTAATCACGGGCGCAGCACCAGTCATCTGAACACTATGCGTCGGCTGACTTACCGATGGGTAGTTTTGCACACTTAGCGGATTAGGCTGGTTCCCTGTATTCATCGGCTGCTGTACCGATGGTCCGCTCTGAGCATGCACTGGGCCTCCATAATGATACATTGACACGCCAGGCTGCTGAGCTGGTAGCTGGTTGACCCATCCGGGATTATAAAGCATCGGCATATTACTTACCGATGGATGATAGCTGACCGGAGCGTGTGGCTCTTGTATTCTGGACCAATCAATCACCAGATTACCTTGGGGAACTAACGTCCTAGCTTGAGAGTTTGCCACCAGCGGTTGACTGCCAGCTGTCATAATGTGTTGCATCGGCACAGAGTTTGCCGATGGTGGCATCAGAGGTACTTTAGGGATTACTTGAAGATCATTTGATCGCACTTGTACAGTTGGAGCAGGCGTAGAGTTGTGCATCATAGGGGCCATCGGTTGTGACTGCGTTGCCGATGTCGTAGAGTTCCTCCAAGCTGAACTATCTCCCTACACCAGATTAGAACCAGCATATAGATTCGGGGGCATACCGTATCCCCACCAGTTAGCAGGGGCTGGTCCTGAAATTGCCGACGCCGCTAGATCTGTGTTGAGCTTGGTGACGCTACCAGGGTTCGGTCTTGGCGATGTAGTCACATCGGCAGACGGTTCCACAGGGGTAGAAGACGCCATTGGGGCTGCCGATGGACTTGTAGATGCCAATCTAGGTTGATGATACGCTGGACCGACATATCGCGGTGCATGTCCTTCCTTGAATGATTGCGTAACAGCATTGTAGACAGTATTGGACAGCACGTTGGAGTGGCTAATTAATGCTTGACTTACAGCGGCATTAACCATCTCCTGCAGCTTACCAGGATTGGCGTCGTACGTGACCTGCCGTGGCAACGGCGGGTCTTGCTTCTGGATTGATTCGCCGCTTCTGCTGAGGCTGAAGGATTTGAGATATAACTGCTTGTATTCCTCCATAGCCCGCTCCATGGCCTGCTTCTGATCATCCTTCAGATCGGCCTCAGAGACTTCAATGATGTTCCTCTCATTGACGTCGGCGTGATCACCCATGATAGATGTGTAGATTTGTATAATTGGGTCCCACCGAGCGTGCCAAAAGAGGTGTTGACACAAAAAACGTCAGGATCTACGAACACCTCGGGCTATTACCCAAAGCTTGGTATCCGGAGGTGTGCCAGTCAATTTGACCAGTTAATCGACAAGGACGATAACTAGAGCAAGATCCAATCCAGACAACGGCGATGCGCCCGGATGCTGGGATTGGGGCTTGATCAGGATAACTAGAGCAGAGCTGAACGATGGCAACAACGATGCGCCCGGATGCCAAGGCTCAGAGGTACTCCCACGCGGAACTTGCAAGGATTTGACAGAGATCAAGACGATGCAGCCCATCGAAGCTTGAAGAACTCGTTAAAAGCTATAACTAATGCAAAAAGGGTAAATTGCGATAAAAAGTAGAATAGGAATAAAATTGGTTTGTTTGATATTGGATTGATATCCTTTTCCGTAGCCCTCGGGCACGTATTTATACTCCCGCATGGAGAGTTGTACAAAGACATGACACGTATCCTTCCTAAAACAAACTCCTAACTTTAAGGAAACTGACTCACGCAGGAGTCGGATCTAAAACAATAATATTTATTTTCCTAAACAAACATGCCTATTTTAAAGGAAAATAAACGACGCATGACTACTATAATAATACTGGTACAAAAATCACCAGTTTCCTTATGACTCTCTTCGATGGAAACTTTCCATCGGCAGATCCCTACAATCCGCAGTTTCCTTCTTTGGCCACTGGTACTCTTCTACCGATATCACACGCTAAGTCACCCTGTACTCATCGACATCCCATGTCCATCGGCATCGGCATCGGCAATACTTCCCGATCGACAACCTTGCATTGGCAACTGCTTTTACCAATCAGCCCCTATCGGCAACCGGTAACCGCTCTTTATCGGCAATCGGTAATGTCTCTCCATCGGCAATCGGCAATAACAACTTTACAGCCCAGACGATCTGACTTCACCAATTAACCTTATCAGCACGAACCATTCAGCCTCCATCGGTAACACACTTAGTCTCCTCACAGCATTTTACCATCGGCAATATTGGCTCGATTTCCCGATGCCGATGGAGAACGGCCGCTGACCAGTCAAGCCTTAGCTCATTTGACACGTGCTGAAAAACGATGTCAACACCAAGAATTGGAAATGGATGATAATGGAAGTGGTTCAACCCTAGACATGTGGTTCAAATAAAGGGAAGCAAGAAGATTCTCGGTGCACGCCATGTTACATTGCTCATTGCATAATTGGCCTCGTGCATGTGGATATATATATATATATATATATATATATATATATATATATATATATATATATATATATATATATATATATATATATGGGAGCGTATACTATGAAAACCAACTTGCTATGTAAACTATGCAAACTCTGATCAAACTCACACGATATATATATATATATATATATAATATATATATATATGGGAGCGTATACTATGAAAACCAACTTGCTATGTAAACTATGCAAACTCTGATCAAACTCACACGATTCTAATCCGATGGTGTTAGATGAAGGTGGGACAATTAAGCAGTTAAACCCTCCCACCAATCCAATCTTATTTATATTTTTCAACTCATCCATCGCTCGGTTACTCCCGTACGTTCTCCGTCACGCGACTCTTGACGCCGCCCCAGCACTGCGAGTGCGTTGTGGCCGGCGAGGTGAAACACGCCGAAGAAGCCCGTCTCGGTGCGGTTGTGCTCCGGGCATCCGTTGCAGCCGATGACGGCGCCACAGTCGTAGAACATGGCCGAGTTCATGTACCACTGCCCCGCCTATAGCACCACCAAATCGAATCCCGGGACCGCCGCCGCCCTCCGCTCGTCGGGCTGGTCGAAGTAGATCCGGTTGTGGTCCAGCCCTCCCGCTGCCGCCGCCCGACTTGGGCCTCTCCGTGCCGTTCACCAGAACGGCGACCAGCACTAGTACAAAGCAGTACTATACAGGCGATTCGGAAGCCATTTCTACTGGCGTTTTTCCAACGCCTGTGTGAAAGGCCAGTAGAAATGGACGATTTCTACTGGCGGTTGCTTGTGAACCGCTTGTAGAAATCGATTTCTACAGGCGGTTCTCTTAACCAACCTCCCATGGAAATATTTATCCGAAAATCGATTTTTAAAAACAAAAAAAAAGATTTAAATCCTGGGACGGGCTGAGAAGCGAGCTGCTCGTCGAACTCGCAAGTTGCGCATTTTTTCGCGTAAAATTAGCGAACGCGCTCCGCCGGGATTCGTTAAGCAACCACATGTAGAAATATTTGTCCGAAAATTGATTTTTAAAAAAAAAAAATACCTCCTCTATCACTCCACCCATCCGTCACTTGGGTTTAGATTCGGTAGTACTTCCTCATATTCTATACTAAACCGAGTGTAAATTGATTGTTTGAGCCACTAAACGAATTCAAATGAAAAAGTTGTGAACTACAAAGTTTCATAACTTTTTGAGACCTACAACTTTTATGTAGCAAGTTTTTTTATCCGAGATCGTTTACAAAAATTTGAATTTCAAATTTGACATATTCGAACGTATTTTTCGATGACAAGATGATATCAAATGAAAAAATTGTGAACTACAAAGTTTCATAAATTTTCGAGATCTACAACTTTCATGTAGAAAGTTTTTCCATCCGAGGTCGTTTACAAAAATCAAAAATAGCAGTATCCAGCCATTTTTAGTAGCGGTTTTCTTAAGAAACCGCCACTAAAAATCGATTTTTAGTGGCGGTTCCTGAAGAAAACCATCACTAAAAATAGTGTATTTTTACAGGCGGTTTTCCTAAGGAACCGCCACTAAAAATCAATTTTCAGTGGCGGTTCGTAACGATTTTTTTTCTATTTTTTTCTACTGGCGGTTGATAACCCAAACCGTCTGTGCTATTTTTCTGAGGCACAGGCAAAAATCGTTTTTGTACCACTGCATAACCCCGACACCGTCGCGTTGTGAGGCCTGAAATCAGGATGTAGCAATCAAAGTAGTGAGGTTCGTATGAAATCGTTTACTGACAAGAACTTCCTGAGCAGTTGCATCTCCCGGTTACAATTAATTTCACTAATGTTGAAGTTGTCAAATTCTAATATAGATTATAATTGTTCGGCATTTTTTATTATGTAATTTTTTTCTTGGTTTATACGTACATGCTTGCAGAAATTGAAAGGTCTGTGGGAACTGATGACCGGCAAGTCAGCTTGCAAGCGGGGCGGGTTGTGGACCGTCCACTAGCCGCTAAGCTGGCCGCGAAGCTATTAAGCGGGCTATGCGGCTATCATCGCGAAAGACTAGTGAAATTGGCGGACAAGCCAGAAAGGACCGCAAGTGCCCGCAAGCAAGATGACCACTTCCTAGAACAAGTTAATATTCTATTTTTTAGGATTTGCTTCGGTACACCTCCCTTCAAAAACTGCACGAATCTTAATGTAAATAAACACATGATTAATTAATCATTTTTTTAGCAGACTTAATCATTTTATTTATTGTTTTCTATGTTGATCTCGTATGGGCCCAGCCCGTAACCGGTCTATGCCCAGCCCAATTAGGTTCAGTCCAGATGAGATCCAACCAAATCAAAAATTAATTAATAAAATGATTAGTTAATTAAGATGTACCGGAGCAGTTCTCCTACTTTTGATGGGTGAAAAAAATAATAAAATAATTTGTAACTACGTTGCGGGTTGGGGGCTTATTGTCTTGTCCAATGGACTTTGCAGACTAGACAACTTTAGGCCACAAAAAAATTGAAGCTAGACCACATCGGCCACTAACAACACTCTCGCGGGGCGGCTCTGCGGGCTCGCGGAAAAACCCGCCCCATCTGCAAGCCGACCGACAAGGTAACTGAAAGTTCCGTGGGAACGCACTGGCTGCAGGAGCGCACCTGACACTACTACAAAATCCATTTTCCGTGGCAGTTGAAATCGATTAACTGTAGCGGTTATTTCAACCGCCACGGATCAATATCGTGGCGGTTGGAAGTTAACCGCCACGGTTAATCAATCTAAAAAAACAAAAAAAAGCGGATCCAGATCCAGGCCCAGGCCCAGGCCCCGATCCAGATCCACCTCGCTCGCCGGCAGTCGCGCGCCGCCCTTGCGCCGCGGTCGAACCGCCGCCGGCCTCCTCGCACCCTCACGCCGCCTCGGGGTGGGGAGGGGCGCCGGAGGAGGGGCGGACGAGGGAGAGAGGGAGGACCGCCGCCGGCGGGGGAGGGAGGGGCGGTACGCCGCCGGTGGGGGGAGGTGGAGGGCCGGGAGGGGCGCCGTGGGTGGGGGAGGGGAGGGGAGCCGGAGGAGGGGCAGGTTTGGTGGGGGAGGGGCGCCGTCGAGTTGGGGGTGGGACTTTGGGAGTGAGAGAGAGAGGAAATTAGGGTTAGGGTTTGGTTCGTATTTATACTGCGACTTGTTTCTGGGCCAAATGGGCTTCGTAGTGGGCTCAGCCATTCAACCGCCTCGCAAAATAGATTTACCGTGGCGGTTATTTTTTAACCGCCTCGGTAAATCTATTTTGCGAGGCGGTTGAATGTAACCGCCACGGTTAATCCCGACATTAACCGTGACGGTTTAGGTGAAAAACCGTCACGGTTAATAAAAGTCAAGTGCTATGCAAAATCATTTGTGTAGTAGTGTGAATCCCGCACAATCCAGCTCTACGACGAAATCCAGCAGTTTGCCATGTTTCCTACTGAGTACTGTGAAAATGTATGCGCAATTTGTACTTCATCTGGTAGTTATTTGTAGTAAATGGCATCCTGATTCCCAATTGCAAGGGCATGGGAAGCTTCGGCAACGCAAGAGCCTGTCAGACAACGCGACGAGCTCTGGCGGAAATTGCAGTTGGTGCGCGGCGTCGTCGGCGGGGACCGGGACAGTGACGAGCTCCGCAATTTCTGGCGTCGGGCGTTCCCGTCGCGTGACGGAGAAGGTACATAGCGATGGATGCTGGGATTGAGTTGAAAAAATAAATAAGATTGTATTGATGGGAGGATTTTAGTGTTTAATTATCTCACCTCCATCTAAGACCATCATATTAGAATCGTGTGGGTTTAATTAGAGTTTGCGTAGTTAGTTGATTTTCATAGCATACGGTCCCAATATATATATATATAACATTTCCATGGCACTAAGGTGATGTTTAGTTTCGTTGCTGGAAATAGTAACGTAAATGCAATCAGCTTACAGTGGCAAGCGTAACGTTGTGGGGGGCATTGGATAGCACCCACATACGATGGGCAATGGAATTGTACTGGTCATCATCGGATTACGGGGCAATCGATTACTGGCTGGATCAACCAAACGAAAATTATTACCGCCGTGAATGGGTTACGGGCCAATAAGGCCGAACCAAACAGCACCTAATTGAGTCCACATTTGGCTTCGCCGGTTATCGGCTCTCGAGTACGGAAAGGTGCGGGATGCAAAGTAATAACTGGCATTGGAGATATGTTAGTAGGAAGGAAGCATACACAGGGTGCCAAGGATATTTGGAAGGAAGCATTCGACAGGGTGCCGAGGATATTCTTTCCTCCGTCCGTGGATGGAAAACACTTGTCCTGCGGTTGTGGCAAACACAGAGACTTTCAAATCTCAGAGAACACATCATTCGAACAAAGATGACCGGTGATACTACCAGGCATGCCGCGCATAGTACCAGCTTTCACGTCCAAAAAATATGCTGCAAAAAGTAAATCATTTTAAACTCACGTTCCTGGATGGATTTGCGATCTCCGGCCATGAGTGGTTTTGGAGCACGAGGAGGTCAGGCGTGGCTTCCTGCAGCTAGCGGCCATCGCATGGATGCATGATGCGACCTGTTTGGTGATGTAACCGGATGGACATGCATGCGAGCCCCCCCGTCACGTACCCGTCGGTCTATCCTTTCCCAGGGATTCAGCAGGAGACGTCCCGATCTCGTCACCGTCGCCATCCATCCATCACATAAAATATAAATATTACTACTCCCTGCTCAGCTGCGACAGCCACACTGCACTGCACAGCACGAAGAGAGAGAGAGAGAGAGAGTCCATACAGGAGGCATGGCCGCATGGGGCGGCATGGCAATGGGGGAAGTGACGTTTGGAATGACGGATGGATGGACGCATGCATGCAAAAAGCTGAGGGAAACGGCCGTGTGGACTTTTAGGGCACTCGAGCACCAGCCATACTCACCACTGGCGGTACCGGACGGCGTCGTACACCGCACAAGCACGCGGTCAGAACCTCCAGGGCTCTCAGGCAGCCAGGCAGTCGCATCCCAGTCGATTTCCACAGCACGAACTATGAGTACTGTACCACAAACACAGTGGAAATACATGCATGACACATCTAATCCACGAACAAAGCTAGCTGCTGCTAAGCTAGAAGACACTGATCGACTGATCATGATTTACCAACCCATGGTCGGTTGATCAGTCACATCCTGCTACTGCAGTAGTGAGAGATAACCACACAGTTACACTCACCTTACCTAGAACGACGACAGACACTGACATACAATACTAGCAGCTAATTACTCAAGCTTAACGACAACGCATGCAGAAATCACTACTAATTGATAGATAAATTAGCACGACCATGTGGGGTGCGTGCAGTGCAGCACACAGTGCAGGTAGCTAGAAGCCCCAGCCGAAGGCGCCATCGAGCTGGCCAGGGCCAACAGCCATCTGCGGCGGCGCGGAGCGGCCCTCGACCTTGACCTCGATGCCGAGCGCGTTGGGGGGCCAGTGGAGAAGCCCGGCGCCACCGCCCAGCGATCCCATTCCCAGCGTCGCGGCGGACAGGCCGCCGCCCGCCGAGAGGAACAGTGGCAGCTGGAGGTTGTTGTCATGCACCTGCTGCAGGGACGAACGCAGGTTCGGGAAGAAGGCCGGAGCCGGCGGCGGCGGATCGAACGCCATCGCCAGCGGCAGCGAGCACGCTGCGTTGTACGGCTGCCCGATGCCGAGCGCGACGGCATCCAGGGCGCCGGTGGTGGTGCTAGTGGAGAAGCAGGGCACGAGCTCAAGGCCGGTGACCAGGTTGTTGTTGGTGGTGCTGGTGGCACCGCCGCAGTAGGCGGAGCTGGTGTCACCGTCGGCCGCATTGACCGACGCGAACAGCGACAGCGGGGAGGTGTCCGTGACGGCCGTGAGCAGCGGGCGAGGCGCGGACGACGCGGACGCGCCGCCTCCGCCGATGGAGGCCGAGGTGGAGTCCGAGAAGCAGGACTCGCCGGCGCTGCTGAGGCCGCCCAGACGGTGGTGGTGCTTGTTGCGGGCGTGTGGGACCTCGCCGGGCTTCTGGAACACCCTCGCGATCACCCACTCATCCTGAAAAGGGTACACAGCATGGGACGTGACAAACAAAGCTACAGTTCAGGTGACCTTCTTTTACTGCTCATAATTAATTAATAAAAAAACATGAATACTACTGTTACAATACAAGTTTATTACTGTTGTAGATTTTTCTTAATCCAGGAGCCATGAAATCGATCGAAGGCCTGTTTAGTTCCTAACAATTCATCCGAAATTCCAAGATTCCACGTCACATCAAATTCCTATCGAATTCCTATTCTCCGTCACATTAAAATATCGGCACATATATGAAGTACTAAATATAGATGAAATAAAAAATTAATTACACAGTTTTGTTGTACTTTGCGAGACGAACATTTTAAACCTAATTAATCAATATTTAGACAATTATTACTAAATAAAAAAAAATTACTAGAATTTTTTTATCACCCCTTTTCACCATCTAAACACCCCCAATTTCAGAAATTGGATCGCATAGCAGCAGTAACACAATAATTATACGGAATCGTCATCACTGGCCAAGAAAAGATTCGAATCCCTGTGCCCTACTGCTGCGCGGGGGTTGGGCTTGGGCTTTGCCATATCCACGCACGAACGTACTGCAATGTAGCAGCAGAGAGAGGTGCAGAAGCAAGCAGCAGTACGTATCCTACACGCATGCACTCAACTGTCTGAAGTCAGATGCATGCGACGCAGGGAAAACCAGGGGTCACGTAGTACAGTACAGGGCCCCTGTGCACTGTTTCACACTGTGCAGCTAGCTAGCTACTACTACTCCTACTCGTAGCCATGCGATGCTTGGAGTGTGACCACCCTTTTGCCTTCCCATCATCATTACATTGTGTCTCTAGTGCTGTACTGTCTGTGCACGTAGGAGTATCTGTAGTTTTGTGGATGGAGTAGTACAGAAACTATTTTTTTTTCTTTCGAGTTTTAGATGCATGCGTAAAAGAACATAAACAATTTTTTTGGACAAAAAAAAGGAACAATACAAAGCCAGGAAGAATGCGCTATTTATACAAAGCCAGGAATAAAAATGCTCGCTCAATCAGACAACATATACTAGTAAACTGTAACACAAGATGATCAGTAATGCGAGAAATCAAAAAAAAAGCGTGTTCAGTTGAGATTGTTGACTAGTACTAACCCTTGTGGAGCTTGGTAGGAAATGGTAGGCGTAGGTGCCCTCGAGGCGGTACTCGTGCATGACCCAGTGCGTCTTCTGCCCTTTCGGTGCGCGCCCGCGGTAGAAGACGAGCGTCTTCTTCATGCCGACGAGCGCGCCGGTGCGGCCGCTGCGGATCTCGCGGTCCTTGCCGGTGGCCTTCCAGTAGCCGGCCACCGTGGCGCGGTTGGTGCGCAGCCCCGTCGGGTACTTGCGGTCGCGGAGGCTGTAGAAGTACCACTCCTTCTCCCCCATCTTAGCCTTATCTGTGGGTCGTCGGAGGAGCAGTCAGACAAGGCAATCGCAGAAGCAACAGCAATGGCGTGAGTGCGTGATCAGCACAGCATGCAGATCGATCGAGATGAGAGAATGAAATCTATAGCATGCAGCAGCTGGGATCAGATCACTCACCCGGGAGCTCCCATGGCTCGCACTTGTTGAGGTCGATCTCGGTGATGGCGCGGCCGCAGAAGGTGCCGTCCACGGCCTTGCGGAGGAGGTAGTAGGTGATGAGCTCCTCGTCCGTCGGGTGGAACCGGAACCCCGGCGGCAGCTCTCCTCCTCCGCCGCCGCCGTCCAGGCCAAGCCGCGTGCCCAGCACGCCGAACCGCTCCATCGTCCTCAGCACAGCAGCAGCTAGCTAGCAGTAGCACCAACGTAAGTACAAACAAACAAAACAACACGATCCAGGAACATCCGTCCATTAATTAATGCAAGAGCTAGCTAACAAGAGGAAGCCAAGGGAAAGGAATGGAATGGAAGGATCAGATCAGATAAGTGTGGCCAGTGTGTACCACCACTCCGCCTACCTGTGCTGTGCCGGCCGGCCTGTGGTGTGAGAGTAGTGAAGCGAAGGCTTTCTTACCCTTTTGTTTTGGGGATGGAGCTCCGGCTGGGCTCGTGGGCTTTCGTTTTATAGTGGGCAGGGCAGGGCAGGGGCATTGTGGCATGCGCTTGCCAGGGACAGGGACAGACAGGGAGGCGTAGTGCAGTGGCTGGCTGGCTGGCTGGGGTAGGAGGAGAAGGTGGGTGAGAGGAATAAATGCCGGATTCGACGAATCGGGGACGGTGTCAGTGTCTCCAAGCCGACTGCGCCATGCGTTGCGTGGGAGGGAGTGGACGTGGCGGAGTGGTCGAGCTTTTGCTTCTGTCTGGAGTTTTGGGGAAGGCTGGACGGTGGACACACATCGGATCGGACGGACCCAAGGGCGTGGCGACGGTGGAATTCTTTTACGTAGAGTACGTTTATTCACCTACCAAACCTATTTACGCCTCACAACGAGACAAAAAAAAACTGTATGAAATGTAGTAGTGTCAAACCAAAGATGAGGGCATACTACTACTCAAGTGACTGCATATTATATCACATTGTCATTGTCTCGCTCATATAGCCTCCTACTAGGTCAAATCAAGAGCCCGTTCTTCACTCGAAAGACTCCACTAGTACAGAACCTGGTGGTTCACAACCCATTTCTACAGGTTTTTTCAGCGTCGCCTACGCTGGGGTCAGTAGAAATGGAGCATTTCTACAGGTGACAGGCGATTCTCTTAGTGAACCGCCTGTGTAAATGACTCATTTACATATACGGTTCACTAAGGGGGTGTTTAGTTCCACCCCCAAAATCCAAAATATTTCAAGATTCCTCATCATATCAAATATTTGGACGATTGCATGGAAGATTAAATATAGATTAAAATAATAATTAATTACACAGTTCATCTGGAATTAAGGAGGCGAATCTTTTGAGCCTAGTTACTTCATGATTGGACAATAATTACCAAATAAAACCGAAAGTGCTACAGTGTTATTTTGCATTTTGGTTTTGGATCTAAACACCCCTAAAAGAACCGCATGTGAAAATAATTTTCTAATTTTTATTTTTTAGTATTTATATATTATTATATATATATTTATATATATATATATATATATTGTTATTGAAACTAGTAAACCTTACTGGATGATGTTCAAATATAGCAACATATAATTTAAATACTTCATACATACATCTATTATTACTTCAAACTTTCATGCTCGCAATAAAGTTACAAGTGTATGACACCCTATATACATTAGTCTTATGCTCACACACATAAAGTTACAAGTGTATCACACACTATATATATCAATAGTTTACACATGTCCTCTAAAAACCGCCCCGAGTAAGATTTAGACTATAAAACTCTATGAGCGCTTTATACTCTGGCTTGGCTAATTCACTGTATGATATTTTTCAAAAGTTGAGATGACATGTTTGATTAGAAAAAGACTCACGTCCTCAATTATGTCATACAACGTCTTTTCATTGATTGTCGTCGTCTTGGCTTTCTTGGAAGGTTTCTTCGTGTATCCTGACATGTCTCCGCTCATGTGCTCCCACACGTAGTATCCACAGAGGACAGATCCTGGTGGTTGCTTGTGGCACTATATACAAAATAGAAAAGTGGTTATTTATAGATGCTCGCACACATGTGGATTTTATAAGAGTAAGTTTTCATACAACTTACCAGCTAGTCATATATAACTTCCAATGGTTTCTTTTTTTTTTTTGCTTCGACTCAAGCTTTTCACCGTGGATTTTATAAAAACCGCCATGCCCTACAAATACAATCATCATGTTAATTATTCTTAAAATCTTATAATGCAAAAGTATACGTGCATATATCTCGACTTACAGCTCTAAGTTCTTAATGAAACTTGCATAGTTTGCTGGCGGGTAATTTGTGGAGTCTAGTACCACCACCCTTCCTTTTCTAGGATAAATGACGACACAGATCCAGTGGTCCCTGCATGAATCAAATTCATGATACATTTGTGCATTGAAAATATGTAGTTTGATCACCCAAAGTTATACGGTGTCACTACCCAAACTCATACTTACCCAAAGTTGTACGGTGCCACAATCGATTTCCTATCTTGATACTTCTTCATACACTTTGAAATGTAGAAGGCGTACTTGGATTCAAATTGAAACTTTAAATTTTTCTTTTTCGTGGCACGTGCTTCACCTACTAAGCCCCTTAAATCGTCGTTGTTTTCCCCGATTATGAAGGTGTGCCTTTCTTCGCATATATCAATTGGGTTTAGATAGCCAACCCTTTGCTCGGCACAATAATCGAAATCTTGGCCGTAAGTCTGCTCCTCCTGATCATATAGCATTCTACAAGGCACATGCATGTCAGATATTGAATATTGATGCAACAACAATGGATGTGTAACTATGTAACACTTACAATGCAAACGTCGTTATGATCTGTACGTCTAACCTCTCGAAGTTCATCATCAACCAAAGGTCTTCAAAGCTAATCACGCACAGATCATGAACACTTTGAAATGCCTTATGTGGTATACGCACGTTGATGGCGTGAATGCTAGCAGAAGAGGCTCTCATGTACCAGTCATTCAACCTTTTTATATTATTTGGCACCTTTTGGAGTTTATCCCAGTTCAGTAGAGGCTTTCCCACCACATAGTTTTTAGGCACATACTTGTAGTCTTCAAAAGTGGGCACCTTGAATGTGCAGGGAATTACCTCATGCACTGGTTGCGCTGACTTCTTTAGCTCAGACAAGTCGCGGACTTCAATTTTGCATTTTGTCCCAAGTCCTTTCAAAAATCTGGCTGTGACAGTTGTTTTCTTCTTTGGCTCGAAGGGGGAAATCAACTTGGGCATCGAAAACTTCTTCTTTGGCGGCGCTGGTGTTTGTTTATTAGGATCTTTGGGTTGTGGGGAAGGTGTGGATTTTTGTTGTGGAGACGACGGAGGTGATGTTTGTGGTGCAGATGGTGCTAACTGTGGTGGAGGTGACCGAGGTGGCGGCGGCGATGGAGGTGGCGGTGGCGATGGAGGTGGCGGGGGTGATGGAGGTGGCGGAGGTGACCGAGGTGGGCTCCAATGAGAATGGATTGGTGATGGTGGTGGGTTCAGAAGAGGATCAGTCGGTCCCAATGACTCAACTTGTATCACTTGCGAGGACGGTGCAGGTTCCGTCAGTTGGACGTCTCGCCGAGGCCAAATAATGAAATTGTTTAGAGCATGTCCGAGTTTCTCAATGTCCTCGGGACCGGGGATTTCTAAAATCTCATCCTCATATCCTTGGACCACGGTCGATACTTCTACTCTGCAGTAGTCTTCATGAATGTCAGCACCGTGGTACTTGCATCCTGGGATCGCTTTGCCTGTGGCTACTTTTGTACAGTGATTGTTAATGTCATATCTTATGACTAGGGAGCAAGCCACTGGAGTAACAATGTTGTCAACCGGATATTGAACCTTATTCTCTGTAGACGCGACACTGCTTGGTATCTCAGCAATGGTCTACTAGGACACCACTGGGAATAATTGCATCTGGGGTGTCTGAGTGCTCATTTGTTGATTTGACACAGCACTCGCCGTTTCTGCATCAACTCAGCAGGAGGATCATCTACCAATTTTTACATAAACTCTGTGAACTCTTTCTTAGCCTCCTCCTTCCAATAGCTAGCAATTTCTTCCTTGTATCGATCATGTTTCCTATACTCACCTTCCCACTGAGGGTTGAATCCCTCCTTCCATCCTTCTTTGGATGACACGCCTCGAACACGGCCAGGATGCTCAGAGTTACCCAGGCCCTCGCTAAGGATGTCCCTCTCTTCGTGGCTTGAATTTACCTTCCTGCTGCTTGGCTGCCACCGCAAAGATGTTCTTTGCTACTTGTTAAACCTCAGGGTCATCAAAGGACAAACCACTCTCGGTTTCCTTTGGTTTTCGAGCCCGAATCCAATTCACGGACCTTTCACCAACTTGTTCGGATAGCATCGACAACCCTTTCGCCTTCCGCGTAGCATCTTCTTGTTGCCATTTGGGAGCCTGACGCTGATAACCACCTGACCCTAGACGGTGGTGGTACTTATTCTTCTTAGCGAGAGCGGAGTTGGCTTCGCTCATAGATACGAAGTCTGTCTCTTTCTTTTGCTCTAGAAAGACCGCCCACTGCTCTTTAGAAATCTTGTACGTTGTTGTAGGGTCCAACCCTTTCTTGGCAAACTTGTTATTCAAATCGTACCTCCAGTTTCGGAAACTGACCGCACACTGCTTCAATGTATAGTCCTTTACCAGTGCCTCTGGTACGGCTCGAGGAAACTGGAACCTCGTCTTCATTTTTTCCCAAATTCTCGTCTTGTCATCCTTCGACCCACTGGACCATTTGTTGATAGTGATGTCAAGAAAGTCCCTAACACAGAACCCAATTGCGTTCTGGTACTTGGCTAGGGCCTCCAAAGGAGCCGTGGGTTGTCCGGTCAGACTGACTTCTAAGATGATATATACGTCATCTGGAAACTTGTTCAATCCTCTCTCGCCTCGTTTGGCACCACTCTGCTTCCTCTTCCTTGATCTCTCAGTAGTCATCGTTGCGGTCAGTTCGGGTGCACCTTCGACACGTTCTGCGGCATGTTGCGAGATTAACTCTTGCATCTAGGTCAATGTCCTCTGAATATAGACATTGTGAATTTAATGGTGATGGTTTATAAACATCATATCATATAATAATAGGCACAATATAATTACCTCCTCGACTTCTTGATCATAATCAGGGTCTTGGCGTAATTCACGCTCAACTTGTTCTCGAGCCTTCCTCACTTCGGGAGGCTTGAAGTCGTCGCTCGAAGATGATAGGTTCCCTTCTTCTTCCTCCATGGGGTCGGACGACCCCAGGCCTTGCCCCGTTTCATGGGTATCTTGTACTTGCTCCGTGGGGTCGGACGACCCCACACCTTGCCCCGTTTGGTGGGTATCTTGTAGTTGATCCGTGGGGTCGGACCCTGGGGCATGTTCCATGTGAACGGGCCCTTGTGCTTGGTCTCCGCTTGGAGATGTCATCTATATAAAGGATAGGCATCTATATAAGCATACTTATAAGCATTTAAATAAGCATTTATATATATAAAGAAGCATTTATAGATATAAGTATTGGAAAAACATATATATATATATGTATATATATATAAAGAACCATTTATAGATATAAGTATTGGAAAAGCATGCATTTATATAAGCATTTATATATATATATAATATATATATATATATATATATATATATAAAGAAGCATTTATAGATATAAGTATTGGAAAGGCATTTATAGATATATAGAACCATTTATAGAAAACAAAGCAAATAAAAAGGAAAAAGAAGAAAAACCCCTCCCCTCTCTGCTTTCGGCCTGAAGGCCCAGCTCAGCCTTCCCCCTCTCCCTTCCTTCTCTGCCGCGCGGCCTAGCCCGAAGGCCCAGCTCGGCCTTCCCCCTCCCCCGCATGCATGTTCGGACAGCCCGAAGACCGGCTTGTTCGGACACTCGAACCCGCCCTTCCAACTGACAGACCAGGCCCGCACGTCATGTTCGTCTTCCCCGCGGATCGCCACCACGCCGCCTCCTCCGCGCGCGCCCGAGCCGCCCTCCTCCCATAGCTCGCAGCGCCGCCCCGACCTCGGCCACACGCTCCAGTCGCGCAGCTACCGCCACCGCAACTGCCCGGCGCCGCCCTCCAACGGCAAGCGCGCGTCCAACAGCAAGCGCACGCTGCTCGGCGCGCCTCTGCGACCTCGGCCACCGCGCTCGCACTCGCCCACCACGCGTCGGCCTCCTCACCGCCGCCACACCACCGCGCAACCAACCGCCGCCGCTACAGAGAGAGAAGAGGACGGAGCGGCCGAGGACTTACCCCGGAGGCGACTCCGGCTCAACGGAGATGGCCGGTGAGTGGCGGAAAGGGTGGCGGCGGCTTGTCGGAAAATCGGGCAGCCTTTCGGCATCGTTTGGATTCAACTGGCGCCTTCGGACATAGAAAATTTTGGGGAAGAGCGCGCGGGATATAAATACTGAGCCGATTTCTACAGGCGGTTGGCATTAGTACTGATCCTCTTTCTACAGGTGGTTGGCAATGCCAACCGCCAGTATAAATGAATTTGCATAAATAATTCAAAAAAGTTTAAAAACTCATATCTTGAGATCTATTGTTCCAAAAATTGTGAATTAAATTTTGTAGTGTTTGTCTTGACAAGATATACATGTGAAAAATATGAAATGACATCATTGAGATAATTTTATATGTAACTATATTTATTCGGGTTTAGCGCATAGGGTTCATCATCTCGGGATTATAGAAATAGATTGCATTTATGTAACATTGTATAGATACATAAATAGGGTCTGACATTGTAACATAAATGGATTACATGACAAATAACAAAAATAATCTAGGCAGCTAAACTATTCTTCCTTGTCCATCGTGGCGCACCCAAGGTAGCGATTTTTGTGGGATGCTTCGCTCAACACTTCTTATTTTTAGTGGATGGTCATATACAAAGAGACACATGTTGTTGAACTCATGAAATTCATCCAGGTCAAATACACCATCAACCCCTATAGCTTGTTGCTTTCCAGGAATAACTACAAGCTTCGTCTTGTCGGTACTTTTCTTCTCATTAGGACAAAGGATTTGTTCAACATAGAAGACCTGTGCAGCACGGTTATCCATTATCCACGGATCATATTTGTAGCCTACCTTACTTAGATCAAGAACTCTGACCCCAAAGTTGTCCACTGTGACATGTTTGTCTTCAACCCATTGACATCGAAACATAGGGACCTGAAATGTACCATAGTCTAGCTACCATATAGCATCAGCGAAGCCAAAGAACATATTTTCATCCCCAGTTTCAGAGTCTAAGGCATCACATCGAACTCTACTATTTTGTGCAATGCTCTTTTGGTCCTTGTACTTGGTATAGAATGTGAATCCACTAATGTCATAGCTTTGCCATGTTGTGACCTGGCGTGATGGTCTAGAAGCCAACACCTTGATGGTGCGTTCCTCAATTGTTTCTCCCTCTGGAATGTCAAGCTCCTTTAGCCATGAGGTGAACTTATTCTTGTGTTCCTTCATTAACCACTCATCTGTGTGCCCATGATTTTGTTTGCGAAGCTTATCAATATGTTGCTCGATGAAAGGCTCCATTATTGAGAGTTGATGAAGGATGTTGTGATGTGCCTCAAGGACTGAATTGTAATCTTGCGGGACTAATGATTTCTTTCCCATCCTCCCTCTTCCATTCATCCTACCATCATGTCTTGACGGAGGCAAACCTATTGCATCCTGGTCTTTTAGAACGTTGTTGCAGAATGGACCACCAGACTCAATTGCCTCTTCGGTTAAGTACCCCTCTACCATGGACGCCTCAGGACGAGCACGAGTTGATACATAGCCATTAAGTGTTGACATGAAACGCTCATACATGAGACCCAGTGCCTCTATCTGTGGAACCAAGTGCACCACAAGGTGAACCATAATATCGAAGAATGCTGGAGGAAAACATATTTCGAACTGTGACACTGTCTCCGCTGCAAATTCCTTAAGAGATGTCAACTCATCACGGTCGATCACCTTCTGTGAGATCCTGTTGAAGAAGTAGCACAACCGTGTGACTGTAACCTTTATCCACACTAGATTTATAGCCCTGATGGCAATAGGGAGGAAAGTAGTCAGCATGGTATGACAATCATGTGAGTTGTAGTTGGTGAGTGTAAGGTCTTTCATTGACACGATACTTCATATGTTAGAGCAGAATCCAGATGGGACCTTCAGATTCTTCAACCACACACACATCAAATGTTTCTCATCATTGTTGAGGTTGTAGCTTGCTGCCGGGAGATGGTACTTCCCATTTTCTTGAAGAACGGGGTGGAGTTCTTTTTTTATGTCTAACTGTACCATGTCCAGACGTGACTTTAGTCCTTCCTTTGTCTTGCCCTTTATGTCTAGCAAGGTTCCAATTAGGCTTTCAAACATGTTCTTCTGAACGTGCATACCATTGATCGCATGGCGTACGTCTAACTCAGGCCAGTATGACAAATACTCGAAGAAAATAGATTTCTTCTTGAATGTAGCCCCTGGAGTTGGTTTGACATTCTTTCTTGGTTTTCCGTCTGTTGTCTTCTTCCCGAAAACAAATTTAAGGTTCCTGACTAGGTTGAAAACTCTTTTGCCTTTATTATTGTCTAGTGGGGCAGTAGACCGGAGTTCAACGTTATTGTCGAAGTGCTTATCCATCTTCTTCTGGCAGTACATGTGTCCTTTCGATAAGAAGCGTCTGTGCCTCATGTACACTATCTTATTAGATGTAGTAAGGGACACGTGAGCGGTTTCATCTATGCATACCACACAACCAACCTTTCCCTTGAACTGCCCTCATAATGTGAAGAGAGCAGGGTAATCGTTGATGGTAACAAAGATAATTGCTCTCAACGTGAATGATTCTTGGTGGTACTCGTCCCACATTTTAACACATATTTCCCACAATATCTTCATGTCTTCCATTAAGGGCTCCAAGAAAACATCTATGTCAACTTCAGGCTGTGTAGGTCCAGAGATAAGGATGGTTAGCATGAGATACTTTCGCTTCTGCATCAACCATGGGGGAAGGTTGTAGATGGTGAGGATCACCAGCCATGTGTTGTGTGTGCTGCTCCTCTCAGCCAATGGATTCATTCCATCAGTACTCAATGCAAACCTAACATTTCTTTGTTCCTTTACAAAGTCTTCGTGGATGTTATTAAAATCTATCCACTGCTTGCCATCGGCTGGGTGCCGAAGCTTCCCATCATCTTTGATGTGCTCATTAGAAGCATGCCAGCTCATAAGTTTGGAATACTCTGGGTTAGCAAACAAACACCTCAATTGATCGACCACAGGCAGGTACCATATCACCAAAGCGGGAATCTTTTTCAGCGCATAATAGTCTACTTCTTCTTTTTCTTTGCTCGTGGGTTTTGAACTCTATTGGGTCTTCTTTCGCTTCTTTCCTTTACTCACCACTGAGGTAGCACAGTGCTCCTCTTTGTAGTCTTTATTCGTTTTATACCTACTTGCATTACACTTTGGATAGCTCTCCATGTCCTTATATTCGTCACCTCGATATAGGATACAGTAATTTCTACAAGCATGGATCTTCTCAACACCCATCGTGAGTGGACTGATTAGCTTCTTTGCATAGTATGTATTAGCAGGCACTTTGTTTTCCTTTGGAAGCATGTCTGTGATAATACTCAAGAATGCATCAAAGCCAGCATCACAAATACCAAACCTAGCTTTGTATACCAACAACTTTAGCACCGAACGCAAGGTCGTGAACTCTTTGGTGCAACCCTTAGACTCATCGTACAAAGGCTCTTTTGCTGCCTTCATCAGGGCCTCCATACCTTTCTTGAAGAACATTGATGGATCTTTTGCATGATGACGCAACATTGCCTCCAGGAATTCTGCATCTTCCGCAACCATATTATTTTGCATCACATCAGTTCCGACGCCTTAAATTCCTCCAGCGAAATCATGATCAAGACCATCGGTGACATGTTGTTGTGTCTCGTGTACTAACTGAAACCCACCGTCAACAAGCAGATCTGGACCATCAGCGTCGATATTTGCACGGCTAACAGTTGTATAAGGCACAGAGCTCTCCTCTCTGTGCTTTGTCCAAATCAAGTAATCCTTCATAAATCCTCGGCGGACAAGATGAGAAAGGATATGTTGATGGTCATCAGATACAATAACATTTATGCAGTCCATGCATGGACAATGTATGTGCTTCTTCTTTGTTCTTGAAGCATGGTTCTTAGCAGCAACAATAAACTTATAAACCTCGGGTATGTATGTTGCATCTAGTCTTGATAACTTATACATCCAGAATGACCTCTCCATCGATCAATACCTGATTTTCAAAAGGGAGAGACGACAAATATTATGTAACCATCTTAATCAACATGACTTGAAGAAAATAAAGAAAATAAATGAAAATCAAAACCTCCCCCTTAGAGTTTATTAGCCACTAAGTATCATTGATCAACATTAACACAACATTGATCAATGAAAACAAGTAAATATATCTAGCATAAACTAAATTAAAAAGCAAAAATGAAAATGGAGCAACAATGTGGCTCAAATTGGCATCAACATGACATGAATAAACTAAGAAAACAACCTAGGTATTCTTCTCTCTCACTCATGGTGAAACCTAGATCCAAAATGTGGCTCAAATTGAGCAAAAATGAGCTAAATGAGGTAATAGGGACATAAACTAACCTTTTTTAACAACCTCCTTCCAAGAAATGAAGATCAAAACCTCTCCCCTTGTATTTTGATAAATGTCCCCTTGTCTCTATAAATGAATATCAAAACCTCCCCCTTAGAGTTTATTAGCTAGGGTTTAGGTCCAGCCAATAAGTATCACAATTAAATTAATGAAACATAAGTGCATAAAGTGGATGAAATAAATTGAGAAATAAAAAAGTATATTAAAAAACCTAAGTAGAATAATAAAAAACTAACAAAAAAACTACACTTCCCTCTATATATAAATTCTATTTAACACAACATTGATTCATGAAAACAAGTAAATATATCTAGCATAAACTAAATTAAAAAGCAAACATGAAAATGGAGAGAGGAGAGATGTTATATAACCAATTTAATTAACCTCACATGAATAAAACAAAGATAATAACCTAGGTATTCTTCTCTCTCACTCATGGTGAAACCCTAGATCCAAAATGTGGCTCCAATTGAGCAAAAATGAGCTAAATGAGGCAATAGGGACATAAACTAACCTTTTTAACCAATCTCCTTCGAAGAAATGAAGATCAAAACCTCCCCCTTGTATTTTGAAAAATCTGGACCTCCAAAATCGCTTCTAATGGAAAGTGGCGGCTAGAACTGTAGCTGGTCGGGAGGAAGAAGAGAGTGGGGTCGGGAGGGTGGTATATATAGGCAGAGTCTACCACTAGCGGTTGGCATAAGCCAACCGCCAGTGTAAATAGGATGCCAACCGCCTGTGGAGAGTTATTACCACTGGCGGTCGGTTGGCATAAGCCAACCGCCAGTGTAAATGGGCCTATTTACACGGAAATAACTCTCTACAGGCGGTTGGAAAGTCAGCCCGGACCAAAACACACCACAGGCACCGTGCAACCCAAAACCGTCTGTGGTGTGTTTTGGGGGGCGCCAGCAAAAACAATTTTTCTACTAGTGTTCGTCTCGTAACAAATTACAAAGAAACTATGTAATTATTTATCTTTTTACCTATATTTAATACTCCATACATGTGTCTAAATATTCGATGTGATAGGAAGTTTTGTAAAGTTTTAGAATTTTGAAGCGATCTAAACACGGCCTAGGTCTTGCTTAATTCCCTTCAAAATTCCAAAACTTTACAAAAATTCTCGTCACATAATATTTTTATACACATGCATGGAGCATTAAATATAGATAAAAATACATAATTGTTTAGTTTATCTGTAATTTATGAGACAATCTTTTGAGTCTACTTACTCTATGGTTGGACAATAATTGTCAAATATAAATAAAAGTGCTACAGTGTCTTTTTTCTAAATCTTTTTGCATCTAAAGAAGGCATTAATTCAAGGGAAGATGTGAAATGATGGTTTATTTTATAATGAAGACAATATTCATTGGCGTAAAAGTGCTCCATGAGTGACCTCCTACGCACTATTAAAAAAGAGCTTTGAGGCCTCCCATTTCCGAAAAACCAAACCAGGGTTCCCAAAGGATGAGTCGACCCCTTTGTATGAAGACCTACCTATCGATTCGTGCGGCAACGACTACTTCATGGAGAGATGGTCGACGTCTCTCGTCAGCAGAGCTCAGACAGGATGTTTGGTGTATCAAAAACATTGGTGAGTCATCCTTTCTCGGAGGGCGGGGTACGCTAGCTCAAGGGAGTTATGTTGGGACATCGGGAGGGTATCGACTCTCTTCATCCTTTTTCCCATTTCCACATCTCTGGTAGCGGTGATCCATCTTGTAAGGACCTACTAAGCCTAGAGGGGGTGAATAGGCCTATTTAAAATTCACTTGCACAAATTGTCAGTCCACAGGCGCGGCACTACCGCTCTCAACCCCGGCACTGCAGCGCTGCCCGACACTGCTGCTCTCTGGAGCGGCAATGCTGATCAGCAAGACAGAAGTAAACACAATTCAAAAACTAAGATGCAAAAGTAAATTATGCTTGAATGGAAACCTTCCTAGGAGTGTTGTGAAGCTACAGTACCACTTGAATGTGGTAAGAACACTCCCAACGCATAGATCAGGACCAAACCCTAGAATCAACTTGAGAGCAATATATATTAAAATAAATGAACAATCACAAGATGACACAAGGATTTATCCCGTGGTTCAGCTCGCCACTAAGGCTTGCCTACGTCCACGTTGTTGAGGTGCGCCACACAAGGCTCGGGCTCACCACCAAGGCTTGCCTTTTCCTCGGTTTCAAGTCAAGAGAGCTAACTCTTGAGATGAGGGGTAATGTATTAGCTCAATGATGGTGTTACAAACCTCCCTAGGCTGCCACAAAGAGAGGGCAAGCTCTAGGGTGACACCTAGTCGGCTAGGAGCAACCTCCAAGAGTAACAAACTCAAAATGTCGGCCACCACGCGAACCAAATGCTTGTGGAAGTAGTAGATCTGAGGGAGAAGCTTCCGCTAAAGCTTAGAGGCTCAAACTCTCAAAGATTTGAGTGGAAATCAATGGAGGAGAGTAGGGGAGCTTCCAAGAGAGAGGGGAGCAAGGGAGAGCTTCTCTTTCTGTTCTGGTTGAAAATGAGTGAGTAGAATGGCAGAGATGACCGTTGGGGGAGAGAAGGGGATAAGAAATGCCCCTTCTTTGCCAACGGTCAGAACTCAAGTCACGGCAGTTGAAAGGTCTAGGAATGGCTAGAGGGGGGTGAATAGCCGAATTAAATTTTCTACAACAACACTTAAGCAAACTTGTTAGAATAAAACATGGCGTTAAGCAAGTTTGCTCTAGCTCTATGGTTATGCAAGCCACCTACCAATTCTAGTTACTAGCAAGATGAATTCTATGTCGCACACAAAAGGCTAGATAACTAGTGCAACTAGACTAAGCTACACAAGCTAAGCTAGAGGCTCTACTTTGAAAGAATGTAAAGAATGTAATACAAAGCTAGAGATAGAATGGTTATACCAACGTGAAGAGATAAGCCAAAAGATAACCAATCACAATATGAATCCTCGGTAGAGACAAGTTGACACAATGATTTTTTTACCGAGGTTCACTTGTTTGCCAACAAGCTAGTCCTCGTTGTAGCGATACACCCACTTGGAGGTTCACGCGCTAATTGGCAATCACAAGTCAAACCCGTCACCGGGTGCCGCACAACCAACACAAGATGGGGATCCACAAGCTACGTGGAATCCACTAGAGATACCTTTTGCGAATCTCCCATGGGGTAGGTTCAAGAACCCCTCACAATCCACCGATTGGAGCCGGAGACAATCACCTTCCTCCGCTCAACGATCCTCGTCGCACCAAGCCGTCTAGGAGGTGGAAACCTCCAAGAATAACAAGAGGTCCGCGATGACGACGATCACCAAGTGCCACTAGAATGCAATCAACAAAGCAATGCACTTGGATTCACACAAACTCTCATGAATATGTCAAATATGTTTAGAGGATGAGTGGTGGGCTTCTCACAAATGAACACAAGTGTGTGAGTGATGAGAATATGCAAGAAGTTTCCCCTAGGGTCCGCCATATCACCTTATATAGCCCACACTCAAACACTAGCCGTTTTGCCCACAAAACAGAGTCTCTATGTCTACTCCGGACGCGCTTTTCACAGGGGGTCCGGACCAGCGTCCGGACCCACCTCCTACACAGAGCCAACGGCTCTATTAGCCACACCGGACGCGACCTCCGGACGCGCGCTCTGCGCCATCCGGACTATGCCGCATGCATCCGGTTGCCTTCCAATTCAAACAGCTCAGCTTCGCGCCTTCACCTCTGTCTACCACGTAGCTCTGGATGCTACTGTAGCCTACGTCCGGACTCACTGCACCGTGCGTCCAGAAATAAATCTAGAGAACCCGAGAGCTCCCTCTTTCTCTTCCTCCACTCCGGACGCAAGTCCGGTCCACTGTCCGGACCATCAACAGAGTCCGGATCAAAGCACACAGAGAGCAACAGAGAGAGTCACGCCTCCGGACGCGCATCCGGACCTCTGCGTCTGGATGGCGAACAACATCCGGTTCCTCTCCTCAGCCAGGCACGCTAGGGTTTGCCTCCGAACCCATCTCCGATGGTCCGAACCAGCCACGCATCCTGCGTCCGGACCTCTGTCCGAAGCTCTTTCGAACTGCCAAACACTTCTCCAACTTCTCCAAGCTTCCAAGAGCCAACACTAAGTGATCTCAACACTTGTGCACGTGTGTTAGCTTTTAGTTCACATTTATCTTGGAATTAGTTGGTTGTTCTCACTAGTTCAATTGATTTTAATGCAATGCATATGAACCTAGTGGCACATGATAACCTTAATCATACTTAAGAGCTCCCTCCTTGATAGTACGACTATCTATCCTAAATGTGATTGCATCCTCTATGATGTCTTGATCACCAAACCGAAAATGGTTCCTAGCAATCACCTTTGCCTTCACACCATTTTCCTTTCCAGCACCATGCTAGAGCTTGTGCCATCCACTTGATCCACCTTGCTCCATCACATGGTATGTACCAACCTATCTCATAATTCACACTTAGAGATCCAAGGTTAGTACTTGAGTGGGTTTCATCAATTACTCAAAACCAAAACATATGGGAGACTCTCAATCTCCCCCTTTTTGGTAATTGATGACAACCCTTCCATAAAGATATGAAATATAATCATTTTGAACTTGAGTTGCTTGTCCAAGCATTTTAATCAAAGATTCAAGATTTGGACAAGTTACACAAATTCGGTTTGGTAGTTATTAGCTCCCCTACATATGTGCTTCATGAGTTTGGTTCAAGTTTTGCACATATGTATGGATAGACATTGTGGGAGAGTAAATGGCTACCAAATTATGCTAAGGTATAAGAGTAGACCTTTGAAGCATGATACCATCGGAGTGCGGAATTTAGAATCACCCTTAGCACCATGATTAGCTAGACATCAAGTAAACACTAGAAACCCTGTGAGATCAACATTAAAAGAGAGGGTTCTAGATACAACTTGAAAAACCATTTGAAACTATTATCTAGCTTATCATCCTATGCATGCTAGTTGATCAATCATCATTCAATTTGTATCACTAGCAAGCACCACACAAGCATGCATTTTGAATTTGAAGTACTTGTGCAACAATACATATGAGGATGCAAAACATTCAAATGCAACACAGTGTTCATGAGCTTGCTCCCCCTATTTGTATGTTCTTTTCAAAAATGATTTTCCATTTTTCTCCCTTTATCTTTCATTTCTCCCCATATATCATATATCTTTTGATTCTCCCCCTTTGTCATCCAATTGATACAAAAAAGTGGGACCAATTATAGATATTCAAGTTTTAGCTCCCCCTAAGTGTGAGATAGGATGAAAGATTATTTTCAACTTTGGTTTGAACTAATATACTTGCCCAAGATATTTAATTCGGTTTAAACCATAGACAAGCTTATTCACACATGCTAAGATGGTTATCTTGCCTATGTTGAATTAAACATTTGAGTTCATAGACATAGAGAAAACACTAGGATTGCAAGCACATTAACATGTCATATGCCACCACTAGATCATATCAACTCATAGAAGCTATAGTGGCACCATATAAGCATCACATATATTTTAGTTTTAGTTTTCATGAATGAGCCTAGAAGCATGAGTGATTTCTAAATGCTCTACACAAGTCCTAACAAGGTATGCTTGAATGCTCTCAAATTAACTTTTACCTTGCATAGTTGGAGTAGAGGCATGTCATATAAGTGGGGGTGCATCAACTCATGTTGGAGAAGTCAAGTATGTTCAACTCATTCCTTAGCTTGCAAAACTTTTTCTCATCTAGTGGCTTGGTAAAGATATCGGCCAATTGATCTTCGGTGCCAACACTTGTAATAGAAATGTCCCCTTTCAATTGATGATCTCTAATGAAATGGTGGCAGACATCAATATGCTTTGTTCTTGAGTGTTGAACCAGATTGTTGGTGAGCTTGATTGCACTTTCATTGTCACATAGCAAAGGCACTTTCTTGAATTTGACTCCAAAGTCATTCAAAGTAGCTCTCATCCATAGGATTTGTGCACAACAACTCCCCGCACTAATATACTCGGCTTCGGCGGTAGAGAGTGCCACACTATTTTGCTTCTTTGATGACCATGAGACTAGTGATCTTCCAAGCAATTGACAAGTGCCCGATGTGCTTTTCCTTTCTATCTCGCAACCCGCATAGTCCGAGTCGGAGTATCCAAGTAACTCAAAGTTTGATCCTTTAGGATACCACAACCCAACATTAGGTGTATGCTTCAAATATCTCAATATCCTCTTTGTGGCCTTCAAACGACTCTCTCTAGGAGATGCTTGAAACCTTGCACACATGCATACACTAAACATGACATCCAGTCTTGATGCGGTCACATAGAGCAAGCTACCAATCATTGATCTATATAGCTTTTGATCTACCATGTTGCCACTAGCATCACCATCCAAATTTCCATTTGTTCCCATGGGTGTACTAATAGAATTTGCTTCATCTAGATTGAACTTCTTGAGCATGTCCTTGATGTACTTGCCTTGACTAACAAAAGTTCAATTCTTCAATTGTTTGACTTGAAGACCAAGGAAGTAATTAAGCTCTCCAAGCATAGACATCTCAAATTCATTTGCCATCATATTGCCAAACTCTTCACAAAACTCTTGATTGGTTGACCCGAAGATAATGTCATCCACATAGATTTGCAACACAAACAAGTCCTTCCCAATCTTCTTGGTGAATAGGGTAGTGTCAACCTTGCCCATAATGAATCCCTTAGAGAGGAGAAAGTCTCTCAACCTCTAATACCATGCTCTAGGAGCTTGCTTCAAGACATATAGTGCCTTCTTTAGCTTGTACACATGGTTTGGTTTATTGTCATCTTCAAAACCGGCTGGTTGCTCAACAAATACTAATTCGTTGATGTACCCATTGAGAAATGCACTCTTCACATCCATTTGATAGAGCTTGATGTTGTGAGCACAAGCATAAGCCAATAGAATCCTTATCACTTCTAGCCTTGCCACCGGTGCATATGTTTCTCCAAAGTCAAGACCCTCTACTTGAGTGTAACCTTGTGCAACTAGTCTTGCTTTGTTTCTTACCACTATTCCATCTTGATCTTGCTTGTTGCAAAAGACCCATCTAGTGCCAATGACATTGTAGTTCTTTGGTCTCTCAACTAACTCCCAAACTTGATTTCTTGTGAAGTTGTTGAGTTCTTCATGCATAGCATTCACCCAATCAATATCTTACAAAGCTTCTTCAATCTTGGTTGGCTTAATAGATGATACAAAAGAATAGTGTTCACAAAATGAGGTCAATCTTGATCTTTTTTGTACACCACTAGTGATATCTCCAATAATATTATCTATAGGATGATCTCTTGCAATAGATGTAGGTTGGAGTATTGGAAGTTGATTGCTTGTACTTGATTGATCATTGGGTAGAGTAGATGAACTAGCTTCTTGATCTTGAGTTGGAGAGGATGAACTAGCTTGATTTTCATTGAGTTGCACATTGGATTAAGGATTCACTTGATCTTCAATACCTTGCTCATCATCCACTTGCCATGGCCTAATGTCCTCAATATCCATATTCTTCATTGCATTGGCCAATGGTTCACCTCTCACATCATCATGGTTGACATTCTCATCTTGAGATCCATTTGTTTCATCAAACTCCACATCATGTACCTCCTCAACTAGGCCATGAGTAAGATTCCATACTCTATATGCTTTGCTTGTAGTTGAGTAGCCAAGTATGAAGCCTTCATCACATTTCTTCTCAAATTTGCTCAATCGTGCACCTTTCTTCAAGATATAGCATTTTCATCCAAATACTCTAAAGTATGCAATATTTGGCTTTCTTCCATTCAATAGCTCATAAGGTGTCTTCTCAAGAACCTTGTGACAATAGAGCTAGTTGCTATAATAGCAAGCCGTGTTGATAGCTTCAGCCCAAAAAGAATCACTCTCATTGTATTCACTAAGCATAGATCTTGTCATATCAATGAGTGTCCTATTCTTCCTCTCAACAAGCCCATTTGATTGAGGTGTATACTTGGCCGAGAATTGATGTTTGATTCCATATTCATCACAAAACTCATCAACTCTTGTATTCTTGAACTCACTACCATTGTCACTCCTTACTCTCTTGATAGTTGTTTCAAATTAATTTTGGCATCTCTTGACAAAGATCTTGAATGTATCAAATGTTTCACTCTTGTCACTCAAGAAGAATACCCATGTATATCTAGTGAAATCATCAACTATCACAAAGGCATATTTGTTTCCACCAATGCTAGTGTAGGCGGTTAGTCCAAACAAGTCCATATGCAAGAGCTCAAATGGTTTGCCAGTACTCATCATGCTCTTACTAGGGTGAGTGTTTCCAACTTGTTTGTCGGCTTGACAAGAGCTACATAGCTTATCTTTCTCAAAAACCACATCTTTCAAGCCTCTAACTAAATCAAGCTTGACTAGTTTGTTCAATTGCCTCATTCCAACATGACCAAGCCTTCTATGCCATAACCAACCCATGCTTGATTTGTATAGCAAGCAAGTTGACAATTGAGTTTCTTTGGCATTGAAATCAACTAAGTATAGATTCTCATATCTAAATCCTTTGAATATCAAGTTAGAGCCATCTACAGTTATGATCTCTACATAATCAACTCCAAAGATGCATTTAAATCCAAGATCATAAAGTTGAGCTACGGATAGCAAGTTGAAGTTCAAGCTCTCTACTAGAAATACATTTGATATGCTCATGTCATTGGATATAGCAATCTTACCAAGCCCTTTGACTTTCCCTTTGCCATTGTCACCAAATGTGATAGATTCAATCCCATTGCAATCATTTTGCTTGATAGAGTTGAACATTCTTGAATCTCCAATCATATGTTGAGTGCACCCACTATCAAGCACCCAATGTCTCCCTCCGGCTTTATAATTGACCTACAAAACAATTCAATTCTGCTTAGGTACCCATACTTGCTTGGGTCCTCCAAAGTTAGTGACTAAGGACTTAGGAACCCAAATAGCTTTCTTCTTTGAGCTTTCATTGGGTGTACCCATGTACTTAGCTATCACACCTTTCTTGCCATTGGTAAGCATATAACTAGAATCAAAGCGAATAGATGCATGTGTAAATTTTATCTTGCTTTGGTTTAGTTTGCAATATTGCTCATCATCCCTACTTTCTTGCAACTAGAGCAAAACCGACCATTGCTCTTCACAAACCGAGGCTTTGGAGTTGCAAAGGCCGCCTTGCCTCTCTTGGGGGTATAGCCAAGTCCCTATTTGCAAAGGGAGAACCTTTGGCTACCTAAGCACTTAAGTAAGCGGGCGTCTCCACCATAGGCATTGCCTAATGCTAGAGTGAGCTTACCAACCTCCTTCTTAAGGGTCTCATTCTCAACCATTACTGTAGTGTCACAAGTGACAAGATCACTAGTAGAAGAGGTAGAGTTAGATGTGCTACAAGAAGGGTTAGTTGTGGTGATGATGATGGGTTCATAGAATGATTCATTGATTATATCACAAGTTATTCCCATGTTACTTGTTGGAACATGCTCTTTCTCCTTTTTCTCAACAAGAGATGAGTGAGCCTTTTCAAGCTTAGAGTGAGCTTTGCCAAGCTTCTCATGGGCTACCTCTAGCCTCTCATGAGAAAGATTGAGCTCATCAAAGGATTTCTTGAGATCTTGAAGCTCCTTCCGCAATGCTTTGCACTCCTTTCTCTTGATTTCAAAGTGAGTCTTAGCATCATCCAATATTTCAATTAATTCATCTTTAGTAGGTTCATAATCATCATCATCACTAGAGTCACACTCATCATCGGATTGTACCTTAGTTGGCCTAGCCATGAAGCATGTCGATGGAGTGTCAAAGAGAGAGATCTTGTTCTTCATAGCAATGCTTGCAAGAGCCTTCTTCTTGCTTGATCTCTTTTCATCATCACTTGAGTCGTCATCATTACTTGTATCACTATCCCAAGTGACAACATATGAGCCTCCCTTCTTGCTCTTCTTGAGAAACATCTTTCTCTCTTTCTTTTCTTTCTTCTTTCCCTTCTTATCATCTTCATTGTCACTATGAAGAGGGCAATCCAAAATGAAGTGATCTATGCTATTGCACTTGAAACACCTCTTGTCATTGTTTTTGATCTTGAGGGAGTTCTTCTTCCTTCTAGCTCTATAGCCCTTCTTCTTCATGAACTTGCCAAATTTCTTGACAAAGAGGGCCATCTCTTCTTCATCATCTTCATCATCATTGCTTGAGCACTCATCATTGTTATATTCATCACACTTTGCTTTGCCCTTAGATGATGATGTGGCTTTGAATGCCACGCTCTTCTTCTTGTCTTCCTTCTTCTCATCCTTCTTCTCCTTATTCTCTCTAATCTTGTCTTTGTCTTCTCTAAAGGTGTCATCGGTAATCACCTCACCAAGAACTTGGTTTGGTGTCATTGTGTCCAATCCACTCCTCACCAATAGAGTGACAAGCATCTCAAATCTTTAGGGAAGGTTCCTCAAAAATTTGAATGAGAAATCCTTGTCTTCCACTTTCTCTCCAAGTACATTTAGGTCATTGACAAGCACCTCAAGCCTATTGAACATTTCCGACACATTTTCATCTTCCTTCATCGTGAAGCTTGCAAACTTATCTTTCAAGATGTAGGCCTTTGCTCCCTTCATGGATTGAGTCCCTTCATAAGACTCTTCTAGCTTCTTCCATGCCTTATGAGCACTCTCCAAATTCTTGATTTGCTCAAATACTTCTCTTGAGATTGCTTCATGAATGGCACTCAAAGCGATATCATTATTTTGGAGCTTCTCTTCTTCGGCCGGGGTAGGTGCCGCTTCATTCACCACCTCAAACTTCTTGTCAACCACCAACCATATCTTCCTATTGATTGATTTAAGATAGGTAGTCATAAAGGCCTTCCAATAGCTATAATTGTTGCCATCAAACTTAGGTGCCCTCTTGGTATTGTTGATTTGAGCCATGTTAACACCGTGGGATGTTAAGCCTTTGAGTACGGTGTACTAGCTCTGATACCACTTGAAAGGTCTAGGAATGGCTAGAGGGGGGTGAATAGCCTAATTAAATTTTAGACAACAACACTTAAGCAAACTTGTTAGAATAAAACACGGCGTTAAGCAAGTTTGCTCTAGCTCTATGGTTATGCAAGCCACCTACCAATTCTAGTTACTAGCAAGATGAATTCTATGTCGCACACAAAAGGCTAGATAACTAGTGCTACTAGACTAAGCTACACAAGCTAATCTAGAGGCTCTACTTTGAAAGAATGTAAAGAATGTAATACAAAGCTAGAGATAGAATGGTTATACCAACATGAAGAGATAAGCCAAAAGATAACCAATCACAATATGAATCCTCGGTAGAGACAAGTTGACACAATGATTTTTTTACCGAGGTTCACTTGTTTGCCAACAAGCTAGTCCTCGTTGTAGCGATACACCCACTTGGAGGTTCACGCGCTAATTGGCAATCACAAGTCAAACCCGTCACCGGGTGCCGCACAACCAACACAAGATGGGGATCCACAAGCTACGTGGAATCCACTAGAGATACCTTTTGCGAATCTCCCATGGGGTAGGTTCAAGAACCCCTCACAATCCACCGATTGGAGCCGGAGACAATCACCTTCCTCCGCTCAACGATCCTCGTCGCACCAAGCCGTCTAGGAGGTGGAAACCTCCAAGAATAACAAGAGGTCCGCGATGACGACGATCACCAAGTGCCACTAGAATGCAATCAACAAAGAAATGCACTTGGATTCACACAAACTCTCATGAATATGTCAAATATGTTTAGAGGATGAGTGGTGGGCTTCTCACAAATGAACACAAGTGTGTGAGTGATGAGAATATGCAAGAAGTGCCCCAAAGGGCCAGCCATATCACCTTATATAGCCCTCACTCACAACTAGTCGTTTTGCCCACAAAACAGAGCTTCTGCGCGACCTCCGGATGCACTTTACACAGGGGTCCGGACCATCAATAGCGTCCGGACCCACCTCCTGCACAGAGCCAACGGCTCTTCTCAGTCCTCCGGTCACAGGCTCCGGACGTGCGCAACGCGTCGTCCGGACTAACAGCACTGCGTCCAGTGCCCCTGCCGTTCAAACGGCCAACTTCCTGCACGCGCCTCTGCGCGCCACGTGGCTCCGGACGGACGCAACAGTGTGAGTCCGGACCAACATCTCCTGCATCCGGAAATAAATCTAGAGAACCCGAGAGTTCCCTCTTCTCTTCCTCCACTCCGGACGCAAGTCTGGTTCCTCAACCGGACCAATTCCAGCGTCCGGTCCCTGTACTTAGAGAGTAACAGAGAGGGCCACACCTCCGGACACGCGTCCGGAGCTCTGTGTCCGGATGGCAAACAGCGTCTGGTTCCTCTCCTTAGCGCAGCCAGCAAGGGTTTGCTTCCAGACCCATCACCGATGGTCCAGACTCAACCAGACCCTTGCGTCCGGACCACAGTCCGGAGCTCTTTTGAGCTGCCAAACACTTCTCCAACTTCTCCCAACTTCTTCCAAGCTTCCAAGAGCCAACACTAAGTGATCCCAACACTTGTGCACGTGTGTTAGCTTTTAGTTCACAATTATCTTGGATTAGTCGGTTGTTCTCACTAGTTCAATTGATTTTAATGCAATGCATATGAACCTAGTGGCACATGATAACCTTAATCATACTTAAGAGCTCCCTCCTTGATAGTACGACTATCTATCCTAAATGTGATTGCATCCTCTATGATGTCTTGATCACCAAACCGAAAATGGTTCCTAGCAATCACCTTTGCCTTCACACCATTTTCCTTTCCACCACCATGCTAGACCTTGTGCCATCCACTTGATCCACCTTGCTCCATCACATGGCATGTACCAACCTTTCTCATGATTCACACTTAGAGATCAAGGTTAGTACTTGAGTGGGTTTCATCAATTACTCAAAACCAAAACACAAGGGAACTCTCAGTGGGTTTCATCAATTACTCAAAACCAAAACACATGGGAGACTCTCAGCAGTGCCGCCCTGGGGTGCGGCAGTGCCGCCCTGGGGTGCGGCAGTGCCGCCCTAAGGCACGGCACTATCGGCCTGGTAGAAACAACAAAGGTAAAGAAACTTTGTTACTGGCTGTTTTGCCTAAGTATATGTGGAGGTGTATGTTTAGAAGATATAGCATTTGGTTCACTTGTTGGTATGTGTGTTGAATCCTTCTTAATAGTACGGCATATCTAACTCAATTGCATAAACAGAAATGAAATAACGTCCTTTGAGCTTGTTGTCATATACTTTTGTAATTGGAGGGGTCTACCAACCTGCTCATCAACTTCCTTAACTTTAGCCTGCTTGTCAACTCGAAGAGTCTCATTAGTTCTCTAAATATGTTATCATGTCACCAAAGCCCACTTAGAGCTTGATTGCACTTTCAATCTCCCCTTTCTTGGTGATTGATGATAACACACTTAGAGCTTACAAAAGTGAAGTAATATAAGTGAGACAAGGCGAGTCATGGGTGTAGGAGCTCCCCCTAAATGTGTGAATAGGAATTTGAATTTCCAATTTGGCATGAAAGGCCAAAATCCATACACTAGAGTGAAATAGGGCTCCTCCTACATCCAAGGATGTTGTGGGGTGCTTAAACATAGTGTCAAAATATGTACGTGATGCACAAGAACTTGTTTAAGCAATCAGAGATGCTTGCTGTCAGTCAGCAGAGCGGCACTGCCGCTCCAGGGCGCGGCACTGTCGCGCCTGCTGCCAACAGTAAGGCAGCAGAAGCAAGAGCATGACGACACAACACAAAATGAATATAAACTAGAGACATACTAAGACAAACATATCATAAATAAGACAGTACATGTCCACAACCAACACAAATCAAGTACATAAGTGGCAATATTACAATTAAAATAGTGTTTTGTTGTACTCTCATGTCACAAAATAAAACTAAGATAAAGATAGATAGAGTGCCCAGTTGCTGCTGCTCCTCCATGACGCCGTCGTCGAAGATGTTGTACCCCCTTCACTTTGTAATTCTCCCCCTTTGGCAACAAGTTGAGTCCAACAATACTGCTCCTTCCCACTAGACACCAAGACTACAAGCTTGGATTACCTCGCAAGGTGAGCTCTAGTGTGAGCACTATCCTCTTTAGCGAGACAATAAACTTGGCACTCTACATGCCTCGCTTCTACTAGAGTTTTCCATCACCTTCCTCTAGCAAGGGCGAGCACAAGAGCCCCAAACAAGTCTCCTCTAGAGCTGCATGACCTTTATGTGGCCTTTAGCAGAGTCACAACGACCAAGTCATCTAGAAAGGTGGCAACCTCCAAAAGTAACAAGCGCCATAGTCTTGCAACACAATCCCAGTGCCATTCAATACAAATGTGTTCAATGTACCACACTAGAATCGCTCAAATGTTGCTGACATGCAATCTCATGAGAAGAGAGGGATAAATGGATCTCTCTTCATGTGTATAGCTTGCCCAAAGCAACAAGAGAGTCCTCAAGGTGAGTCAACCTTCTCTTTATAGAAGAGGACCACCAACTAGTTGTTTTCCCCTCTCACCTGGCTAGCTGTGAATGTGGTCGTTAGATTTGACACCCTAGTAGTGAGACCGTGAGCTCCTCCAATAGCTACCGACAATTCCCAACTATTGTTTTCAAATCGATCAAAAACCCGCACGCTTTTGTCCCATATACCTTCTCAATTGACCCATTGGATAAATTTGATGTTATTGTTCCTGGTCCAGTAAGGTCCAAGACCCCAACAAAAACTTCAGTGCTTAACCCTAAACACCGCTAAAGAAAGCGATTAAGCATTTAAACTTCTCGCCCATATTTGCTCAATTTATGGTCCGACCACCTCCTCTTGTGGTCTGATTACACGATGCACATACAGGTGGCCCCAAGAACTCCATAGACCCTACTCTCTCTCTCTCTCTAATGCCTTCCACGTTAAAACCTTCGGAAAAAACAGCTCAACCTTGAACTTTCTTGTTCATAGGTCGAGACCACGGAGTACAGGCGTGAATAGTTTTTTTCTAAAATTTAATTGTGTCAGCTAACTAAAACAAATACGGAATTAAAATTATTGGTCTAGCCAACATTATATCTCTAACTAAATTCTCAAGCACTGTTTAGGGGGTGTTTAAACCCAGTGACTAAATTTGTGTTAAGATTCGGTGACTAAAGTTTAGAAGGTGCCACATCAGGTATTCTGATACTCATAATAAGGACTAAATATGATGCAATCATAAAACTAAATATAGAGTTGTGACTAATTCGCAAGATAAATTTATTAAGTCTAATTAATATATTATTAGCATATGTTTATTGTAACATCATATTGTTAAATCATGAACTAATTCGTCTCTCAAATTTATCTTAGTCTATACAATTAGTTTTATAATTAATTTATATTTAATATTTTAAGTTAATAACAATATTCGATGTGCATAAACAAAACTGAGAAGACACGGAATTTGGACCGTAAAAATGCAGCAGCACTCGAGCAGCCGCTAGCTACAGTAGTATCAGCGCAGGCAGGGCAGCGACAGTACAAACATCCTGACCAATACGACGTCGTCCACGCACGCTCCTGGGCCCATACACACACACGGATATGCATGCGACGCTCCAGCTCACACGCCATGTCAGCCTCGCCGTAGCAGAGACGGTCGGGCCGCCCGCCGGGCTACGTGGCCCTGTTTGGTACAGCTTATAAGTTGCTTATGGTCAAAATAAGTTGGAATGAATAACCAAATACAACGCTTTTTAGCAGCTTATTCTGGCCACGTTTATTCCTACAGCTTCCATTTATACTAATAAGCAGAAGTTGGATCATATCAGTTTATTTTGACAGCTGTTTTTACCTTATTTGTGCAACTTATCTGAGAAGCGTTTTACAGAAAAGTTGTACCAAACAGGGCCATCATCTACGCTGCACACGCTGCCGACCAGGACGTGCCACGGCAGCACCAGCTGGACACGCACACGCCACGCGGGTCAAGCGAGGCAGCCAGGCGAGCGGGGCGGGCAGGCGACTTTTTCTCTGCGTCGTCGGCTGACCTGACGGCTGCCGCTGCCGGCGCGGCGACGCAGGCAATTGCTTGCAGAGTTTTGGGCGGCCGAAATAGGTGACAGCCCAGCCCACCGAACGAATTTGAATGGTTCTACTCAGGAGAATTTTTTTTGTTTTTGTTTGGCGCCGACTGGCCTGGATTTTCACACCTGAACGACAGCATCCATCCACGTTGCGTGCGTTGTCGTGTCTCGTAAACCAGGTTTTACTCATTCCAGACGGACGTAATTTGGGCTCAGTTATCCGTGTGGCCGTGTGGTTTTCACATTTGAACTGTTGTGACCGATGGTCAAAGCAAAGCAACATAAACCTCATCACGTAATAAATAATAAACGAAAAAAAAACGAACATATAATTACTGAAACAGGGGAAATTAGGGACTACTCTAATTAATGAAACATGGGAAATTAGGTACTAAGGTTATCCAAGTTTCATATCCCAGTTTTTAACACACCATATTTTCAAAACAGTGCAGTCTTTTTACTCCCATGAAAATATGAAACTCTGATTATCTCTCTTTTCATCAATACGGTGACACATCGATATATTTAATATTTATAAAACTTTGATGAAACTTCATTAAGACTGGCCTAATCTTTCCGCTCGAAATACAAGATACTAGTTGTCGAAGCAATTTCAGTATGAAAACAAAAGGTTTGGCAAAACACTATTCCCTTACAAATTAGTTAGTTATATGTTGTTAGATCATTTTCAATAGATCCTAAGAGCCTATTTGGATTGGAGGCTTTTCAAAGGAATTTCAAAGGATTGCCAATTCTATATTTTGCTGACATCACGTAGCGTTTGGAACAAAGGATTACAGCTCGCCGTTCCTTTGGAAAGGTTTCCTTTACTCAACAAAACACAGGAAAATTTACATCCACTCGTATCTAAAGTTTACGCGGAAGCCCGAGGCTCTCTGGCGCGCTGTCTCTTCTAGAGAGGATTAGGCAGGAGAGAGAAGTGTATGGAGGACAGAACGAGTGGACAAGGTAGCTCGGGCTCCACTCAGAAATACATTAATGACTCTTTATTAATCTTTATAAAATCATGTCTCATGTTTCCCGCATTATGGATTCATGTATTCCAAACAAGTGCGTGTAGAAAGATGGTGTCCATATTTTTATTTGACTCCAACCGTAGCAAGAGGGTCATAAATTTTTTTTGCAATTAATAAGTACATATTATCATATCATTAAACACTAACAATGACTCTTATCATTCATAGTATCATGATTCCTGTGTTATGAATTTCTGTGTTCCAAACACCGCTTCTTAGTTATTTCATGTGTTTTTCCTTTCCTCTGTTTTACCCCTACACACTCATCGTATTCCTGTATTTTTTCCTATTCCTATATTTTCGATTTTTGTGTTCCAAACAGACCCTAAAGGGCCGGTTTTTCAAGTAGCTAACAAATTGGGAGCATGTTTGTTAGGTTCCTCCAACATTTTTTTAACTCTTGCCCCTAAAATATAGAGAGAAATTTTGCATCCGAAAATCGTAAACTAATTTTATATTAGTCTAATTAGTTTCATATTTTATTTCTCTCTTACATTTGTATTAGAAACTTTGTCCTACTTCTTATTCTTCTCCACGTCCTTCCACCTCTAATTAGTATATCAATAGACGCGCAAATTTCAGCGTGATTTGGTTGATTTTTCCTAAGCGTGGAAAGGATGGGAGTTGAAGATAGGGAGCTCTTGAGAGCAGTTTTTTACAACCTTGCTATAAAATGAAGATTGAAAGTGGGTTTTGAAAACTCTTGGAGATGTTCTTAACTTGTTTAATTTTCTATAGGCCATAGTTTGAGAACACATGTATGTATGTCATTGATTTCAGCTACCAATTACATAAGCTTGTTCGGCTTACGACTTGTGCGGCTGATAAATCAGTTGATGTTATTTTGTTGTGAGAAAAAAATATTGTACCATGATTGATTAAGCTAGGCTGATAGTTCCAAGTGAGTAAGCTATAACCTATTTAATTTAGGCAAGACAACATTTAAAACTAAAGCAGTAGCATATCTAGATCGAGCTAAAATTTTCATACATATCTTTTAGGACGGATCGAGAGAAAGAAGTACCTTAATAGAGATCTTATTTCAAAGAGACAGCTCCTAGTAGAGCAACCATGCTGATCATATCTTTGCTAAATAATACTCCTTCATTTTAAATTATAAGTTATTTTAAAAATTTGGAAAGTTAAACCATCTTAAATTTTATCCGTAAAGTTTATATATCCTAAATACTAGTCATCGTAGAATCGTTTTGGATCACAGAATCATTTCTCCAAATAGGATCAATACTGGAATAATAGAAAAGAAATCCTACCAAACAACTGATACTGGGCCGTTTGTTTGACAGGAAATCACTCTCAGGAAAAATTCCGGGCTAGAATTGTAGCCAATTTATATAAGCTTTTATTAGCAGAAATAATTCCTTATTTCCTGGTGTTATTTTCCCTAAACCGAACAAGCCCATGTTCTGTCTGGGGAAAGATGAACCTTTGTATTCCATCCTTGCAAAATTCCCGATCCCGATCCCATCCTTGAGAAAAAAAGCCGGTCAACCTGACGACCCCTTCTCCCGCTTCCCGCCACACACACACACACACAACACACACACACACACACACACATATATATATATATATATATATATATATATATATATATATATATATATATATAGTTGGGGTTAGTCCCACATCGGGAATTGATGGTGGGGGGAGCACAATATATAAGGCGGGTCCTCACCTATCAGACTAGTCTTTTGGGTTGAGTTAGGCTCAAGGCCTGTATATGTTGTGACTCCGGTGGACTTGGGCCGGAGCGGCGCCAGTCGCGTACGACGGACCGGGTCGGCTCCAGGGAACCTGAGAGCGTTCGTCGCTGTATATCGGAGCCGGTCCAAGGACCCGCAACAAATCTCGGTGGGTCACACAGTGACGGGGACACCCCATCTGGACAACGTCTTAGGACCACACGGTTGTGTGAGTTAAAGAGTTGTGACCGATGTGTGACTACCTCTTTTAGGTTGAGTTAGACCCAATGTGTATATGTTGTGATTCCAGTGGACCGGTCAGCTCCAGGGAACCTAGGGGCGCCGCCGGCTCAGCGAGTCGGGCCTCTTTTAGGTTGAGTTAGACCCAATGCCTGTATATGTTGTGATTCCAGTGGACCTGGACCGGAGCGGCACCGGTCGTCGGTACGACGAGCCGGGTCAGCTCCAGGGAACCTAGGGGCGCCGGCTCAGCGAGCCGAGCCTGGTTCCAACAATTGGTATCAATGCCGGTCAAGGACCCGCAACAAATCTCGGTGGGTCACACAGTGGCGGGGACACCCCGTCTGGACAACGTCTTAGGACCACACGTTGTGTGAGTTAAAGAGTTGTGACCGATGTGTGACTACGAGGAAGATTGTTGAGGTTAGTGCCACATCGGAAATTGATGGTGGGGAGCACAACATATAAAGTGGGGCGGTCCTCACCTACCAGGCTAGTTTTTTAGGTTGAGTTAGGCCCAATGCCTGGACCGGAGCGGCGCCGGTCGTCGGTACGACAAGCCGAGTCAGCTCCAGGGAACCTAGGGGCACCGGCTCAGCGAGCCGGGCCTGGTTCCAACATATTTAACATAAGCAAAGCCCCGTTTACGTACACCCGCCAGCTTTTTTCAGGAATAGCACACACCTAATCCAAGAACAAGCAGCGCATCGTCGATCAGGTCCTCGTCCTCCTCCACCACCCGCCAGGCGCCGACGTACCAAAACGTCTCCGTTGACCGGGCCGCCGCCGGCCGGATCGGAGCGAGATGCTCCACGGCGTCAGGTTCGTGCGCTCCGCCGTCGCCACCTTGGCCCGCCTCGCGCACGCGCTCATCATCCGCAGCGGCATCCTCCTCCTCATGCCCCTCTGCTCCCCGACGTCGGCCTCGGCGATCCCCGCGCCATGGCAGCAACCCGCGAGGACGGCGCCCTGCGTCGGAAAGAAGGCGGGGGCGGCGGCGCTGATGGCCCTCGATGACGCCAACAAGGACCAGCTGACGACGACGACGACGACGCTGTCGTCGTCGGCGCAGACGACACTTCCGGCGGCTGTCGTTGTCGTCGTTCCGGCGCTCAAGCAGCAGCAGCAGACGAGCGAGAGAGCTGCGGAGACGAAGACGGCGAGGGGAAGAAGGCCGCCCAGGCTGGCCATACCGGCGCCCATGGCTTGCGCTCCTGGGGTCGACCCGTTCGGCGCGGTGGCGGACATGGAGGCGGAGGTGGTCACCGAGCTGGAAGTGCAGGGCGAGGGGTTCTGCCTGGCCAGCAGGAGAGGGGTCAGGCACGCCATGGAAGATGGCTACGGGGTCATCACCGATCAAGGAGCCAGCTCCCAATTGGTACGCACATTTTTTTCTATTATATCTTCACCTCCACATTCTTAATTTGTTATGAAGCTCAATGCAACTATGTTGGAAGGATGGGTATACTAACCTACTACCTAGGTGTTCTAGATGGTGTAACTTTTTTCCCAAATGAAAAAAAAAATCAGGTAAGAAACTGGATTCATGCATGATGAACAATGTATGAGAGGGTAATTTTATGGATAAATGTTTATAACTAGTGCTTAGTTTTGCGATCTTGAAAAAACCTATAAATTCAATCGATAACATTCATATCGAAATCACTTTTGAGACTCATAATGACTTCATTGGCCAAGAAATTAAACCTCAAATAAGATGGATTTTGTTTTGGCAATGTGGTACATTGAGGAAGAAGAGGGAGAAGAGAGGTCGGGCATCAAATGAAATTGAACAACTTAACATATGTGGTTGTTCTTCATATATGTTTGATCGATGATCAATAATAATATATACCTTCCCCTCCCCACATCCACACCCACCACCCGAAACTATTTTCTTGTACAAAACAGATCGGTAGATGTGTATGCTAAACTAAGCACACTAAATTATGCATTGCTAAATGAGTAGAGTTCTTGTCTTTCGTTGAAACCAAAAATTAAATGCTTACAAACTATGATCTTCAAGTGAAAATTTGATCTTCGCACAACCATTTTGGGATTGTAAAACAAAAAAAAAACTCAAATGTATCCATACTAGCTACTCCCTCTATCCTAAATTATAAGACATTCCAAGAATCTTACAGAGTCAAATCATCTCAGGTTTGACCAAAAAATATAGAGAGAATTATAAAGATTTATGACATCAAATAGACATACTATGAAAATATGATTGATAAAGAATCTAATTATATTTAGTTGACATCATAAATGTTATTATATTGTTATATAAGTTTGGTCAAACTTGAGATAATTTGACTCTTCAAGATTTTTGGGATGTCTTATAATTTGGGATGTGAAAGGAGTACTCTATAATATATGTATGACTTGTGTCAACTAGAAGTGCTAGTTAGTTTAACATCTATAATGTATACCATGATTCAGTTTAGAATAATCAATTCATCAGTTAGAAAAAAAGAGGCTACTATAGACGACGAAGTGAGAACCAGTCCATTGCTTAGCTGTGAAACATCCAAAACCTAAAATGTTCTCTCTCGATCTCTCTCTCTCTCTCTTTCTCTCAAGAGAAGTTAAGGGCACATGACTTTGTTGGTCAAAACTCAAAAGGCATGCAGCAGCATTCCCCCATTCAAAGAAAAGAAAAAAAAGAAAGGCAGCATTTTGTAATAAAAACTTGTACTATATCTGTTCATTTATTATTTCGTAGAATGTAAGATGGTTATATATATATTCTTTTTTGCGAACAGGTATATTCAACGCACAGTCAAGACAGCCATAATTAAATTTGCGTCCTTGCTGTTTGGTGTACACTGCAGGCGTTCTACGGTGTGTACGACGGGCACGGTGGGCGTGCGGCCGTGGATTTCATCGCCGACAAGCTGGGCAAGAACGTCGTCGCCGCACTGGCCGCCGCCTCGACCGCGGAGCAGCAGCAGCAGGAGCTATCGTCGCCGACGACGACGACGCAGCCACCCAAGATGACGACGATGAGTGGCGTTATTGTACAAGACGAGGCGGAGCAGGAGCATGAGCAGGAACAGGTTGACGCGGTCGTGGCGGCCATCAGAGCGGCCTACCTGACGACGGACCGCGAGTTCTTGACCCAGGTAGGCATCATCTAGCGCCCACCACCATCAGTGGTATCATCCAGATTCATATATATATCTAGCTTAGGGCGCGTTTAGATCAAAAAAAATTTGGCTTTTGGCTACTGTAGCACTTTCGTTGTTATTTGGTAAAAATTGTCCAATTATGGACTAATTAGGTTCGAAAGTTTCGTCTCGCAATTTCTCGATCAACGTTTAGTACTCTCTGTATGTGCCGTAAGATTCGATGTGATGGAAAATCTTGAAAATTTTTGGTTTTTGGGTTCCATGTAAACGGGGCCTTAGCTTGCAAACGCAAGATCTGCAACTAGCTAGCTAGCCTTTTGTGTGTGTGTGTGTGTTTGACCTCGTCTGTGCATGCATTATTGTATTCATTTATAAGTACGGCGGCGTGATTTGAACTTTGAACGGGTCAAGCCTTGCGTGTTAAGTTACTCCAGTTGCTGTTTTCAGCTGGACGTTGACCGTGTTTACGCCGCTGTTCTGGTAGTAGCTAGTAGCCACGTAGGTAGGTAGGTAGTGGCAGGTACCCACCGTGCATGCATGCAATTGGCTTAATCTGCTTAATTTGCTAGGTTTATAAGCTAGCCAATTAAGTGGTTTATATGCATGGTGGTGTTGGCGTGTGCGTACGTGTGTGATAGAGACTGATGAATGAAGAATGCATGGCAAGCTGCCACGTACTGATCGATGCTTCAGTGCCAGTGCCGTGTGGTTTCTGCTAGCTGATGGCATGCATGCAGACTGCAGAGGGGAACGGCCGTCGGTAGCAGTACTCTACCGTAGCAACTAGTAGGTCTAGGTCAATAGGCCAATTGCCGTGCTCCCTCATCCGTACGGCACGTCACCTACGCGCTCTCAATTCTCATGATTCAAATGGGAAATTTCCCGGTTCATGTAAAGTTGAATAATCATATTATTATTATTCCTGATTTCGACGTACGTTAATGTTTTGTGCAATTGGAAAGTTTAGCTTGCTCCTTTTGTTCAAGCTAGCTTGGTGATTGTATATGCTTATGCATACTTGCATAGTATTTAGTTCTATGATCTTTTTTTGTAAGGAAATATAATTGTGTATTAATCTATACAAACTTTATATATTAAAGGTGAAAGTTAAACTAGTTAGACTTAGGCTCTGTTTGGATGATCGACAAATCATGTTTCTTTTTTTCTAGCTAGTTATCCTTTTTAATAACAATAAGTTAAATGAGTTATATTTAAGTTATTTTTTGCATGTAGAAAGTTTTATATTTTTAGTTCATTATATATATATATATATATATATATATAGTATCAAGACCTAGCTAGAAACATGCTCGCACATAATTTAAAGAGAATGTCTATCAGAGTTTTATACTCCATCCATCCTAAATTATAAATCATTACAAGAATATTGGAGAGTTAAAGTATGTCAAATTTGATTAAAATTATAGTAAGGATTGAAAAGTTTATGTCATTTAATAGATATACTATGAAAATATAAGTAATGGAGAATCTAATGATAATTAGTTGAGATTGTAAATGTTATTATCTTATTTTATAAATTTAATCAAATTTGAAATGTTTTGACTCTTTAATATTTTTAGGATCATATCGAAGACTTTGCAACTGCATTTGGTAATATTATCTTATTATTACTATTATCATTAATATATGTAGGGTGTACGCGGTGGCGCATGCGCGGCGACGGCTCTGGTAAAGGACGGCGAGCTGTTCGTCGCCAACGTGGGCGACTGTCGCGCCGTCCTCGGCAGCCGCAGCGGCGTCGCGACCGCGCTGACGAGCGACCACACCGCCGCCCGCGAGGACGAGAGGCGCCGCATCGAGAGCTCGGTAAGTGACGACGTGGCCATCAAGATCGACTGACGACCAAGAGCATAATACTGCACAAGTGATCGATGTACATTATTAATTGCAGGGAGGGTACGTGAGCTGCGGCAGCAGCGGCGTGTGGCGCGTGCAAGACTGCCTGGCCGTGTCGCGCGCGTTCGGCGACGCGTCCATGAAGGCCTGGGTCACCTGCGAGCCGGAGGTCTCGCGCCGCCGCCTCACACCGGACTGCCGCTTCCTCGTCGTCGCGTCCGACGGCCTCTGGAACAAGGTGTCCTGCCAGGAGGCCGTTGACGTCGTCGTCTCCGCCGCGCCGGGAGCGTCCTCCGTGGCGTCCTGCAAGGACCTCGTCGCCTTGGCCAGGAACAGAGGCAGCCGGGACGACATCACCGTCATGCTCGTCGATCTGCAGCGATTCATTATTTCACAGTGACCACAGGACGTACGCCGGAGACGACTATCCATTATTATATATATATTATTATCCGTCAATCCATCGATCACAGCGAAAGAAAACGTTATTCAAATGTTCTTTTTATATCGTATTTTCGATTTCCTTTATTTCACTTTTATTATTGGATATACTGTAGATGATTTTTCCAAGAGATTATATTGTACTACGTAGTAGGAGTGTAGAGAGGGCTGCCTTCCGAAGAGATTTGAACTGAAACTCATCGGAAAGTGCAGATGAAGATTAGCGCGACATGTAAAATAGCAATGATGAGCCTTTTCGATGAGATGAAATACTATTTGCTCTATTATTACTGCTATATACAAAATATATATGTCCGTGTAGATGAAAAACTATCAAGCATTTATAAAAAAAAAACGAGCACCGGAATGATGCGTTATGATTTACTTCTGTAAGCATCTAGAGTGACTCACGGTCCTGAGCAGTGGCCGGATTCAGTCACAATCCTAACCAATTGTAGTTGTTTGTTCTAATCCTTCTGTATTGCAAGCTTTGAGAGAACTCCAGTCAGTGTTACGGCCTTAATCGATCATATTTAGTGCAGTAGAAATTCCATATCCCCACCTATTTTTGTCAATCTGCTCTGCTAACTTTTAAAGGAAAAACATTCAGAGACCTTTTCATCATGTATCTTCCTTTTTCTATGCTCTGCAACTCACAGATTTAAGGATTTTATTAAGTGGTAATTTGTTTCTCTTAATTCTCGGTTCAGATGGTAGCACCTTTTTTTTTCTTTAAACATTAGGTTCTATTGTCTATGTTTCTTCCACCAATCATTCCGGAATGTGGACTGATGTGCAACATGTATCTGTGTTCCAAATGTGCACATTCCATCCTCAAAATCTCTACACCATTAGTTCTTACATCATTAGTTTAACACTAAATCCCGGTTCACCAGAGATTAATAGCGACTGTGTGCATGTTCGTTGAGAAGTAACACCAATGAACTGGGGAAAGTAGCTGGCCGGACAAATCGTCGGCTTCTGTAGTGCCCGTGTTCGCTCCCATCATTTTAGTGGACGACGTCAACAAGCTCAATTGAACTCATACTTGGATCCAAAGAGAGTACTCCAACATGAATAGTACTTAGCAATTAGACGGCGCCGCCTCTGACCGCTATTTTTTTCCCTTCATTTCACTCTTCAGCTTCAGCTTCAGCTTCGGCGGCAGCGATCTCTGAATCCAAGAGAGAGATGAACTGCTGGCTAACATGCTTGGCGACAGATATCATATCGAAGACGACGCTTGGGTCCAGCCCTGCACCTCCCCTCTTGGTAAGCCCGCATATTTGGCCGTGCCTATTGACGGACACCGACACTGCAGAGCTCATCTGGGATTCTTCCTCTGAGGTAGCGTCAACAATGTAGTGCCGACCCACCTGCCATAAGAAACAAAGGTAACTGATTTGTATGTTAACACAAGTACTACATGAGAAACAAAACATAAGACAATTGTTACTGGAGGTGCTCAGTTGCTTGCTAGGCAGTGACAATTCGTTGGTGGGGCTCAATGTGCTGGTAGTGCCATATTTTTTTTCGCGAAGCAGGGGTATTCAACTGGTACAGATTCGTAAATGAGCTATACAAGCCTAATATGATATCAGAATAGTACAACTGAAGCTACTCAGTATAGTTTATATCATAGTCAGCAGAGAACCTCTGAAGGTACTCCTGAGTTACTTTACTACCATGTTGTTATGTTGGACCATTTTCAAACATTATAACACAATCATCATGCAATCAATAAAGCATGTCTACTCAACACCAGGATAAAAGAGATTGGGAAGAAACACATGACCTTGGTCAATGTAATTATAACAGGCACACTGGAGGTGTCGAACTGCAGAAATTCCTCATCGCTTACATCAACATCGGGTTCCTCATCAAATGCAGCACTAAGAGAAACATTAACTTTTGGGATACCTGTATCAGTCAGAGCAACCTGCATGTACATAGAATGTTAGCACCTGACGAATGTACTGATTGCGCTGTATTGTCAAACAGTCAACTAATGTGCTGGCATCACGCAGTATAACAAAGCATAATAACAAAAAAATATGAGTATATAACAGTAGCGTAAAAAACACCGGAAAAAGCTAAAAAATGAACAGCCACAGAAAGAACTCAGACCAAGCTTTACAAATTACTAAAGCCAATTTATGCCTGGTGAATTTATTCCAGTCATGATTTGTGTTCTGCATTCAGAAAACCACTTTATTTCAAATAGAATCATTTTTTCTTATGCCAAAGGTTGTCATGTCACCTAACCGCACTCTTAAACAAAAAAAGGGAGTTAAAGAAGAATTGCATCAGTGAATTTCTGTAGTAATTTGATTATTCTACACAGCTAATCTGGTATCATTAAGCTAGCATAGATTTAAAAACAATCTTCTCACAAAAAAAGTAAAATAAAACAAAATGGAGATAGAGAAAGGAAGTTAAATCTAAGCAAAGGTTCACATTACACCCATCATCTCCTGAAAAGTGTAACTTTCACCCTCAACTAAAACCAGACAGGGTTTCCTAACTTTCAAAGCCAGAAGGGGTCAACAGATCAAACCTATGTAAGAATTTAGAAAAAACAAAATGGAAGTTAGTAAACTATAATATGCCTTGTTATGCAGTTCTCAAGGGTGAAAGACATCCCAATAGTTGAGAGCATAATATGGAGTAATATGGTTATACCCAAATTGAAATAGAAATGAAGGAAATGAAATAATGCATGCAGATTCTCTTTGAAGGAAACATCAGCTTCAACAGGCACACAGTGTTCAGCACACCTGCTAACTAATCTGCTCAAAGTTTGCCCCTCACACTAATACACTATAGATATTCAACCTGGTTCACTGGCTATCAAAACTGTCAATAATATTATTTAACTAGTAGGTGATTCTTTGCTCAAAGTTTATCCCTTGCACTACAGATATTCAATCTAGTTCAGTGGTTAATAAGGCTGTCAATAATATTATTTAACTAGTAGGTGATTCTTTCTTCCTTATTTCTATTCAAGAAAAAGAAAACCAACAGATGGAAATTTAGCAAAATTTGGTACTCAGTGGCAGCTCAACATCGGCATGTATAAATCACTTTGCCTTAATTTTTTTGGAGACACTCTTTTAAGTTTGTCAGTCATCAGATGAAATTATTTGAAGCCATGCGTGACATTTATATAATTATGTTAAGGTAATTGATATGTAACTTTTAAGGACCTCTATCAAATGAAACAGAGTAAAGAAAAACTCACCCTATTTATAGCTCTTTAATTTGTGTTAGCTAACCCCATACTCTATAGAAGTCTAACTGGTTGCGAAGAAATCCCACAACCTTTCATAGGTTGGGTCCAGACAGAAAACGTTTGTTTTAGGTTTTTGAGAAAAAAAAAGTTTGTTTTGATTGGTGCACTAGTTCTGTTATTGACCATTCTAATATCCATATCTGATGCAATGATAACTATCTATGAAGAAACAGATGACACTTTTCCACCAATACAACTGTAGAGTGGAAACACCAGAGTTCATTCAAAGAGTTGCAAGAAAATATAAATTTTAATACTACAAGTAACAAGCAATACAAATCAAAAGTCACCTTTATTGCAGCAGCTAGCGCATCTAGCAAATTACCATCAGAACTGACCACAAGCCCATCAATGTACAGATCCCAGCAAACCTTTCCCTCAACAACAATTAGGGACGACAGATCAATTGCAGCACCTGAAATGAGAATGATGTTACCTGACACTAACAGATGCGCTGTCAATTTATGCAGTGTAGTCAATTAGATGGCAACAAAATACTGTTGGCATGAGTTTGAATTGAAATAAAACTGTATATACAAGCAAACAGATGCATAAGAAAATGAGAATATATTTCTCATCAAAGATTTCTTGACAATGGCTAGGAAAATCTTAACCTAATGAAGGCACATCCAATTAATTGCCTACCAATTGTTATGACACAAATAATGTCATCACCCATGTTCAAATGTTCAAATAGTAGTTCTAACTGATGATAGAAAATAAATGATGTAGATATAAGTAGTATCAAACTAAAGGAGATCGGTGTACACGAGAGCTTGTCCAAAGCTATGTCAAATACAAGGATTATAGGGAGGCAATAAAGTTATATGTTACCTGCACCACTTTTACCACCTAGCAAGCATCTTTGCAGGGCAACAGAGAGCTCAGCAGACAATTCCTCAGAACCTCTACCCTAGAAAAATCCAAATATAGTGCAAATAGATAAGCATTATACAAAAATAAAACTTTAAATTTTTCAAACAGAATGAAATCAAATAGTAATGGAATATATATTATTATATTCCTTTCAGCAGCATTGTTTTACCAGGCAATTGCTAGCCAATGTACAGAGCAAATATGTTTTTCTACTACCTGTAATCAAATGAACACAGTCTGAAAAGGAATTTATCTGCTAAAGCACCTGTAAATAATAAAACCCACTAGCGATAAAACATCAAAAACTACTATCAGAAACACTTTGAGACATGCTTCTTAAAATGTGTCCCAGTGATTTCTTTATTTTTCGTAGTTAACAAGTTCATTGTTTCTTCACATTCAATGTTACATCATTAGCATTCAATCATAGAATTTTAGCAAAGCCTACATGCATATCTCCATAGAAGATCTTAAAGACTTAAGAATAAACATCACAACCACATTGCTAAATAGTGGGCATATGAGAAATCAAATAATGTATCAGACTGGTTATTTCCATTTTTATCCATACACAGGAATCACCAACCTCAAACATAGGCTCGGCTGTTGGACTACAGTCAACAAAAATTGAAACTTTTCCTTTGTCAGGATGAAGAATGCTTGGTTTACCCAGTTCAGCCTGCAGATGCAAATTCATTAAAAACAAAGGAAAACAAATAATATGACACAGATGAGAGGTACAACACACTATGGCTAACAAGTTTGTTTTATTACAGTTGGGCAAGTTTAAGTGCTAATAATATCAACAGATACGTTGACTCTCTATCATAATGTTTATTGTCATTCAGAATGGTCAAATAAAACTAGCAATATGATTTCAGGGTTCATAACTTTACAGTATAAAATTTAATTGCAACATTAGCTTTGCAGCATAGGTGCCTGATGCTTAATTAGAATCAATAATTGATAACCACAACCTCAATGTCTAGGGGAAATAAGAATTGATTGGTAGGAATTTTGAAGCTAAGTTTAGTATATAATATGTTGTACAGAAGATTGAACTAAACATGCAAAAACATTGACCTGGCCCTTTTGATAGCAAAATGCAAGCACGAACTCTTACCTTGACACTAGCGATTATTTCGGTGGCCCCCAATCTAACACGCGCTGAGCCATTGGCCTGTAACAACCACCAAACTGAACTAACATAAACCCGCAGGGAATTCGAGAAAGATGAAAGCAATAGAAAATGAAAGAAGAGATGGCTCGGGAAAACTTAGTAGATTGATTATGGAGGGTACAAAGGTGTACAATATATAGGCAAGGATCGTCTAGGGTTTATAGAAACACCCGATCGACGGAGATCCTTGCCCGATCCAAGATCAACTACTATAAACCCCTAAGGGGGGCGCCTGCCACCTAGAGGAGGCGCACACAGCCCAATAGGAGGCCGGTACAGCCCATGTACCTGGCCTAACCACCCTGACTAACAGCCCATAACATGACTGTCTAACAGAAAAAGGCATGCAGATGCGACCAAACAAGTTCTGAAACCTGCCTGTGGAATGACTCCCGTCTGGACAGAGAAGGCCCGGAACTGCAGTCGCCTACGTCCATCAGTGCGAACGTCTTGCGCAATGCCGCCATGGATGAAGTCTCTCCCCTTCTGAAAGTCCCACCATCGTCCTGGGCACAGCAGGACAGAAACCAGCACAACAGATCTTAGAGGCATTTCGTCAAACATATTGGCCGCTGATCAGTGGCGCACTAAGAATTTTAGCCTGGGCTAGCATATACTAATATAACAAACAATAGGGTACAATCCAATACAGAATATGGTATACAGGTACAAAAAATGCAAGGAAATTCAGGATACAAATATAAAATCTCAAAAGAATAATAGAAAAACATCCTGTTCAATATCGTGGCAGTAAGTAATTATATTACATTCCTACCACCAAACTACCAAAGCAAAAGAATTGAACACTATCATGCTATATTTAGAGGTTATAACAAAAAAAAATTGCGAACACTTAGAGGTTATAACAATAAGCTAAAAGACTCAGAAAGAACTAAACGAATCCTTAATCCCATGTTAACGTACACTGATTCATGAGAACAACATGTCCTGATGTCCAATTCTCAGCTCTAAGAAAATCAACCGCAAATGATCCAATTGAAGTTCAGTTGTATACCAAGCGAGATAGAGTACACACCAGAGCGGGCTGGGGCGGCGTGGTGTGCGTCCGCGTGGCCTGGAGAGCGGCCGATGGACGCCGGAGTTTCTGGAGATTGGAGAACGTGCGGCGCAGGGCGGCGGACGTCGGCGCGGCCTGGAGAAAGCACGACGGGAGCTGCTGTGGCTGGCGCACCGCGTGCTTCGGAGTTCGGACGGCGGGTGGCGGCGGTTCTGGGCGGGTGGACGTGCTAGTGCTAGAGCCCTTGGCCCCTTGGAGTAATCGAGTTGTGTTGGGCCGGTTTGGGCCTTTACATGGGCACGAGTATATAATAAAGAAAAACGTCTTTTTTTTATTTATTTTGGCTAAATCTTTGAAAAATCACAGAATATAAAAAAAAATCATAAATAAAAAATCCAATTTTGTTGGACTCCACGTGAGTATATCTATATAGTGAACATATACTATGGTATACTTTAGTTAAAAAAATAGATTTAGACATATTCTTTTTTGTGTTTAATTGAAATAATTCATAACTATAGCTTCTATGATCCAATTCTGGTGAAATATGTATGGTGGCCTAATTATTCTATGCCTTAATTTTAGTAAAAAAAATTGTACTCATTGGATCATGTATAACTTATTTATAGATTTATTTATGTTCTATGTTTATTAAATTTAAATAAATCTATAACTAAGATATATATGACCCAATGAGTATGAAATTTTTACTATAATTCAAGCATATAATATTTAGACTATCATAAAAATTTCACCATAAAACTGTAGTTATGAATTATTCAAATTAATTATAGAAAAAAATAGATCTAATGCTACAACAAAAAATGTGTACTAAAACATATCATATTATTTGCTCAATGTGTAGACCTACTCATGTGGAATCCAATAGAATTGATTTCTATTTTATGATTTTTGTGTGATTTACTATGGTTTTTCAAAGATTTAACCAAAATAAATAAAAAATAATAATAAATCTGTCTTCAAAACAGCTTGTAACAGGGCCAGGAAGGTAAAAACATGATTGAGAGAAGTGGTTTACCCGGTTTTAGAGTTCGGTAACGAAAAGCAGACTTTCGTAAAAGTTGAAGGAGAAAAGGTAGATTTTTTCTATAATAAAATATCGAAAAGAAAAATAACCTAAAAACATGTTTGGGCGGCTCAAACGTACTATGGGAATGAACGACCTTGGGTCCCAGCCTGGGCATAATTAATCGAAAACCGAAGACCGAACCGAAATAATCGAGACCGAAACCGAAATGACCGAGACCGAAATTTTCGGTCACTAATTTGGTTCCGAGTTCTTACTAACCGAACTTTTTACGGTTAGTTCGGTTATAGGTCTCGAGTAACCGAACTAACCGAATATTTCAATTTTATTGACATAATGTGTAATTTAGACTATTATTTGTGATCTAATATTTATTTTAGTGACCATCATCCTTATCACTTTGTTTAATTTATATGTGGTATTGTTATTTTGCCTTGAAATAGAAAAAAAAATATTGCTAAAATTGCTAGAAACTACATTATTTAGTCGTTATTTTTTGCAATCCGGTTAGTTTGATCATGACCGAGACCGAACCGAACTAACCGAGACCGAATTTGTTCGGTCCTGAGTTTTTGAACTAACCGATCGGTCTCCGATTATAGGTAACCGATTTTTTCTAAAGACCAAATTTTTTGTGAGACCGAATGTCCAGGCTGACTTGGGTCTATGTTGAAGGCAGTGTGGCAAGATCCATGACTAGCAAGGACAGTAAGTAGCAAGTCAACCGGTCACCGTGTTTCCACTTGTGCAAGATATATGACTAGCACAATTCACGCTACAAGTTGAATAAAAACAAAGAAAAACATCGTGTTTCCACTTGTACAAAGAAAAACAAAGAAGAAAATAAAAAAACATAAATTAAAAAATAAAAACCCAAAAACCAAAATTAAAAATAAAGCACGTTAAGTACATGTTGAATAGTAGCCAAACCCACCGAAAGCCGTCAGTTATTGAGCGGTTGAATAAAGTAATATAATATAGCCTCTCATGAAGTAACTAAACACATCCTAATGGGCTACGTTGTGTGGCTACCCACGAGAAGACAAAGTATTTATTGTAAATTTATTTAAAAAGAATTAGGTAGCTGTATTTCTCCTCAGATCGAGCAGAAAGGAATACAATTCAACTCCGAGTGCCCCCAACAAATGTGCGAGCGATCATCAAATAAATATGAGAATGAGAAATCTGCTATTAGCCATGAATAAAGACAAGCGGAATGCAACACACTTGTACTTTGTAAACACGTCCGTACTTTTAGGACAACACATTTCCCTTCCTCGCATCTTGCCTCCCCTATCTTTTTTTTCTTGACCTTTAACACCCAATTACTCTCTCCGTTTCAATTTATAATTCGTTTGACTTTTTTTTACCCCAACTTTGACCACTCGTCTTATTTAAAAAATTTGTGTAAACATAGTCAAATTTAAATCATTCATGTAGACTATTTATTAAATAAATAAGCCATATAAAAAAATAATATTTTACACAAAAAATTAAATAAGACGAGTGGTCAAACTTAGGGTTGAAAAAGTCAAACGAACTATAATTTGAAACGGATTAAGTACTTTTTTCTAGCACCAACACGCCAACTGATATGATTGCCCATATATTGTCATTTTAATCCTATTCTTGGAAAACAAACCTCAATGTTTAAGGACTCTTTGGTAGGGTTTCTAGCTGTTCGGACTTCTCCACGAGTTTAACTAGAAGGCTTGCCAAATGTGCACGTGGGGAACAGCTTGTGAAGTCAAATTAAATGGGTGGAAGTAAAGTCATTTTGCGTGGTAAGCCGAAGTCACAAACACATAGATTTTCTTAGCTCATCTTGGTCTCTAAACTCTCAAACATAGAAGTATAGTCGCCAAGTTCGGAAAGGCACTCTGGTCATTTGTCCTCTTCTACCAATTCCTAAAAAAGAGAGATTTCTAAACATTTTTAGAAAGGGCTTTTCACTAGAGAAGTTGATTTTATAGATAATTCAAACGTAGAGCTTTTTGTTTAAGAGAAGCAAGATCCCTGCCAAATGGTCGGTTCTTAATCCATGTTTTGTTCTTTTCTCCACTGCGGCAACCAGCAAGTGTCAGCACCTACATTCAGACATGCTTATTTTTACTTAACTACTTAACCAAAGATCTAATTAAAAAACTTAGGACTAGTTTAAAAAATCAAATCCCCTTGAGATTCTAGACCTTTTCCATATATAGTGACCAATATATTGAGGTGTCATTTGAATAAGCTATTTAGTTCTTATCTAGGGAGGGCTTTTCATTATTGGGTTTGCCTCCCTTTGCTTCTAAATTAGACCACAGAAGATTCGACTGTCCAAATATTTACTTTGAAAGAGAAAAGACAATATATGGTGGTTTGTGAAGAGGACTTTGGTAATCCCGTATGCTTATATTAGATATATAATTATATATATATTACAACTATTCAAAAGAAAATGTAAAACCGGTTGAAGTTTGCATCTTGAAGACTATTAGTATTACTCTGCTGGGTCGGGTAAGTGAATGTGATGCCACAAGCTACCTCTTTTTGGGTAACGCAAGTACTGCCTACTCGTGCGTTTAATAGCAGCAAAAGCTTCTGACCTACTCAGCCAACTTATTAAGCATGCTCTCTCACAGAATATTATTGAACCGGTTTGTAGTTCAACAGAACATAAAGTCAAAAAAAAAAACATGTCACCCTCAATTGAAGATCTATGAACAGTTGAACACGCCGCCAAGCACCTGTACGGCTGTACCGTCTTGCTTCATCACAAAAACGAAGACGCGACATTTGACATGGTGAGCATGACTGTCATCGTCATGCGGCACCACACCGCAGGGAGGGCTACTTGGGAGCGTGCCGCAGACGGCCGCACTGCGATTCATCTCAGCTAATCCCACTCACTGCTCATCTGGGCCTATCATGTACAGTAACTATTGCCCAATCAGACTCATCAGCCAAAGGGAAAAGAACACTGGCTACTGCGAACAGCATCTTGGATGGAAGCGATCCAGAGAGAATCTCCTCTGCCGGTCTTGGAATATCCCCTCCGTGCGAACGTGCCGCCACATCCATTTCCTCGCGTCCACGTACCCTCCGGCCTTTTGAATTTTCAACTCCGACTAGTCGGCGGTGGCGTCGTCATAATTTGGGCCACCAGCAGCCATTCATCGATTTAATCAAAATCATTTCAGTAATTTAATTAACTGATGGGTGCCGTTCAAGGACGATGTTTGTTTTGAGGTGCTTCTCTTCAGTTGTACTACCACTGTAATATAATAAATAAATGTGATGTCCTTGTCTCAAATGTTCCAACTTGCAAATGGATGGGTCCCATTCCATTCCATTCATATATAGGAGTATCCACTTCCATGCCTCTGGCCCACTCAAACTTGTGTCCATGTCAAAATAAAATAACTCGAAATTAACATTATACATGGAGCATGAACGATGCATTATTACTTGATTTGCCGGTAGGCTGTAGGCAGCATATATGATGACAATGTAAAGTTAGAGCAAATTAGATAGAGGGCCGAGTATGTGGAGCGGTCTCAATTCCCAAACAGACCGTTAATTAGGTTACAAATGAAATGGTGTGAACCTACGCGTGTGTGTGTTTGAATAATGAACGCTCTGAGGTTCTGACCACTACCACATAAGCAAGGTGGTGTACTGAACTCAGGGCTAGCTGTGCACAACTCTCTGAATTTTCTTAATGAGCTTTGCCATTTCACGTTGCGTACCTTGGGCGCGACAAAATGCAAAAAACAAAAAAAAAATGCATAATCGAATCAAAGACAACCACCGTGCCGTGCGTCAATTAATCGGAAGACGACAGCGACTCCTTCCCGAGTGGCCAACTGCTATGCTACGTATAGATCGAGACTCACAATGTGACAAGTACAACTTCTTCTATGATTGGTCAATTACATCAACCTCAGCAGCTAATTAATTAGGCATGCTTGCTTGATGGAAGACGTTTTTATACGCCCCTGTCAAATTGTGCTAAAATTAATTAAAGAATTTTTATACGAAGACCAGAACCAACATGTCGATTGTATACAGGTAGGAGTATAAAAATAAGCACACATGACACATGGATCCATCCAATAGCAATACAAAGCCATTCCGATTTCCAAAAGGACAAGTAAGCAGCAAAGCCGCCAGCTCGGAAGAATCGGAGGACGGAGCCACTGCACCCACCTGCTCCTCCATGGCCAGCAGCTACCCCCTCGTCCTGCTGCTGCTATTGGCCGCGGCCACGGCCGCAGCAGCAGCAGCAGCAGCAGACGGCGGCAACGCGACCACGCCGACGGCGTACGAGATGCTAGAGCGGTACGACTTCCCGCGGGGAATCCTGCCGGCGGGCGTGTCCGGGTACGAGCTCCGAGCGGACGGCAGCTTCGAGGTGTACTTCCCGCGGCGCTGCGACTTCCTGCTGGCGGGGAAGTGGCTGGTCCGGTACGAGACCCGCGTGTCGGGCTCCGTCGCCGCGGGCTCCCTCACGGCGCTGGAAGGGATCAGCGTCAAGGTGCTCTTCCTGTGGCTCGGCGTCGGCGAGGTGGACCGCTCCGGGGACACTCTCAGCTTCTACATCGGCCCCGTCGCCACCACGTTCCCGCTCGACGACTTCGCCGAGAGCCCACGCTGCCGCGGTTATGACGGCGACGGCTTCTTCCTCCCGGCGGCCTCGTCGTGACCCTGCCTGCGTGATTGTGATGGGCGGCTAGCTCGCGCGCGCCGGCGATGATTTGGGTATTTGTACAATTGTATGTACCTTAGGCCTTGATGAATTAGCTGGTTATATATACAGTACATACATACGTGTGCATCGATCGAGACACGAGCCTGCGACTAGCTGTTTCTTCAATTTCTGTTTCAGGGAATTGGATCAGGTTATTTGGTGATCCTTGATTTTGCTACTTCATCCTGTGTACGTCTAGCAATTCTTTATGCGTACCTTCTCCTCTACTCCTGTTTCGTTGAGCAGTTTGCGCAACATACTGCGGTCATGGTGTTGCATCGTCTGGATTTGCTTGGTCTGTCAAAAGTCAAAACCGGCCGCCATCCAGCGAGAGTGGCCGCTTCCCCGCCTACGCGGCACATCCAAAGGCCAGACCCAGCAGCGAGAGGTATCGCGTACGTCAACGCCGGCCTCTCACCGGTACAACTCTTTGCTCAACAGTCAGTCTCGTTAAGACAATTCCAATGCCCACGTCATCTTCAGCCCGGCGGCGCCTGGACAAAACCACGGTCAACACTCAATACCGGCCATGAAATATGCGGAGTAGCTCAGCTTTTGTGAAGACTGAAAGGAGATTGCTCGCCAATTAACAAGAGAGATTTGTTCTTGTGTCAGGGATAAGCTACGGTTATAATGAACAGGGAAAAAAGTACTCCTAATTATGCTTATAGGTTCGCTTGCTGCTGCCTGCAGATGGATCTTTAGTTCAGCAGTCAGCACGGGTCGCCATCTAAAGCCAGATCGTGCGTCATCCCACTCGCAACTACTGTACCTAACAAACTTATCCAATACGAGATCAACTATGGATCTATCCACCCGTGTAGTTCTCTCTCTCTCTCTCTCTCTCTCTCTCTCTCTCTCTCTCTCTCTCTCTCTCTCTCTCTCTCTCTCTCTTTGCCACAAATATCATCCCACCGAGTCACCGACATAGCATCCTCGTTCAAAAAGAAGAAACAAAAGTACTGTATGTAAGGAATTGAGCTTATAGAGTTTATGGATATTTTGTCCATAATAAAACCAACCTGCCTTGTTAGTTGACTATTACAAAGATGCTACTTTTTATATTATTAAAACAGTCAAGTTTGATGTAAATCAAACAGAACGGTAAATCAATTGTGAAAAAAAAACATCCAGATACCGCATACCAAGCTGACAACGACTGATGACAATAAAACAGATTGAAGCGTTGTTTAGGTTACACAGCAGATATGACTAGATCAAAACATGCATGTATTATTTGTTTCCATACAAATGAGCCTACAAAGTACAAGCTGATCTAAACATGCACCAACAATTAACACGTTATCTGGCTGGCCGACTGTTCCTGGTATACTCGTTTTAGCCACTCTTTCAAGGGTATGCACTGTCATTACAAAGGGTGACACAGATTCTACAAGTGAGATGTGCACGGAACATTACCGACCCATCTTGAACACCCAGTGGCCAGAGAACTACCCAGAACAGGCAAACTTCAAACTTTCGATGTTGATACAATCAGTCCATCTGACATTTGGAATTTTAAACAATCAGGACACTTTTATCAAATCATACTACCACAGTCCATAAAGTTCCAAAAATGGTTGCATTGAAAAATTTCAATACAGCACATGATCGCATCAAATGCCCTTGAGGCATTTGACTGAACCATGACAATGAAGATGTACATAATTAGGAAAAAAGATGCACTATGGTACAGAGAAGGTAAGTAAAAACATACAAATTCTTTCACTCCAACGATTTGAGTAGGCGGAATAAACCAGCTGCTTCCCTTATCCGTGAAAATTCAATACAGAACGCTTGTACCTCGATGAAAAGATCCTGAACTGCACCCAAATAAAAATGCACAAAATTATCTGCCTTGCCCGCTCGGAAAGGGGTGGGAAAACCCTAATTTGTGGACTAGCATTTTTTTAGCAATTTACAAGCCTACAAGAAAACAAGGAAACTAGAGAAGAATACAATTAACTTCGTGAGATTCAAGTTGCACCAGGGCAGCTATCAATGGTATTGCACACGAGACACTGATTGTTTTTTGAATAACAATGTCTAAATGTAACTATATTAGCCAGAAACTACAACATCAGCTATACATATATACATAATGCATTCATGGATATTGTCAAACAGCACCCCCAGACCTGAGAGACTATATTGCCTGAATTTACAGACCATAGAAATAGAGATTGCAATATATCCAAGCAAAACAAGGGCAACAAGAACCAAAACAAGAAAATGGTTGAAGTGTTACGGACGTATATGCATTTGTTCAAACCAACAAGTAGCTTAAGAGCATTTCAATTTTTCAAAAAAAAAATGCAGCAGGGTATGAAATGCAATTTAAGTAATAAGCAACTAGCCAGAATTGAGCAAGCCATACAATTTAGATGGCAGAAATCAAGAATATGAAAGGTGTACAATTGGATATTACTAAAGCAGAAAGCAGGAATATGAAACTCTAATCTTTGACAGCTGATTATTTTCGATTGAGACGGCAGAAGTTACGTCATTTCAGCAACGCTATGCAAAGCAGACCTTTGCTAAGCATGAGCCACTCACCATTTATAATCTTGTTTCGGATAAGACTCTGCAGGAAAACACAAACTAGTCTCACAAGTCTGTTTTGCATGTATTTATCCTGCACAAAAGAAAGTAAGTATCATTCAGATAAACATATATTAGTGTACCTCGCATTAACGCGAGAAGTGCCAAATTAACTGATAAGCAAAACACAAAGCGCAAAAATTAAAGGAGTGAAGCACGTCCTATAAACCAGAGGGCGTTTCTTTTGGAATAATGCAAAACACGTAACAGCACATAATCACCCACATCACTAATGACCCCCCAAGGTAATGAAAAAATCACTTATCCCCAGATTCACCACGGGCCTTGTAATCAAGCACATGCAGTAGTGGTCTCACATTCCCATAGAGAACACAGTCAAGATTAAGTTGCCCCTGCTAGAACATATCTGCTAATTACAAGATATTAAAACCCAAATTATTTAACCATTAACTTCAATTAAGATGTGATATCACACAAAAATGGTGAATAATACTTTTTTATCAACTTCAATAAAAATGAACCGAGCTAGTGCTCGGGTCGCTAGCGTTGCCAGTGTGCACGCTGCTGGCGCGAGTACGATTCCCCGGAATTGCACTCGCGTCTCTCACCGGGACTTGCTCCCAATAATGTCTGTAGCCTCTCTCGTGTGGAACCAAAAAGGGATTGCAACGTGCTCAAACACCTACAGAACTATGGCTGGTCCCGGTGATCTCTGGAAGGACGCGGTCTACTGATTTGTGTGTAGTTGTGGGTCTAGTTGTGCACGTGTTGTGCGAGTGTGGTGTGTGTGGTAGCGAGGGCGTGCACTCATGCATGAACAGATGCTACAGTTGTACCAAGATGAGAGGATTCAAAAAAAACTTCAATCAAAATGAATCAAACTAAGAACAAACCTTTATGTTTTGACATGATTGGATACAATTTGTGATGTACTCATGGACAAACTCTGTTGGAAGGTCAACAGCAGTAGTAAGTCTGTTCACAACTTCCATAGAATGCAGGCTCATTTCCATGTGCACAAGAACATCAAAATAACTACAAAACAGGATCATCGATCAAATAAAGGACAGGAAGAAGGATGCCTATATGATAATAGAACATACAACAAAGAAAAGAGACACACCCAGGAATGTCAGGAGAGTTAATTAGCTTCGAAAGAACTTCAACAGCAATGAGCGGGTTGTGTTCAACGAGATCCTGAAACCATGCATAAATTCAGAACTCCATGATCAAATGGCGTTAAATATGTGAGACTCAGCATTTGTAGAGTACACGTACAGGAAGCTTCTGTGGGGTCATCCCACAGTAATAAACCAGTTTAGGATCTTTTGTCAGTTGTACTATGACTTGCTGCAAAAAACTGTGAACAAATTAGGCTTGTACCATTGGAACCTCTTATGTACCAAAGAATGTATAAGGAAAAAGAGTGATAAAGCCAGTGCCATAAATCTACCCAGCAATGAGGCTATAAAATTATCATAAGGAACAAGAGGAAATGAAATCCTAGTCATAGGAACAAGCAATTTAATAAAACCCGTCATCATTATCTTGAAGAAATATTAGAATGTAGCAGTGAACCTCCTGTGGGCCAGGTGCAAGTGGACCTTTTAAGGCTCTTGCAATCAAATCTCGGATAGCAGCCCCTCGACTCGTGTCAGCACACATGCCATAGTCCCATAATAGCTCGTGGTTATTGTCAGGGTTCAGCCATTGTAGCTGTATGTTCATCAAAATTGAAGTTATATTTAGAAACAAAACTGGTATTAAAATGCAACTTATGACAGTAATTTTACCTCCCCATCAAGTACAGGAAGCCTTGGGGGTGTGGGCCGAATCCATTGCGGACCCAACCTTCCCCCTGATTTGTCTTGCAGTAAAACAGCAATAGTAGTATCTCTATCATCAGAAGCAGATTTCTGTTTGCTTCCAGGTGGTGATATCGAAGACCTTATAAGGTTACGAAAGCAATAAATAAGAGAAGAAATTGGACAAATGAACTCCAAGAACCTCACAAGAAATATCAATTTAGAAAAGGGGGTGTACATGAGCCTACATACTCTGATGAATTTGCACAACTTTGAGGCACATCTGGATCTAGTATAGCACTTCTAACCATAGCAGCTCTGAAACTACTAATCTGAGGCCGGGAATGTACACTAGTGCTGCAATATTGCTTCTCAAGTTGTTCGCGAGGCAAAAAAGCCTATACAAATAGATGAGCACATGAATCATTGTAGTCGACCGAAACAGAAAAAAAAATGTTTACCTAATCAAAAGCCCACCTGAGATGCTGAAACAGATCCATTTATGTAATCTACGGCAGACTGATTCAGGATCTGAGAAACAAAATTCACTTCAGAAATTAGCTAAATACACATTTTGCAAGTTCCGTTCTCAGAATCAATAAATGAAAAAACAATGTCCAGGCTTTTGATTGCATATTATAAATTCTCACAGTAGGGATGCCTAACGACCCTTAATCAATAGATGCATGTCAATCATAGAAAAGGGGGACACAATCCCTATGATGTTGTCATTCTATACCCCACCAAATGTTGACTCGTACTTAAAAGTCAAAGAGAGAGAGAGAGAGAGAAGACCTCGTTATTATTGTTTCCACTAGATGAAGTCAATAGTAGTTGGACAAATGACCGTTCCGATTTCTCTGACGTTTCATCACAGACTGCCTGTAGATATCAACACATGAAACTAAGGCCTCAAGCATGAAATATATTTAGTCCACCAAAATAGGTTGCAATAATTAGATCTCAAGAACCATAGGAAAGTAGCAAAAGCTGCAATATTCAATTTTTAGCATGATGCTAAATGATGAAAGATAGTAATCAGTTATGTTTCTGCACCACTAAAACCACGATTGAAAGGGACAAGGACTCAGATGCTATAACTAAGTATTAATCAAAGCTATAAACAGAAGTTCTCTAGCACGGAGCCAAACGATGAGCAGTAATGAGGAATACATGAATGATTTGAACAGAAATCCATTCAAAATGTGAACCGATCTTATTTAATCTTTACAAAAAAATAATGGTGCTAAGAAATTGCTATTAAAATTCAAGAAATATAATAGAAGCAGCATTGACTGATCCAATTGATTCAAAAATGGTTAATATTAAGAAAACAATTATTTATGCTATTCATAAAGCTAAACCTAATATACAAGGCTCCAAGATCCAGCCATTTGATTCCACTAAAGCGCAAATCAAATAAGACCCTAAGTTTACAATACCAAAAACAGATTCCAGTGATAGAGCTTGGAGGTCAACATAAAATAGGAAACCCATTGTGTGGGCCTAGATTATCAAGTGTAGCACAGAATACAAGGATCCGGCTTATATATGCTAGAATATAAAGACAAATCTTGGCCAAATGGGAGCTGAAGGTTTTGTAGAAGAAAGACAATGCACAATAAAAGGCGGAATTTTTCAAGAGACCAATTCCCCATCAGAATAATGTAGAACTAAACTTTTGATCCGCATATTGCATTAGCATCTCCTGAAAGAAGAATGCCCTCACACGCGAACTTCAGTACTAGATCAGAATATGTGTTTGGTACCAGTGCCATAGATGTGGGAGTTGGGGAAATGTAAAATATAGTCCAGTCTAGTCGAGTCAAGCATGAAACATATAGAAGAATATTGCAATTTGCACATTGATTTGTTTAAGTATGCTGAATAGAAAAAAAATGTGAATTCTTCCATCACAAACCAAATCCAGAATTAAAACAACAAGGTTTACCCACTTACATTTACCAATATAGGAATATATGGATTTGTTGTCTGCGGCAAATAGCTCTGATGAAGAATTGCAAATGCAATTAAACGGCCAGTAGGATGGAGCATCTTCTTGTCCTAATGGAAGGGCAACATAGTATATCAGATTTGTAGTACTATTCCGGTCAAAGCAAATATCTAGAATTTCAAAGTGAACAGAGCAGGACCAACTTACAAAATGAACTAAAGGTGAATAGTATCCCTAGAATTTGCAAGTAAGGTGCAAATATGATGTTATTATTAAGGAGAACGCATGTGAAAACACCAACTACTATTGTCACAGCATAATTTGTGCATTATCTCCTACAGGACAGTGTCAGACAGGGGCGATTGTCACTACATGAAAGGTTCTACAGCACTAAACAGACCAACACTTTCAGCGCTGTTCTAACCCACTAAATCAGCTATAGCATGCCACTAATTAGTGGAACATCAATACAACTCTAACTGCAGTATTCTTCATTTCACCCCTAAATGTTTTTTGTTGCAGTATGGTTGACATGTTCTGCAAGGAAATATGGTTCCTCTCAAAACTATTGAGCCTTGTAAGAGAAGAACAATAAAGTTACAAGCCTAATTTTTTTTCAAAAAGGCATAAAAAATGGAACACGACCCATGGTTCACCTTTATAGGAGATGAAGATGATTGATTAAATGTTTCTTCAAGGGTGAAAGGTCTTTTGAAATAGTACAATTAAAGAACAAAGTCAAAGCCTATGTGTAAACTTCAAATTGCTTTTCATGCAGACGGTGGTAGACCAAACTGAAATAGACCATACTTGCCCCAGCAGTTTGGTACTATTAACTCAAACAAGAAATAAGAAAACTATATAGATTCTGCTTTCAGGCTGCATGAACCAGTAGAAGCACGTTGGATAGGGTGATGGTCCAGTTAATCAATAATACTAACAAACAAGTGAATCCTCAAAGCCAGAAGTGTTATGCGTCCTCTTGCTCACACTATTGATGTAACTAAAGCTAGGAGATCTGATGGTATCTTACAAGTGAAAAATTACGCATTAGTGAAGTTTAGTTTGAGTTTACCATGAACTACAAACCTAACCTAAGTGATGAAAAGCAGCTACAGTAAGGAACAAGTCAGGAATATGAAATTCCCACTGAGTGCAAATCCAAACAAACATGATCGCGCTAACCCAACAAAGCCACACAAAAACACAAAGAAACTTAGCCGAAGACTAGGAAAGACTGAAGAAATTGCCCTAAATCTACATGTCCAGCGATCCATTCCAGGTCAGAAGATTCAAAATTCAGAGAGCGCCCCAGGAAAACCGAAAGATGGCGAGTCAATGGTCTCCAAAACCCCAGAAATGTCAGCCCATGGAACCATCCGACACTCCATCCGAAGCCTAAACCGCAATCAGAAAGTGAAATCGCAGAAATGCAGTAGCGTAACTCATCCCGATTCGCGCGTCGACCCCAGCTAAAGCAGTGCCCCTGGCCGCCGCGAGAAAGCAAAACCCACCAAATCTGAGTAGCCAGCACAAACCCTAACCCAACCAACTCAAGCTAGCCCCCGATCCGTTTCCCGGCGCCAAAGCCCCCCGCCCAATCTGACGAAATGAAAGCAAGCAAGAGAAAAGCTGGAGGGAGGGTCAGGGAGCGGGGAAGAGGCAAGGGCGCGGGCGTGGCTTGGCTTGCCTCGAGGAGGATGGAGAGGGCACCGCCAACGCGGAGGCGGCGCTCACGGGGGAACCGCGCAAGGAAGTCGGCGACGACGTCGGCGAGCGGGCGGGCGGCGGCGGCGAGCAGCGAGAGGAGGTCGGACCGCTCGTCGGGCCGCAGCGTGGGGACGGGGGAGCACGCCGACATGGTGGGCGCCGTCGGCAACGTCGGGGCCGAGGTCGCAGTGGCCGTCGCCGTGGTGAGGGACGGCGGTGAGGATTTTCTTTTCCGACTTTGAGTTTTTTTTTTTGGCCCTCTATAGGGAGAATCTGGGGGGTCAGTGGGAGGAGTAGGCGGCTAGCTCGGGATGTGGATCGGACGGGTGCGGCTTGTGGGTTTGCGTTTCTTTCACTTTCCCTTTCTGCATAGGATTACCTTGCTGCTCCGACGAATTTCATTTTCAATTTTCATATCCACAAGTAAGGCTCAATGTAGAGTTTCCTATCTCAGTTTCCAATACTTAAATGGGTTGAAAACAGTACTAGATAGTTTGATAGTTTCATGGGAATGAAACTCTCTCTACTTACATAAAATTCTTATCATCTCTCTTCATAAATAAGGTATCACATCAGCTTATTTAATACTCATGAAACTCTATGAAACTCTCATTGAGATTGGCCTAATAGTTATGATACTTTTGATCAGTTGTATAAGGCAATGTGATATCAACAGGTTCGATCAAGTTTATTGTTAAGGTTTACTCGGTGAACTGTACTAACGGAGTTTATTTAACATCCACCATCATCATCCGTGTCCACGAGTAATAGTCTAGTTGATTTCGGTTATTTATATAAGACGATGTGATGTTGATGGATACGACCATGGATTTGTCTTTTTCGTTTTTCTTTTGTTTTTCCCTCCATAGTTCTCGTGGACATGCAACTCCATTAGACCCACCTTGCTAGGGTTAGTTTGTTACAAGTTTAACTAACTAGTTGATGGGTCTCATTTCACATCCACCACCATTATCATCGTCCACAAGTAATAGTCACTATGATTTTTAGTCGTGTATATAAGATGATGACATGTCCTATGTAGTGCTTCTAATGGTTCTTTGGTAAAGTTAAAATGGATCTAGTCATGTCTTCTCGAAAAGATTTAAACACAATTATCTTGCCATTGCCACCAGGAAGATGTGGCATTTGAAATGTCAATGAAGATGGGTCCAGAGCATCTTCATCAAGCAAGCAAAACATCGCCCTCTCGTGCGATGAACATAAGAACATAAGAAGATTAAGAAGAATGACAAGAAGATAAAATCAAGCTCAAGTCCAAGTGAGAGGAAGAGGAAGAAGATAATCAAGATGAAGCTTCCATCTCCTCCTTCGATGTGAAGTGACGAAATTAATTAGAGGAGCGAAGAAAATATTACCAAGATTGAAGGCATCATGTTCACCAACCAAAGAAAAAACACAAATGAAGAAGGGTTGCTTTGTTATGGTGAGATTTGCACTTATGGAGTATTTCCAAACTCCAAAGTAACCCAAGCTAAAGAATAGTAGGAATTGAAGGAAAGAAAAAGGTGGTTAGTGCCTTACAAACGTGATTGTATGGGATGACTCTTCAAGTGAGAAAGAAGCTTATCACAAGAGGCTCCACCACAAGTTATATCCAAGCTCTTTGCACATATGTCTCATGGTAAGAAGTATAGTTGAAAGCGAAAATGATGTAAGTCATAATGACTCCCCTCCTTCCTATGAAGACATTGTAACTTGGTCGAAAAAATCAAGAAACTTGCACTAAGCACCAAGCAAATATCAAAACTTGGAACAAAAGTTAGTTAGCTAAATTAAGAGTTATGATAAACTTGCAAGAAAATTTGATGTGCTTGTGGGTTATAATGTTGAGCTAGCTAACAAAATTGAAAAAAAACTACGAGCTAGTAGAAGTACCCTAAAAATGCACCTAAAGACTACCTGACAATATGAAGGGTATTAGAGATGACAATGGAATCCCTATCAGGTTATGGCTTCCCATCCCCATCTTCAGAGGAGGATTCCTTGTCCTCGTCCATGACAACGACTATGGGGACACTTTTATCCACATATTTGTTTCCTAGTGGAGAATCAACTCGCACTAGGATTCCCATCCTTGTAACAAATTATAGTTAAAAAGGACATGACATAAGAAGCAAAGATGTCAATGTTGATTTCTCAAAAACACAAGTTGTTCTCGTCTCACAAAATCCAAAGGACAAGGAACATTAGTAGTTGTCATCTATCAAAATCAAAAGAACAAGAAACACTAGTTTTATTCTAAGAAATATAAAGAAAATACACATCACAGTGATGAAGGTCCTATGACTATGAGACAATGAACAAAACTGATAAATAGTGTTTAGCATATTAACCACATCGTCTTGTGTCCATGGTTGCACGCCCTACCTCTTTTAGCTCTAAACCTCTGGTGAATGGTGTGGAGTTGTGTGGAGGTTCGAGAGTGGTAACCAGTTGACACCATTGTAGCTTGGGGTTAAGTCCATACTTCACAAGAAGGAAGCCAAGTGCCAAGGACAGCGTGCACACTCCATTAAACAAGGTTCCTGGACTCAGTGACGCAGTAGTGGAGTAGTGGTGGCGTGCTGCTCTAGAGTTCTTTTGGCATGCTGCTCTAGAGCTCTTTTGGGTGGCAGCTGATGTGGACTAAAGAGTTGGCCACCTAGGACTTAGAGTTAGTGGTGGTATATATAGTCGGCAATGAATAATGGGCCTTTAGATGGGCCTAGGGCTCTGTCATCTAGTTCATCTTGCTCATGAGTTACACTATAGCGTTCAGGATGGGGATCAAGGAACCATCCACATCCCTATCATCCTCAACGGGGATCAAATTCTTACCAAATCAAACCTCATGGGGGGAGGGTAAATTGACCACATCTCTGTCCCTAATGAAGGAGTTCTCTGTGATGAATCGAGGATTAGGGTCCATTGCCATCTCTAAGTAGCAGGGTACACTTACGATCATAGATATCTACTTTGAGACTTAATGGTACATAATCCATAATATTGGTCAATAATTACCACAAGGAATGAAGGTGTGAATAAAACTTCTCATCCCCAAGATTGGATTTTACATAATCAAGCATTTTTTAGATTCTACATTAAGTTTTTTTTCTTCAAGGTAACCTTTGGTTTTGCATATCAATAACCGCATGATGCATTGAGAGAAGTATCAACTTTCATTTTTAAGAAATGTGGGTTTGCTTTTAGCAAGATTTAGTATCAACAACCTTCTTACAAACAAGGTAAATAGGAAAACACATAAATCATAGATGTTTTGTAACAACTTTGACTTGGAACTTGAAAGTATTCCTAATTTGGAAATAAGTTTGTGACAACTTAAGTGGGACTAGATAATGTTTGTCATGATCAAACCTTGGTCATGATCATGTGATGGCATGTTCTTTACTTTTGAGAACTAATTAGGGTCGCATTGCCTAGTGTCCAGTTTGCATGATTTGCACAAGGCCTGGAGCAACAACTTTGTTCTTAGGTAATAGAGAATTAATGTTTGTTGTGTGTCCATGGTAGTTTGCTTCTTGTCTTTTTCAAATATCAAATTCAATGTTTTGCATACAAAAGAAATCAATATATAACAAATTCCATTGACATCAATCTCGGCACAACGAATTGTAGGACTTATATGACATTGATGTCGACTTATGGCAATGGAGTTTGTTCCAGCTGCGACACATGAGTATAATCCTAGTAAAAAATAAAGTAGAGCCCTCTTTGAATTCACTATCTCCTAATAGTTAGCTAGCTAATAGCTGATATCTAATATTAGCTAGTTAACTATTAGCTATGTATTAGCTAGAGGGTGTTTGGTACTGCTAATAAAAATACTACTAAGATAGTAAGATACATAATTATTAGCTATTGTTATTTAATTTTGTCCAACTAGTGAGATAGTTATTATCTAGAAGTCCATCTAACAATTAGTTATTATATTAGCTACAACCTATTTTGATCTCAAAGAGATAACTATTAGTAGTTAGTTGTTATCTATATGGATCCAAATAGTGTCTAGGTACATCACTACAAGAAACCTGACTTTTTGTGACCAAGTGGCTTATGACAGGGTCATTTTTTGTCACATAATGTGACTTTATGCGATGATTTTTTTGACTCGTCATAAAGTTGTAAGACCCAGAAATATTTGTGACGAGTGTAGCAACTGTGTCACATAAAGGTCCTCAGGTTCGTCACAAATTGTCAAACGAGGGGAACGAGCTGACGGTGCTCCTTTTTTGACGCTATTGTCGGTCTTTATGTGACATTTACTCGGTGTCGTAATAAGTAAGATAAAAAAATGACCGCGTCAACGTCAATATACCCCCTGCAGGTGGACCTCTATCTGTTGACCACTTCACTTTCCCCATCTTCCCGACATCAACTGAATCGAGGGCGAGGTCGGCGAGGTCGAAGCTGAATTGAGGGCGGCGAGGTCAGAGCTGGCGGAGTGGACGACGGTGAGGTACCGGCGCGCTTGGGCGCCCTCATGCCCCCTCCTGGTCCTGCTCCATTTGCTGGCCAGTGGCACCCTCATCCACATCCCCGTCCCCCCTCTGCTTATCTCCCCCAACTTTTTTTTTCAAAAAAAATCATCTTCCCCGATTGATGTTTAATGCTTCCCCAAAATCACAGGGAGCTGATGATGTCGCAGGCCTCGTCATCTACCGGTCCCAATCGGCATTCAAGTGGAGCTAGGAGTGTCCTGCAACCCAAGCCACTTGCTGTTGTTGCTGCAGGCACTCTGGCCACTGGTGTCGATCTGGAGGCGCGAACCGATGGTGCCACCGGTTGCCGTTGATAATCTGCCCGGATTGCAAGGACGTCAGGGTGTTTGCTGCCATTACCATGTATGTGGATAATGAGGGAAAGAGATATTTTAAGTGTCCTCGGAAGACTTATACAAATGTCAGTGAAGTTGTTAAATTTACATTGATCAATTTGATTCTTGTCAGCCCAAAATTCAGTGTCTTTTGGTTATAATTTAGATGCAGAGTACATGTACTAGGTATTGGTTCAAGGAAGAATACGTGGTGTACCTTCGTGACAATGGATATCTATGTTCAACATCTTCGACAGTTGTTGTGGCTTCGACAACAGGAGTTCCTGAGGTCCAGCAAAATTTGAAGGAGGTAAAAGACAAAATTGATAAGAACAGAGATGGCATGGCCAGTTCCATTTGTCTTGTGTGTGGTTGTGTGAATGTAAGCCTATTCCTGGTGTTGGCCATCTATTTGGTGCTAGCTGTAGGGTTCAAGTAGGCAAGGCTGTGTGTTGAAGAAAATGATGTAATGATGTGTGTTGAAGAAAATTTGAAGCTGTGTGTTGAAGAAAATGATGTAATGAACTTGTTATGCTAGATTTGTCTTTGTTATGAAGTATGGGCCTATGTTCCCTTGAACATCTGTTGTGTGCATGTATCTATTGTACGTGACAACTTCTGTACTTTCAATGACATTGTCTTTGGTCATAAAAAGCTCCTAGAACTATATAACCATGAATTCTGTGCGTTCATAGAAGCACTTCCAGATAGTACATTTTGTGATAAATTTTGTATATTCCATGATAAATTATTGGCATTATATGACATTGTCATTTGTCATGATAACAGAGAAATCTGGGCACTATATAACTTGCATCATGTGAATGATTCTGAGAACTGTAACTTGCTTCACACATCAAGTATCCACTGGAAACAAAATCATTGCATATCAGGGCATAATTCAAATATAACAGATTCACTCATACAAGTTCATAATTCACAAATAGTTCTAGAAATGCAACAGTTAGTGGTCATCACTAATACAAGTTCATGGTTCACAAAAATCTCTTATAATGCAAAAGTTAGTCATCATCACTGTCTTCTTCTGACATGTTGCCTTCATCTGGACTGTGGTACTCAAGGAAGGTTTCATCCTCATCTTCGTTGTCTATTTCTTCACCTTGAGCTCTATGTTATCGTTGACGGATGCTCTCGACTATGTCTCTGCTAACAGGGTTGCCTGGATCATTGTCTATGTTCAATAAATCCATATCAGGATCTATGTCTCCCAATATACCATGTCCCAATAAAGTACTCTCCTCTTGGTATGCCTCCTGACATCTCATTTGTATTTGTTCTTGAATTGGTTGGTTTCCGTCGGACTCTTCAACATCAAATATATGTCGATGGCCAAATTCTTGTACCACTCGCCAAGATGGACCTAACTTCGTATCTTCTAAGAAAAAAACTTGTGAAGCTTCTGTGGCTACAATGAAAGGATCATTCTTATACCATCGACCTTGGATGTTAATGCTCTTAAAGTAAGCATCAACTTTCATTTGGTATGTCCTTCCCTCAAGATTGTACCATTCACACCATAGTAAGATTACAGTTCTTTGCCCTCTGTTATTCTTTGCATAAGTCAACTCGATAATGTCTGTGATTGTCCCATAGAAGTCAATAGTGTCATCATTGTGTGTACCTACACATTGGATGGAGGAGTTTTGTGTCTTCTTGTGTTCCTCACGAGCCAGAGTGTGGTACCGTACCCCATTGATTATACAGCCTGTGTATGAACGCACACGTCTCATTGGTCAACATGCGAGTGAGTATAGGTCTTCATCAACATCTGTTGAGCCTTCGCATTTGAACTTGGTAATCTACACGAAAGGAAGAGAATTAGTTATTTTGAATATGCATTGATTCATAGATTATACAGTCGTGTTCTTGATCAAGTTGCACATACCTGATTTTCAAACCATGTAGGGAATTGTGTTGACATAACTTTTTCAATATCTATGACCCCTTGTTGTTCTAATTCCTCCCTAAACTTGCTGCAATAATAAAGGTAGAAGTTAATCAGTTTCTTGACACTAATATTCAATATAGTTGTCCAAAATGACACGGCAACAATTACTTACTCTTTGTATTCATCAACCTGTTCGCAGTTATTTAGAACAAACCAAACCATGGAGTCAATCTTTGTCTTCATAATGAAGTTTAGAAGCACCAAGCAGTTTAACACCATGACCAAAAATACAGAATCCATTGGGTGAGATGTCCTGGTCACCATCTAAGTTTCTTTCAGGCCTAGTGAACCTATTAATAATGTCACTGAAATATGTTGAGCACTGGGGCATACACTCATAAGCAGTGTATGCCTCTGCAATAGAGCCTTCAGGTCTTGCTTGATTGCGGACAAAACGTTTAAAGGTTCCCAATATTCTCTCAATGGGATACATACATCCATATTGAACTGGTCCCCTAAGGAGTGCCTGATCAGGTAAGTGTACTGCTAGGTGAATCATAACATCAAAGAATGCAGGAGGATAATTTTTTTCCAGCTTGCAAATGATGAGTACAATATCTTTCTTCATCTGGTGTAGTGCATCAACCTTTAGTGTTTTCGAGCAAAGTTCCCTAAAAAATCTACCTAACTCAGCAATTACTTCATATACATCTTTGCGCACCAAACCACGAAGGCCAGCTTGTAAAATACGCTGCAACATTATATGACAGTCATGTGTTTTCAGCCCATACATTGATCCTCCTCCCTCCATATTGACACATCTTGATATGTTGGAAGCATAACCATCTGGAAATTTAACATTGCTCACAAACTGCAAAAACTTCTTCTTTGCTTTAGGTTGTAGAACGTAACAAGCTCTGGGCTTATTTGAATCTCCCAGCAAATGAAGCTCTTTTCTTATACCTCTATCTTCTAAATCTAGTCTAGCATTCACTGTGTCCTTCGTCTTATTTGGAGTATTAAGTAGAGTGTGCAAAATGTTCTCACATATGTTTTTCTCTATGTGCATAACATCAAGGTTGTATTGTAGCTTCAGTTGTGACCAGTATGGCAAATCAAACATGCTAGCCTTCACATGCCAAACCGGTTCTCCTTCACGGTGTCGTTTCCTTGATTGCTGCTTATCTGGATTCTTGCCTGGAACATAGAAAACTTCATCCAACCTTGCCATGACTTCGTTTGCACTAAATTTCCTTGGTTCCTCTCTCTTTTCATGCTTGCCATTGAAAGATTTGTTTCTCCTCCATTCATGATCCATAGGGAGGAAACATCTATGGTCTATGAAACTAATTTTGTTTCTAAGACTACAGGAGCATGGCTTCTCATCACAGTGCACACATGCGAAGTAACCCCTAGTGGTTCTTCCTGACATGGTACCTAAAGCAGGGTAATCATGGATCCCCCATAGAATCGCTGCACGTAGATCGAAATCTTTGCCTTCATATGCATCATAAGTAGGGACACCTTTCCAAAGCTGAATCATGTCTTTAATCAAAGGCTGCATGAACACATGAAAATCTTTGCCAGGTGATTTCTTGTCTGGAATTAGTAAAGCAAGCATATAATTAGATTGGTCCATACACATCCAAGGTGGCCAATTGTATGGAACCACTATCACTGGCCAGATGCTATATGAATTGGTCATCTGACCATATGGGTTAAATCCATCAGTAGCAATGGCTACCCTCAAACTGCGGGGATCATCTGCAAAAGATTTGAAAGTTCTATCAAATTCTTTCCAAGCTTCTCCATCAGCCGGATGTCTCAATTCATTCTCAATAGGTACCCTATTTTTCTTGTGCCACCTTGCAAACTATGCACACTGCTTTGACAAAAAAACCGTTGAAAGCGTGGAATTATTAGAAAGTAACGCAGGACCTTGTGAGGAACTTTCTTTCTACCCTCCTTGTTCACTTTCCATCTTGTCAAGCCACAAACTGGACAATGTTGATCCTTTTCATGGTCATCCCAAAACAAGGCACAATCATACTTGCACACATCAATTTTTTGATAACCAAAACCCATCTTCCTGAGTACAGCTTTCACTTCGCTATAGGACTTAGGGAGACCAGGCACATTTTTCAAAGATGTCGATATCAACTCAAGGAATGCATCAAACCCTGAATTTGTTATCCGATTGTACACTTTGATATGCAGCAGTTTAATAATGAAACTTAGCCTAGACTCCTCGGTGCAACCTGGATAAAGCTCACGCTTCGCCTCATCTATGATATGTTTATACAATTTACCACCGATGTCATGACTTGCAGCGGTGTACAAATCTTGAACCAACCCCTGAATTCCACGTGCACAATCTTCAATGGCATCTTGAGCTAATCCTGCATCACCATCTGGGCTCCTCTCATCTTGTATAGCACCTTGGTCACTAGCATCCCATGAATCTTCAGTACCAATAGCAGGTGTGCCATCAACAGCTTGTTCAGCATCATCATCTCCCTCTCCATGGTAATACCACCTTGTATAGCACCTACAAAAACCATTGATGTGGATATCCTCCTCTACATCAGCTTGACTTTTTTCTTTTCGGTTAAGGCATTGACGACATGGGCACTTGATTTTCTCATCTGCACGAAATCTACTTCTGATATGGTCCATGAATTGTTTAACACCAGCAATAAAGGGCGCATCAAATGGCAAGCTCTTAAAAATCCAGCTTCTATCCATCTTGACCTAGATAAAATGAGGTGCTACAATGTTACAAATCAATGTGGAATTCATCACCTTGCTACAAAACCAGTTTCTATATGCATCGCATTGTACCTATTATTCTTAAAAAAACACACCTTCTACAATGCACTGAGAGGCGGCTACTGGGGTGGTCGGCGCAGCTCCACCAGAGGTGCCCCTACCAGAGGTGGCGCAGCTCCACCAGAGGTGCCCGGTGAGGCTGCTGCAGTGGTGGCCGGCGGCGGAGCAGGAAGTTGGCGTAGATATGGGGTGGCCCAGCGACGACGAGGCAACAGAGCAGGTTGCGCGCATATCCGGGTGGACCTGCACCGACGAGGGACCAACAACTTTGGGTTGGCGTCGCGTCATGTAGGGGTGCTGTTGACGGCGAGGCACCAAGGTTGGGTCACCGGCGATGTTGGCCGGCCAGAGTGGCTGAGATGTGGCCGGCCAAAGTGCCCGTGCTGTGGCCTCTGCTTAGCTCAGCTTCAGTGTACAAACACGAAATGGAGGTCCCGTGATGACAGGTGGGACCTAATGACATGTGGGGTCTAATTGTCATGTGGATCCAATGTTTGAATGACAAGTGGGCCCTGCATGGTACTATGACTGTATTGATATGAGTTCATTGTAAGAACTGAGATTCTCTTTTTAATCCATTGTAAAAACTTGTAACGAGTTTATCTCACACGTACATACTCCAAATTTAATGATTCTTTTTCCAAAAATTATGTAAAATCATGATCTATCAATGTGTTGAGGCCATTGTATTCATCTAATCATGTCTCAAAGTCTTTGAATTTGAAAATATTTGAACTTCGAGCAAATTTTAGGGTGCTAAATAATTTCAAATGAAAAACTCGTGAACATGAAAGTGTCTCAACTCATCAATATCTTCATTTTTTGTTAAGGCCACTTTTTCATCCGACGAAGTTTTATAAAACTTGTTCACATATTTCATAGATCAAGTTCATAGTTCTACCCCTAAAATTTGCTCAAAGTTCAAATATTTTTAAATTCAAAATTCTAACTGCCCAAACAAAGTTAAATGTTAAATTCACCTTCATAAAGATGGTAGATCTAGTTGCATTCAACAAATTTGTTTTTAACACTTTATCCAAATGATATCTTTAACTAACCAAAAAACTCATTTCCAATGTTATCAGTACTAATATAGTCACTGGCATGTGGGGCCCATGCGCCAAACCAAAATTGGGCAACTACAATCCAACTCTACCGCGCGCAGGTTCTCTCACCGACAATTGGGACCCCCTCAAAATCCCGCCCTACATCTGCCAAATCCTCCACTCAGGCAGCACAACTCGAGCACACTTAGCTCATTTCGCACTCCCCCGAACCCTAGAGCCACAACTCCAGCACACTCCGCAACAGCTCCGTCGGTGACCGAAGTCGCCCATCCCGGTGCCAGAAGCAAGGTGTTGCCCAGATCCGGCCATCCCATGAGCTGCGCCGCTCTCCCCTCAACCTCGTCGCCATGGCCTTGTCCGGGCCCTCAACCTAGCGCCGCCACGCCGCCGCCGGTGGCCGCGGCAGCCCATCCCTCTGCCACATCTACACCGGAGGCCGGACCAGCCAATCCAGCCGCCACGCCGACTCCCGAGGCCAGAGCACCCCATCCCGCCGCCACATCTACGCCGAAGGACGGATATGTCAATCCCGCCGCCAAGTCAAAGTGTAGCTACCGCCGCCACCATAGAAGGTACTCCCTTCCATTATCTTCCCTTGTGTTGTGTCAGAGCGTAGCTTCGATGTACTGTTGTGGTGAATGATATGAAGTAGCCTAGGTGCATGGTGTTCTAGAGCTGTTACCGGTCCTGATCTTTTCTTGTGATGTGGATCTTGTTTCAAAGCTCTAAGGATATAATAGAGAGGTCTAGGCTTTAGCTTTACGTTGGTTTGTTGCCACTGGACAGTATGTTTGTAGTCTTAGTTTCTTTCTTCTTAAACTTGTGATATGTGTCAAGCCCTTGAACTCTAAAATAATGATGTGTTTCCTATTTGCCGGCCATAATTGACAGTCCGTTTTTAGGTGGAGTTTCTTTCTACTTGGTTATAATGTGTTTCCTAATTGCCGACCATAATTTATGCTTTGTTTACTGCTTGTCCTGTTATGATGTGTTGCAACATTGAAATTGATGTGCTGAAACATCCTAAATACATATGGATGTGAAAATTACATTGTTTGTTCAGCTACATTATGAATATTTCTGTTTTTCTTTGACCCTGGTTCATGACTTTCTTTCACTTTTTTTTTACAGAAACTAAATCCAGTTTCTGCACTTTCTACGTTTCATCGTAATAAGTATAAAAGGAAATGAAAAAAGCACAGTATGAGCTGGAGAGGGACGCTAATGTTAAGAAGGTCCAGGATGCTTTTAAGTCTGTGGGTATTGATGTGTTAGCAAATGTTGTTAGTGAAGCTTTCTCTAACTGCAAAAAAAGGGCAAAAGGAACCGCCTAGAATCTGATAAACCATCATCTGACATCGATTATGATCCTACCTCTGACAATGATAACCAATCTAAAAGTGATGATGATGATGATGATGACATTATTACTGAGTTGAATAATGAGGTGAGATGGATTGAAAGGCCAACCAGCAGCTTCGTTGAGTATTGGATCATTGTAGTTATTTCATCTATTCTTGTCTTCTTAACTTCTAACTTGCATGCATGTTTTTGTTGGTAGGTAACAAAGATGGTTCCAGGAACTAGACCTCAGCAGAAGAAGCAAAAGTCAGCTGCCAAACAACAGCCACCATGCACGCCAACGAGAATTACCAGGGCATCTGCCGCCTGGCTTTCACCTAGCCGAAACCCTGAAACGTTAACTTGTCGTCCACCACCGAGGCCAAGAGCAAACTTGCCCCCTAGGAAAGGTCACTCTAAAAAAACTGCCATTCCTAGTAGAAGCCCTATAAAAATTGCCATTTCCAGTACTAGCCAGTTGCAAGGCCATCTTACCACAAGTGCCAACCAGACCATAGATGCAACAAACACACTGACTAGTACACCCAATGCCAATGCAGCCAACTCTTTGCCTGACCCAAACATAGTGCATGGTCCTCCTAAATTCACTAGGCCTAGTGCAGCCATGTCAACACATGCTTCTTTCAACATACCAACTCCTACCAGACCCACTGCTAACCTATCTCAGGAACCTACTCCCCCTAACAATGTTAGCCGATCACTTCATGTTGACTACTCGTCAGGTGGACTAAGCTCTAGGCAAAATAATGAAATCAATGAGTCTGTTGAGAACTTTGATGCAGAGGGACAAACAACTGAAGGAGTACCAGTCGATGAGCCAGTTGCAGGTAAACCATGTGGGTTTCGAAGCATTAGTTTTTACATTCAATATCTACATTGAAGTTGCATTAATATAATATTTACATTATTTTTTCCAAAGCAGAGCCACACAAGAAGACACATGGGAAGACCATGGGTCATGGCTTAGAGAAGATAATTAATAGAGGAAAGAAACTCGTCATTAAGGTGGCTGATGGGAAGAAAAGACCCGAGGTCCCACTTCAGGCCGCAAAGCTGGCATCAGAATGTGGTGTTGTCCTTAGAGACAACCTTCCTATCTACAAATCTTGGAAAGATTATAAAAATGAAGCGACGCAAATAGAAGTGTCAAAAGTGCTAAGTGCAGTGGCGGTGAGTTAGTTGTTTCATTCTTCCAAAGTTTTTCATGCTATACAATACTCGCAAGTACAGCTTGTGTCTAATATTTCATTTCTGTGGCTTCAGACCAGGTTGGATGTGGAGGTTAAGAAAGATGGACCAACCAAGGCTGCATGCACTGATATCATTAAGAAGGGACTAAGGCAGCAGAGGTATATCCTTAAAAGGAAGTACTTCGATGACTCTCTGACACAAGAACAGCTATTGGACAAAGAACCTCCACCTAAAATGAAGAAAGAGGAATGGACCAAGCTTGTTGAGTACTGGTGTGACCCAAATAATCAGGTCCATATTGCACTATCTGCCTTTTCTTAATATGCAATGCAAATTGTGGCTATGAACGAAACCTTTGTTTTCCATTTGTGGTGCAGGATAGATTTGCTAAGAATAAAATCAACTGAAGCCAAGTGCAGCTTCACCAAAGGACTGGATCTAGGTCCTATATTGCCCATCGATACAGCCTGGTATGTATACTAGCCTTCTATGTATTCAATTGTAAGGAATTGTGTGCCAAAGAAATGTAAAATGTATGGGGACAAACCTGACTGCCCAAAGACTAGGTTACATTGTTGCATCATATATGTGTTGTTTTTCTAGATTTATGGCCAAGTTGCATTGATGCACAAGCACAATTTCTTCTATGTGCATGGCCAGCTGGGAAGCATTTGTTGTTACCATATCAATTATGGAGCCTGATATTTCTATGTTCTGTTGTGGTTATTTTTTTTTAGTAATCTGCCTATTCTCATGAAAATATAAGTTTATGGCTTAACTGATATCCCATATTTGTTCAGCCCTCTATTTACATTCACAAATATATTGTAATCCTAGTTTTTTTGCCTACTGCAGAGGCACAAGTATAACAACATGGAACCAGACCCAGTTGAATTCTTTGGGGAGTGTATGAATAGCCCGAAAAATGGTTGTACTCCTCTAGCAAATGAGATATATGTAAGTTATTACCTTATAATTGGACACATGCACTGTAATCAATGAAATGCCTGATTGAACAATGATGTATGTCCTTGTTATTAATTTGATTCGTTTTATGTAGGAACATATGGTTGAAGAGAAAGAGAGTGAAGTAGAAGGCGAAGCACAAAAGTCTCCCTCCAAGATTGTTTCTGATACTCTAAGCCAGATCAGCCGTTTATCCACCTTCCTTCCAAATATTGGTGTCGCTCTAGTGTCCAAGACTGCCACGTCCACATCGAGAGCAGAGGCACGCCTGCAAGCTCAGTTTGAGGCAACCCTGCAAGCAGAAAGAGAGGAAGCTGCTAGGAAGCATGAAGAATTGCATGCACAACTTGAAGCTTAGCAGGCCTCACTTCAAGCCAACCAAGCTGCTCTTGAAGAGAACCAAAATTTGCTGCGCCAGACCCAAGAGGAAGTGAAGGTGATGCATAGCAAGTTTGAAGAAAATAATGCACTTCTGAGAGCTGTACTCAAACTTCAAAAAGACTGAGGTATGTCAACGAAGTTTGTGTGGGTGGCCTTTTTCCAGAACCTGTGTGACCATGGAACACATGTGATGGAATTACCTCTACTTTTGGTTTGAACCTGTGATGGAACCTGGAAGTGTTGTGTTTGTACCAGCGATGGCACTTGTGTGATGGAACTAGTGCCATGTTTAAACTTCTGTGATGTGTGATGAACCTGGAAATTGTGATGTGGTTGAACTAGTAATGTTTATTAACTTCTGTGATGCTGGAATGTATATGATGATGTCTTATCTGTATTCTAGAATGTGACAACGTATGATGATGGTCTGTGTGACATTGTTAATTATGGGATGTGACATTGGTCACTGATTTATCTCTCTCTCTCTCTCTCTCTCTATATATATATATATATATATATATGAGCCAAGGTTGTCACTGAATATAAGGAAATATATGACCACATATATCGTCTCAAATTCATGTACGTAGCCTAACGCCTAATTATACATGACAAAGATTTCTCGTCACAATATAAGCATAGACGTACTCCAATGTCAGGCCCACAGAAACAATATGTGACAGTACAGTATTACGTGACGCATTGACTGATTATTACGTGACACATAGTTTGGTCACAAAAAACCGACAATATGTGACGACAAAGCACTGCCGTCACAAAAGGTATGCACATTTTGTGACAATGTTTGCTAGTATCGTCACGAGGTACCTTTAGCGACAGTCGATATATGACGACCCTCGTGACGAAGCTTGTTTCATCACAAGGTACATTTAATGACAAATTCGACACTTTACATGATATTTGGGCTTTGTCAACAAATCCTAGATTTCTTGTAGTGCATGCATACAACCGATAACAATCTTAAGTAATATCATTAGTTGTAAAAACACTTTATATGGTAATGTTAATTGGAATAATAAAAGATGAAATCATGTTGACACCGGATTTGTGCACAATGACAAGGCGGGCCAGTGTGTAGTGAGTCGGTGGAGACAGATGCTAAGAGCGTTCGGCAAAATTCATGCGGTCGGATAATTCCCAAGATTCGGCAATTGATCGCGCAATCGGTTAATCGGAAGAAGGGCGGTTTTCATCAGAGCGACAAAGGCGGCAAGTGAGAGCCGAATTGGTAACGATGGTTGCGATAATTAAGGCTATGAGGACTCTGAAGGAAATCAAAGTCAAAATATTGTATTTCTTCCTTTAATATTTTGTAACTATGTCCTCTTAGGACTCATGTTATAGCTAGGGTATAAATATAAGCCCTTAGCTATTTAAAAAGGGTTCACAACCAAATCAATACAACCGACCCCGTGCCAACTTCAAGTCCTTTGTCGTGTCGTCGAGTTCTTCGAGAGGAATCATCGATCCATCGACCTCCGTAAGTCTTGGCAACCTTGTTATCATGTCTAGTATCATGCTGTGTATTTAGATGTTGATGCAAGTAGTCTTGTTTATTATCATTGATCGTGCGGCGGATCTTTGATTAATGATCAGGAAGTCTTTACTTATGTTTTGTTTACAAGTAAATACCGTGCGGCAGGTGTTTACTCGATATGCTTAGCATAAGCAAGATAGTTATCGGCTCTCATAGATTTGGCAAAATCTATTGGATTCATTAAGTTATCGTGTTGCATGTTTTAGATAATCTTTATATATTTGCAAACACTCTTTTGCCCAATCTAGATTGAAGCGGTTTGGCTCTTATATAGATCTATCTACGTTGCAATGAGTTATTACTTTCATATTGATCTTACAGGTAGATCTTATACTTATAATAGCTGAATTAGTTTGAATCTAGATTGTTACGTGTTGCGGGTTCATGCATGCTATCCATGTTTAAGCTTTGATGATGCTAGGTATCGTGCGGCAGATGCAGGCTTTAGATTTGTTTAATCATGTTTGCTTACGTATTTCCTTAATCATGGATCCTAATTCGGCTGATTGCCGAGCTTGGTTATGCTTTAATCTGTATTCAACCATGATTCGTTTGCACATCTTTTCCCCATGCACGTGCATTCGGCAATCATTAGTTTACGTGCTTTCTGTCTGTTTTAGCCGAATGTTCCATAAAACCTGTTGGCAGATAGCTTTCATAGCTGTATGTCGTTGTAAGTGGCTTCAGAGCCGTACATATGGATCTGTCTAGTATTATCCGGCATGTTCCAGTTTATATCTAATGACTGTCATCCCTTGTTAGTTTCAGGTCAAACTAACTGGCACGTTTTCGGTTCTCGAAACACCCGGGCACCCGATTGAAGTCACGCTTTCTGGCTTGCTGTGTGTGAGATACAGTACGTCACTTTTTGTGTCAACACACTTTTTGGCACGCTCAGTGGGACAGGATGGTTGAGGTCGACAACAGCCTGGTTCTAGACGTAACCATGGATGAATTGCCGACAGCCATGAGAAGCACGGTCCAGCAGGCATGTGACGAGTTTCAAAATAAATGTCTGATGTCTTTCTCAAAGAACAAAAGTAATAAAGTTATCCAGAAACAAGCTCTCCCAAGAACTCTCCTCCTGAATCAATCTGACTGCACAGATGAGGAGGAGGCTCATAGAATCGGTGCGGTGATCTACAAAGCTATGAGTGAAACTATGACAAATCACCATACAGCTTTCCTGAATACTTTTCGCCAGATCATGGTCAGCCGACAAACTCTTTGAGGAGACTCACGGTCCGATACAGGGGCGACGCTATTCCATGTTCCCAAGTACCAGGAGAAGACCGTTGAGGGAGGAGGAGTGCCGGACATGGTCCAAGCTACTGGGATGGATCCTCACCAGAAGCATCAACATCCCGTGACTCACGGCCAGCTTGCGTTCGGCATGTCAGAGAACGTCCCGCATTCGGCTCTCAAGATATCCCCAATAGCAAACAGGCTGCAAAAGAGCATGTATGGGTAGGGGTATCAAGAATTTGCCGATTACAGCGCTATCAATGCTCTCCCGAATCCTGGATACGGGAGCCCGGCAGGGCTACCACTTGAAGGGCATGCACGCGAAGCTCAGCATCCCAGTGTCGATCTTATCATGGATAGGATGGGGGACATGATGAGGAATCAGTTTGGCTTGAAGCCGAAGAACCAATCATACGCGTACCAATCCCCTTATCCAGAGTGGTACAACCGAGTGGCTCTCCCTCTGAGAGTTAAGGATCCCACAAATCTGACTAAATTATCTAGCTAAGATGGCACTAGCACCATAGAGCACGTTAGTCGATACTTGATGCAGTTGGGAGAAGCATCCACAGATAACGCTTGGAGGATTCGGTATTTCCCTTTGTCTCTGACAGGACCAACCTTCACATGGTTTGCGTCGCTACCGGCGAACTCCATCGGCAGCTGGGCGGATTTAGAGCAGAAATTCCACGCATATTTCTTTACAGGCACCAATGAGAAGAAGCTAGTCGATCTGATGAGCTTGAGACATAGGGCTAATGAGACACCCCAGGAATATCTCCGCAGGTTTAGGGAAACTAAGAATCTCTGCTATTCTCTGAACTTGCCAGATGACCAGTTGCCAGGGATGGCAGTGGCAGGCATGCAACCGAACATTAGAGAGAAGTTGTTCGGTATGGATTTCGAGGACCTCGGTCAGTTGTCACAACGGTTAGCAATGATGAATAACCAGGCTCAAGGATTCAGAAGGGATAACCGCTTCCAGAAGGGTGACATAACTAATACGGTGTATCAGAGTTTCCTGGAAGAGGCGGAAGATTTTGAGGATGAAGATGAAATCATTGCAGTTGAACTGGTCTGGGCAAAAGAACCGACTCAAGTTAATCAGCGGTGGTTAAGGCAACAGAAAGGTACCTACGACTTTGATGTATCCAAATCAGACAAGCTTTTAGAGTTTTTGTTCAGGGAAGGACGCATCAAGTTACCTGAAGGACACCTTATGCTGCGTCCTGAAGAAGTAAAGGATAAGAGGTTTTGCGGCTACCACAACACCAACTCCCATGCCATCAATGATTACCGGGTGTTCAGAATGAAGATCCAGAAAGCTATTCAGGAAGGACATTTGAAGTTTGACGGCAAGATGAAGATTGACACTAACCCTTTTGCACAAAACACATTATCTTTCTCTATGAATATGGTTGCCGCGGAAAAATCCAAGGGCAAGAGCGAGATGAAAGTGCTGACCTCAGATAGAGCAAAAAAGACTGGTGCTGTTGACCCTAATCGGCAGATTACAGAAAAGGAACTTAGGCAACGAGGGCAGTTCCAGAGTAGCCGAGCTGAAGGAGAGGAGACTTCTAAACCCAGGGTCACAACGTGGATCTTGTTAAACAAGTGGCAATGGGAGCGAGAGCAGCATCAAAGGCGGATGCATTATGAAGAGCAGAGGTTCATAGAGGAACGTCAGAGGCATGAGGAAGAACTGTATCAGAGGGAATGAGAGCGCTTGAGAGAGAAGGAGCAGTCTCATTGGGGATGCTCGTTTTTCAAACACTGTTGGAATGAAGGCCTGAAGCTGCCTACTAGAGATAATTGCTCCGAATGCAGTGATCAGTATTCAGGGTATAGGCAGTCCCAGGTCAACCGCCGTCCGGTCCATGAGAGACTTGGAGCACATGCTCCTAGGAACGATCGACGTTTAAAAATAAGCGACTCAGAGGATCGGCAAGGTAAGAGGTTTGCCGATCAAGAGTGGGTTCGTTCTGATGAGCGAGAGCACCGAGAGTATGCATGGAAGAACGGGCAGTGGTGTCCGCCAGGGCTGAAGAAAAGCTAGAAAAGGAGAGTGCAACGTTTAAGGAGCAGAGAACTAGCACAAGTAACTGCCGAACAGAAGCCGACATGGCGCCCTAAGGGAAGACCCCATGGACATAACCGTTCGGCTGATACGTACATGGCCTTCTTCATTCCATCATAATTTATAGCTCCCGAAGGCCAAGATATCCGAGAGGAAGTATCTTCAGACGATGATGACGGCGAGTATCAGAACCTGATGGCCCAGCTCGTCCTGACTCAACAAGCAGTGTTCGACAAACCAGCTAGGCATCGACACTTGACGACGCTTTACGTGAAGGGGTATATCAATGGCAAGCCCCTGACCAAAATGCTGGTTGATGGAGGAGCTGCCATCAATATCATGCCATATACTACCTTCAGAAAGCTCGGAATAACCAATGAGGAACTGTTGAAGACCGATTTGGTACTCAGAGACTTTGCTGGCAACCCTTCCAACACTTAGGGGGCGGTGCACGTCGAATTGATGATCGGATCCAAGACTCTGATCACTACCTTATTTGTCATAGACGGCAAGGGGGCATATATCCTACTATTGGGAAGAGATTGGATCCATGCTAACCGCTACATACCTTCAATCATGCATCAGGCTCTCATTCAATGGGTTGAAGATGATGTGGAGATTGTTCAGGCCGATGATTCGGTAAGTGTTGCTGCCACAGAGCCTGTCTACTGGGAGTATGATGGATTCAATTGTTTCTCTGGGAAGATTTGGGGAGAAGGTCCTGTGAATGTCTCAGGCAAAGGCCAACAGCCGATCCAAGCAATCGGCTCTGAAAGTAATTTTTAATGGGGAACACGATCGATGATAGCGAAGGGAAGCTGGGACGCGGCTTCATGTCGGCCGATAAGCTAGAGGAGATAAATGTTGGTGAGGATGATAGACCAAGGCCGATGTTTATCAGTGCAAATTTAGACCAAGAGCATAGGCTAAAATTGATAGACCCGCTAAACGAATTTAAAGATTGTTTTGCTTGAGATTATACAGAGATGCCTGGACTGGATCGTTCCATTGTTGAGCATAAGTTGCCGATCAAGCCAGGATACCGTCCTTTCAAGCAACCTCCTCGAAAGATTTACAAAGAGGAGGTATTGTTCGATGTTAAGAAGGAAGTTGAAAGATTATTGGAGGCAAACTTCATTCGGCCATGCAGATATGCAGATTGGGTTTCAAACATAGTCCCAGTATACAAGAAGAATGGAAAGATGAGGGTCTGCATTGATTTTAGAAATCTCAACAAGGCTACTCCCATGGATGGTTACCCGATGCCAATTGCCGATCTGCTCGTCGATGCATCGGCTGGTTACGAAGTCATCAGTTTCATGGACGGTAATGTCGGTTATAACCAAATCTTCATGGCAATAGAGGATATTTCAAAAACAGCCTTCAGGTACCCTGGTCATATTGGTTTGTTTGAATGGACCGTCATGACTTTCGGTTTAAAGAATGCTGGTGCAACCTATCAAAGGGCTATGAACTACATTTTCCATGAGTTAATCAACAAGATTGTGGAAATCTACATTGATGACGTGGTAGTTAAGTCTAGAAACCATGAGGGTCATTTGGCCGATTTGAGGAAGACCTTAGAGTGCACTAGGAAACATGGTTTGAGGATGAACCCGAATAAGTGTGCCTTTGGAGTCTCGGCGGGTGAGTTTTTAGGCTTTCTGGTCCATAAAGGAGGGATCAAAGTCGGCAAGAAGAGCAAGGAAGCAATGGACAAGGTGGTACCTCCAACCAATCTCACAGAGTTACAATCATTGCTGGGCAAGATTAATTTTGTGAGAAGATTCATCTCTAACTTGTCAGAAAGAGTGTTACCTTTCTCTCCGCTATTGAAGCTTAAGAAGGATCAAGAGTTCATATGGGGTGACGTACAACAGAGGGCTTTCGATGAAATCAAAGAGTACATGAAGGCACCACCCATATTGGTACCTCCGTAGCTTGACAAGCCGTTTAAGTTGTACGTGGCGGCCGACAACCTGACGATAGGGTCGGCCCTCATGCAAGAGTTCAAAGGAAAAGAAAGAGTAATAGCTTACCTCAGTCGAAAACTACTAGATCCAGAGACAATGTATTTGGCTATAGAAAAGCTTTGCTTATGTGTGTTTTATTCATGTACTAAGCTTCGGCATTATCTGTTGAATGTCGAATGTGTGGTAGTTTCTGAGTTCGATGTGATAAAACACATGTTATTAATGCCAATTTTAAATGGGAGAATCGGCAAATGGATTTTAGCTCTGTCAGAATTTGATTTAAGGTACGAATCGGCAAAAGCAGTAAAGGGTCAGGTTATTGCTGATTTCGTTACCCAACACCGTGATCCCTCTGCTGACATGGTAACTATTGTACCATGGACTTTGTTTTTTGATGGTTCATCTTGTAGCAAAGGTGGTGGAGCCGGTGTTCTCTTGATTTCTCCCAGAGGTTTGACCTTTGAGTATGCCATCTCTATCGATTCCTTGGTTACTAACAATCAAGCAGAGTATGAGACATTGCTTAGAGGGCTCCGACTGCTTGTCCTGGTGAGGGCAGTTGCTGTTGAAGTTTTCGGGGATTCTGAGCTGATAATTAACCAACTGATCGGCCAATATAAATGCAAGAGCGATATGTTAAAGAGATATTATGAAGAGTGTCGAGAGCTTCTAAAGAGTTTCCAGTAGCCACTTGCATCATATCCATAGGGGATAGAATGAAGAAGCAAACAGACTGGCTCAAAGTGCGTCGAGGTACCGAGAGGATCAGGAAATTCATACGTTGAATGAGGATCAGATAATTGATGATTGGAGAAATGAAATTGTTGATTATTTAAAGAATCCATCCAGAGAGTTTCCCGAAAACTCAAATACAAGGCCATCAAATTCGCACTCCTTGATGACCAGTTGTACTACAAGTCCATAGATGGAGTACTCCTCAAATGTTTGAATCAAGAGGAGTCCAGAAAGCTGATGTATGAGGTGCATGAAGGAGTGTGTGGTGCACATCAATCGGCTTACATGATGAAATGGATAATAAGGAGGACTAGTTATTTTTGGCCAACCATGCTTGAAGATTGTTTTAAATATTACAAAGAGTGTCAAGACTGTCAGAGATTTGGTAATATTCAGAGAGCCCTAGCATCGACCTTAAATTCAATTGTCAAGCCTTGACCGTTCAGAGGATGGGGCATAGATTTGATCGGTCAAATTCATCCTCCTTCTAGCAAAGGGCATAAATTTGTACTGTTGGCCACAGATTATTTCACAAAGTGGGTCGAAGCTATTCCACTGAAAAAGGTTACATCAGAGAACATGATCAATTTTATAAAAGAGCATATAATTCACAGATTCGGGATTCCTCAGACCATAACAACAGATTAAGGAACTCAGTTTACTTCATCCGAGTTTTGTGATTTTGCCAAGGAGATGGGAATAAAATTATACAATTCTTCTCCTTATTATGCGCAAACCAATGGCCAGGCTGAAGCATCGAATAAGATCATGATCAAAATTATTCAGAAGAAAATTGATGAAAAGCCAAAGAAGTGGCATTCATTTCTTAATGAGGCTTTGTGGGCTTACCGAATGGCTTGCCATGGATCTACTCAAGCGTCTCCCTACGAGTTAGTTTATGGACATCATGCTGCGCTGCCATGGGAATTGCAATTTGGATCAAGGCGGGTTGCATTGCCAAACGATTTGAGGAAAGAAGATTATAAACATCTAATGATGGACAAATTGGAAGATTTACATTTAGTTCGTCTCAGGGCATTGGAAAATATTGAAAAAAATAAAGCGCGTGTTGCTAGGTATTATAACAAGAAAGTTAAGGAAAAACAATTCTCAGAGGGAGATTTGGTTTGGAAAACCGTATTGCCGATCGGGACCAAGGACAGAGTGTTCGGCAAATGGTCTCCAAATTGGGAAGGAACTTTTTGAGTGGTAAGGAGCGCGCCAGGCAACGCATATATCTTGAAAACTTTATTGGGAGAGGAATTTGCTAGGGCTATCAGTGGAAGGTTTCTGAAGAAGTTTCATCCCAATGTTGAAGTTGGTGCATAAGCGGATTTGGACCTGATGCACAGATAGCCGATACGGAGATATCGGCTTTAGCCGAAAAATACTTTGAAACAACTTGGAGAATAGCCGACATGGTATCCTTTAGCCGAAAAAGACTTTGAAACAACTCGGAGAATAGCCGGCATGGTATGTGTCGCCTTTAGAGCAAAAAATAAAAAAATAGAACACAAGCATTTCCAGATTGATCGTTCTCAGAAAACGGTGGAGATACTGGTTATTTCACAAAGAAAGTTCTTTACATAAGGTACCTAAATACAAACTACTCATCAAACACCCTGTTGATGACCGACTGGGCGTCTGTAACTACGGCGAGGGCAGACGCATGATCTTCACAACTCTCCAGAAGATCGTCGATGTTTTCGACATTCTCTGGAGGCACTTGACCATGGAAGCCGGTTGGCTGGACGGAGAAGTCCTCGCCACGCTGAGTAGTCATGGATGGCAACTTGATCAATGCGGCCGTCCGCATTGTCAAGGCGTGCCTCGGTGGTCTCTCCTTGGGCGTTGACCTTGTTGGCGATCCTGTTTGCCGCGGCCTTCAGACGGTCATTCTCTGCAGAAAGTGTTGGACAGAGACACAAGTCGGGTGAGCAGATAGGATTAAAGGAAAGAGTAAAGCAAAACTGCTTTCGACTAACCCATGATGGCGTCGCAGAGTTGCTTCCGCTGATCCTCCCACTCGAGTTGGTCGACGCCGTACTGCTTGGAGACCTTCTCCAGCTCTCCTCGGGTTTCGTCCCTCTCGCGCCTGAAGTTGGCCACTTCCACGTGGGTGTAGGGGGCATCCGCGTCCGATCCCGAAACCTAAGTCCCAGGGCTGAGAGTGATAGGACCCTGAAGACCCAGAGGAGATCAGCGCTGGACTCCCCGGCTAACCTGCTGCCGCCATGGGGAGAGGGATGTTGTGACTCGTAGAGATGGAGATGATCCTGATGGACAAGAACGGAGATTCAGGGTTGACATAATGGACGGAGAACAAAATGCAAGGGGGCAAGAAACTGATCCTTACCCGCGCTGCCGATTGCGCCATGTCCGGCTCCCTTCAGGTGCTCCTTCAACGGGGCGCTTGCCGCGGTTGTCACCTCCCGCCATTGTTACTGTATGGTTAGGGTTTCCCTCTAAGATTGAAAAGGAGAAGACGGAGGCAAGAGTTTGACTGAACCGTTGAAGAAGGAAGGTTTATTTATAGGTTGAACGAGAATGCCAAGAGGCGAGTTGGGACTGTTCCTATTCGATGGGCCGCTAGTGGAATGGGCCAGGTTCGGGTATATCAAAAGTCGCTCGGCTATATCTGAACGTTGGAGACAAGTCGGGTATCTTAAGGTCGCTCGGCTATATCCTAAGCTGACAACGATCGACTATCTGAAAGTTGGGGATGAATCAGCTATACTGTGAAGAGTAACAAAGTCGATTATATCGTACAAACAGGAGTATATAAAAGGCAAGACGGTGATGACAATCGATTATTCAGAAACAAAATGTACTGCGTTTAAACTATTACAAGCTATGTCTCTACCGATGCAGAAGCTGGTTTATGGCATCCAGGGCCTCGGTCTTGATTCGGCTAACGTCATCCAATATCTTTTGGTCTTCATTTTCAGAAGATTGGATGCTTGATAGCTTTTCCTTGAGTTGTTGATTTTCTTTCAGAATAATTGACATCTTTGATGAAGTTGCTTCTATAGATTTCGGCTGAGCTGTCACCTTAGCTTCATGAGAATTGATTTTGGCATTCAGTTCAGATAATTGAGCTTCTAATATGATTCTCTCATCCTTCATGACTCTCAGCTCGGATTCTAGAGTCACCAGTGAACCTTTAGCTGCCTGAAGATTGGAGTATACAACTTTAGCTTCTTGTCTCTTCTGAAGCTTGTTATCCTGCAGAGTAGTCCTAGAGGCTATATTCTTGTTTGCCCTTTTCACCATGCCAAAATAGTCATCAAGCCTGGCTGCAGATTCCAAAGAGGCCTTGAGAGCAGATGGGATATCTTGATTAATAAGCTCAAGGATGTCCTTTATCTCATCTGAGTCTTGGACCAAAATGTTGATATCTTTGTTCAGCAGGTTAGCTATATCCTGCAGCCGGGCTTAGTTTTCCTCTGATAAGGCTTGTTGGGAGACAGCTTCTTCACCTTGTTCACTGATGAAGTCATCAACGGTGAAGGAGAAGCTGGTGGTTGGCTCGGCAGTATTCTTGAAAGGGAAGAATATTAGCCGATTGGGTAAAAATTGCTGAAAGAGATGGTTTAAAGTAGTATGTTACCTGCTGTGTTGATTGAGCCTCAAGGTGTGGTGTATCTTGGCTTGGTTGACTTGACTGGGTGCCCTGAGGAGGTGAATTTGGAGCTGGACCAGAAGAGTATTCTCCTGCTAAATTATATAAAATTTTGTCTGTTTCCAACAATACAGAGACATGAGCAGGAATTGAATGATATATGAAAGAGGAAGGTGATTAGCCGAATGATATTACCAATACGCTCAGTAGTTTCTTGAGCATTGGTGCTTTCGGCTTCATCAGTTTCGGTGTCACGAACTTCTGTCGATGGTTGGGTTTCTATGTCTTCGGTAAGAGAAATGTTTGCTGTTGGTGGAGCATTGCTTGGTCTGGGAGTATTGACATGTGGCTGCAATGAAAATGGTTAATAAAAGAGCGGGTTGTTTTATTCCAAAATGAAGTTTAATACTGAATAAAACTCATACCTTGAGAGATCTCTGAGATTTCTTGAACCTCACTTTCCTGGTCACATGAATGTCTTCAAGCATTTTTCTCTTGCCTTTTTCTTCTAAAGAGGCAGTAACTGACACTGCAAGGGTCTTCATGAATACTTTTAAAGTGGGGGCATTGTAGCCCAATGCAGGTTTAGGCCCAGCTTTGTAATACTCCACTGCTTTATCGAGAGGAATGGGTTCAAAATCCTATACATGGCCAGATTTCAGAATAAGGGATGAATGTAGAAACAAGAAATGGCTAATGCAATGAAATTACCTCGCTCTCAGGAGCAAATTGAGAATATAAGTCTTGGCATAAGGGGTGGATCGGTATGTTGAAAATGTGATTATGCCACTCTTGCCACCAAACAGAGAAAAGGGACTGAGCATCATCCACCAGTCCAAATGGGGAAGGTTCATATGTTGGCAGATCTTGTCCAAGCTCAAAGACTTTTTCGGCTTCTGTTTCATTGGTGATCAGCTCCCTGTACCTTATGATTGATGAAAAGAAGGGTCTTGGGGGCAGCTGTCCACATCCTAATTGCCTAGATGCCACATTGGGATTGTAGAATTCATAGGTGGGCTGCACCATTCTCCCATGATGAAATTCGGCTGGTAGGATGCATGGCTTGATAAAGGAGTTGAAAATTTCAGTGGATGCCTTATCAGAACAGCCAGACTCGTAGTTGAATTTATAAGGGAAGGTCAAGTCATCGTTCTCTCTGTAGGGTAGCCAGAGCACGTTATTAAAACCTTTTAAGAACAGTTTGAAGAGGTGACCAATATCCATATCAATGCTGATGGATGATGATGCTTCCCCATAAGTTTGGTAGCTCTTGGTTGTTGTTGGATCGCCCTCAGCATAATTAACCGAAGGAAAGCTTAAATTGTGAAGAGGTACAGATACTGCTTGATGCATGTAGAGTTGCAGCCACATCTGAATAAGCCACCAATGGCCACTCACACAGGAAATCCCCTTACCATGGTACATTTGTGTAGAAATTTGATGCATCATGTGGTATACGACTCCTATGAGGTATTTACCCAGGGGAATTAGTGTACCTGCAGCTAAGTCTTCAACCATTATCATGTGATTCAGAGTTAACCTGCATAGCCACATGTTCATAAAGGCTCTGCTTTCCTTTTCAGAGATAGTACTAGTTGCTTCCATGTAGGTTTGGATGTATCCAACCCATCCACCTCCTGATTTAACAACTCTCTGGTTACTTTTGCCCTTATACTGACAAGGGCGTACTGATTTGGAGACATTTAAGCTGGTCATCATGAACACATCGGCTAAGGTAGGAGTCATCATACCATGACCAAAGACGAAAGCGTTGATGGCGTCCGACTAGAAATGAGAGGCTGCTATAAGGAGAGGTTCGTTTCTAGGCATTTCTGATAGAGATAGCTCTAGACAGTGGTTGATGTCTTGGTTGTCCCAGCTGCTACTGTTCTTGCTCAACATCCTGCGGTACCAGTTTCGCCATCCGGCTATTGGAGGAAGCGGCCAAGTCTTGAAGGTGTTTGGCCATTGATTTGGCGGAGTGACTCCGGATTTGAAAGGAATCCTCAAAGTTTCCTTCTCAATGATCTCAGTTGGGTCAGGATTGCCCATGGATCCAAGGAGATAGGAATCGGGATTTGTGGCATATGGAATCAAAATCTCGTTCTTGTACTCCTTCAAGAACAATGGAATCAAGAAAGCAGACGAGTTGGAAGAGAAGCAGGAAAACCGATTGAAGATTGCCGAATACGCGAAAAGAAAAATGAGTTGGGGTTTTACCTCTGGGATCTCGTCCTGGGTCGCCATTGGGGGTTCGATGCAGATTTGAGAATACCGAAGTATGAATTTCTTGGGTGGCGGCTGCGATGTTGAACAGTATAAACCTAAGGGAGAGAAAAGAAGCTTGCGGTCAATTTCAGGATAAACGACTTTTATCCCAAAATTGAGGGGGCATGTGTTGACACCGGATTTTTGCACAATGACAAGGCGGGCCAGTGCGCAGTGAGTCGGCGAAGACAGATGCTCAGAGCATTCGGCAAAATCCATGCGGTCGGATAATTCCCAAGATTCGGCAATCGATCACGCAATCGGTTAATCGGAAGAAGGGCGATTTTCATCGGAGCGACAAAGGCGGCAAGTGAGAGCCGAATTGGTAACGGTGGTTGCGATAATTAAGACAATGAGGACTCCGAAGGAAACCAAAGTCAAAATATTGTATTTCTTCCTTTAATATTTTATAACCATGTCCTCTTAGGACTCATGTTATAGCTAGGGTATAAATATAAGCCCTTAGCTATTGTAAAAGGGGTTCACAACCAAATCAATACAACCGACCCTGTGTCAACTTCGAGTCCTTTGTCGTGTCGTTGAGTTCTTCGAGAGGAATCATCGATCTGTCGACCTCCGTAAGTCTTGGCAACCTTGTTGTCATGTCTAGTATCATACGGTGGATTTAGATGTTGATGCAAGTAGTCTTGTTTATTATCATTGATCGTGCGGCGGATCTTTGATTAATGATCAGGAAGTCTTTACTTATGTTTTGTTTACATGTAAATACCGTGCGGCAGATATTTGCTCGATATGCTTAGCATAAGCAAGATAGTTATCGACTCTCATAGATTTGGCAAAATCTATTGGATTCATTAAGTTATCGTGTTGCATGTTTTAGATAATCTTTATATATTTGCAAACACTCTTTTGCCCAATCTAGATTGATGCGGTTCGGCTCTTATATAGATCTATCTACGTTGCAATGAGTTATTACTTTCATATTGATCTTACAGGTAGATCTTATACTTATAATAGCTGAATTAGTTTGAATCTAGATTATTACGTGTTGCGGGTTCATGCATGCTATCCATGTTTAAGCTTTGATGATGCTAGGTATCGTGCGGCAGATGCAGGCTTTAGATTTGTTTAATCATGTTTGCTTACGTGTTTCCTTCATCATGGATCCCAATTCGGCTGATTGCCGAGCTTGGTTATGCTTTAATCTGTATTCAACCATGATTCGTTTGCACATCTTTTTCCCATGCACGTGCATTCGGCAATCATTAGTTTACGTGCTTTCTGTCTGTTTTAGCCGAATGTTCCATAAAACCTGTTGGCAGATAGCTTTCATAGCTGTATGTCGTTGTAAGTGGCTTCAGAGCCGTACATATGGATCTGTCTAGTATTATCCGGCATGTTCCAGTTTATATCTAATGACTGTCATCCCTTGTTAGTTTCAGGTCAAACTAACTGGTACGTTTTCGGTTCTCGAAACACCCGGGCACCCGATTGAAGTCACGCTTTCCGGCTTGCTGTGTGTGAGATACATTACGTCACTTTTTGTGTCAACACACTTTTTGGCACGCTCAGTGGGACAGGATGGTTGAGGTCGACAATAGCCTGGTTCTAGACGTAACCATGGATGAATTGCCGGCAGACATGAGAAGCACGGTCCAGCAGGCATGTGACGAGTTTCAAAATAAATGTCTGATGTCTTTCTCAAAGAACAAAAGTAATAAAGTTATCCAGAAACAAGCTCTCCCAAGAACTCTCCTCCTGAATCAATCTGACTGCACGGATGAGGAGGAGGCTCATAGAATCGGTGCGGTGATCTACAAATCTATGAGTGAAACTATGAAAAATCACCATACAGCTTTCCTGAATACTTTTCGCCAGATCATGGTCAGCCGACAAACTCTTTAAGGAGACTCACGATCCGATACACGGGGCGACGCTATTCCATGTGCCCAAGTACCAGGAGAAGACCGTTGAGGGAGGAGGAGTGCCGGACATGGTCCAAGCTACTGGGATGGATCCTCACCAGAAGCATCAACATCCCGTGACTCACGGCCAGCTTGCGTTCGGCATGTCAGAGAACGTCCCGCATTCGGCTCTCAAGATATCCCCAATAGCAAACAGGCTGCAAAAGAGCATGTATGGGCAGGGGTATCATGAATTTGCCGATTATGCTTTAATCTGTATTCAACCATGATTCGTTTGCACATCTTTTTCCCATGCATGTGCATTCGGCAATTATTAGTTTACGTTCTTTCTGTCTGTTTTAGCCGAATGTTCCATAAAACCTGTTGGCAGATACCTTTCATAACTGTATGTCGTTGTAAGTGGCTTCAGGGCCGTACATATAGAACTGTCTGGTATTATCCGGCATGTTCAATTTTATCTCTAATGACTGTCATCCATTGCTAGTTTCAGATCAAACTGACTGGCACGTTTTCGGTTCTCGAAACACCCGGACACCCGATTGAAGTCACGCTTTCTGACTTACTGTGTGTGAGACACAGTATGTCACTTTTTGTGTCAACAAATCAGAAAAGAGAAAAAAGCTTGTTCATGGATCCATTTTTTTAAAGAACCACAATAAGAAACAATTTAAGCCATGCCACATCTTTAAAAGGGGTTGTACATCAAATATGTATTGTTTGTTAAGTCATAGTAAAAAAGTCAAGGGTTAATGATGGGTCATTTTTACCATCATATATTTTTTTAAGAAAATAAGAAAAAGATAAAACATAACCAGTACATTGATCCAATCCTGACATGCACACTTATTCTTGATCTTAGATTATTCTAGTTTGTAGCATGGTCATGTTTTATTTACTAATTCGTTTTTTCATCTTAGGTAGTGATTCACAATTTGTCTTCACAATTGAGCAACAATTATTTTAGATTAACAAATCAACATAATATCGAGAATTGATTACCAACCATTGATCAATTATTCAGAACATTCTTTCCCCTTTGTCTTCACTACCCAGACTCCACATGCATAATGTGTAGGTCATCTTACATAGTTTTGGCCCCCATTAGTGAGGTATCATATTATAAATTACATGTAGTTTTCTAAGCAACAAACTATCATTTGTCTAAAATATCAGGAGCCAATAGTCTTAAGATGGGGATATAAGAGGTGCAATTGTAGATTGAAAGATGCTCACTCTTCATCACTTATTGGTGAACATACTGATCCTCTCATCATATAACCTACACCCCCCTGAAACATTCAGTGGGTTGAAGTACACAGTAAACAAGGTAAGAAGTACATGTTCACCAAAAGAAACATCTTCGGTATGAATTTCTCTTGTCCTCCCTTATCCTCATCAAAGACTAAGAAAGATTCTCACCAAATGAAGCCATAATCAAACCCAATCCAAACTATGAATGATCCAAATCCACTCAATAAAACCACGCAGACATGCGGGGCCGTCCCCATTTCCCTCGGCAATCCTGCAGTTGACTCGTTGACCCTCACGTTCACGAGGAACTGGCAGTCAGGACTCAAGAGGATGAGGGTTCACTGGGACCCGCCACTCATTATTGATTGCCCATGAATGCATGATATCCTTTCGCGAAGGTGGCCGCGTGGAACCCATCATTCGTCACCTTCGCCAGAATCTACCCTCACAACTGCATGTCGGGACCCACTGTCATGGCCCATGCCGTCAGTGAGATGTGTCGTCTGGGGAGAGGCGGATCGGGCGGCGAGTGAAAGGAACAATCCCGCGCGCACCTCGAGGGGTGGTGCCGTCCATATGACCCGCCCCGGCCCCCGCACTTCCGCACACTGCCAAGGCGTCTCCCACCTGCAAACGTAAAACCCCCAACCACGCCGTAGCGGAGAGAAAAGAGGAGCGCGCGATCGATGTCGGGCTCCGGCGATCGTCGCGGCGGCGGGTCTTCGGGTTCCGGTGAGCACCTCCCGCTTGTCCCCCTCCTCTTTCCTGTGGTTCTTGGGTGGACGGATCGCGCAATGCCGGATCGTTTGACGGGGGGTCGAGTAGGGTTTAGGGTGGATTTGCGGGGAATTTTGTTTCTCGGATCTGTTTCGTCTCGTGCGTGCAGGCTAGTCGCGTCCGTCGCTCGATTTTGGGCGGTTTGTTTCGGAGTGACCGGGGTTTTGGGGACGAGGGGCGAATGCGGAATGCTGCTTCGCGTGGGTGAGGAATCAGTGGGGGTTTGCTTGGGCGTTCCCCAGTGGTTCATCCGCGCTTTGCGTGGATCTATGATGCTGCTTATGTAGCTTTTTTTTTCATCTTTAGATTTTGTTTCGTCTCCTTGGATGGATTTGGGGGTTGGCGGATTGCTCTCGAATTTTATTGTGGGATTTCGCCTTTTTTTTATGGTGGTAAGGATTTAGCCATTTACATGGGGACTGTGTGCTCTCTGCGAAGCAGATTTTGTTAGGCCTGCCCTCTTTTTATTTTTTTTGTCCTTCTAAGATTAAGAAATCGGTGATCTATCAGTTAAATAATAATTTGTTGCTTACTTTTTAGAAACTATTGTACTATCAATATTAATTTTAAGAAATCTGTGATCTATGAGTTAATAGACCCTCGCCTTTCTACAATTTCATATTATCCTAAATAAAATAACTAAGATATTAAAGTTCCCATCTGTGGCAGTTTTTGTTGTTGTTGAAATGTTAGGTGATTTTAATTGTTTTAGTAATTGCAGGATATTTTGATGCCTCTTTTAGTTCACTGCCCTTGTGTAATCTGTATGTACTCTTAGGTTTCATTCTGTGGTTGGTCTGTGGCATTTTATATAATTGTTCTGATTTCTATTCGTGAGTTTGGGTTATGTCTTGAATATGGGTTCAAGATATGTTGTGGATTTTGTAAAAAAAAATTCGTTGTACTTGGTCAAGTTTGATACTCATTCAGTTGTCTCATCATAAGGTTGTACTTGCATGGTTGCTAGTAGTCAATTCTTTTTTTTCCCATTGCTGCTGCCTGTCTTTTTAACATGTGTTCCACTGTCCTGATGATAACATACTGAATAACTGAATGACTCTTGGGAAAATTATGTTATTGCACATTGGCTTGACATTTATCGATCTGGTAAACTCTGGATATGTTCATTTTAACAACTGAAAGGCTTGATGTATGTAATTTACTTTTTGTGATGGCAACATGTTATCCCGAATGCAGGATTTATTTTGTATGCATTTTTGTTATTGTTATGCATACTTTGAGCCAGTGAAATTAGCACCAGTTTCCACCAATTGTTATCTTAACATGTATTGGTCCTATAATGAGTTGCATGTATCTCTTGACAATTAGATCTGCAGCTAGCTTTTGGTCAGTATATTAGCTACTGATTCAACTTTGTTAGTTCTGAAATTACTATGTTGAATGTGTAAAAGTGTTTTATTTATTTATTTATTTATTTATTTATTTATTTTATAACCTAATTCCTGCAACTCTCCGCACGGATTAATTAGCATCATTGTGTTTCATAGTGGAGTGTGAAGTTCTTTGCCATTGCTGGCTGATACTTGTTGAGATTAATTTATCTGACACTGCACAATCCTACCCTGCATACAGATGGTGGCTGGGAAACAATGGGGAAGAAGTCGAAGAAACAAGGGCAAGTAGGTGGGAGACAATGGGCACCATGGAGTTCCACAAATGCAACACCTAACACAGCAAGGCCAGCATGGGGTGGCAATGGTTCTTCGCACCCTTCTGGAACGAGTTGGGCTCAAGCCTCAGATCATGGTGCTGCCAACAGAGGCAACCCTAGACCGCCAACGCAAACACTACGCCCTGTTGTGACTCCACCTCTGGCAAATGGTTGGCAGTGGCAATCCAGGCCTCGCCCATCTGGTTCTGAAGTCGAGAAGGATGATGCTCCTCCATCTGGTTCTGACCCTGAGGTGGAGAATGTTGATGGCAACAATGAATCAGATGATGATGATGATTTGAGTGATGATACCAGTGATGACTATGATTCTGATGCAAGTGAGAAAAGTTTTGAGACTCGAAAAACGAACAAGTGGTTGAAAGGGTTCTTTGAAGTCCTGAATGCATTGAGCGTGGAACAGATTAATGAACAAACTAGGCAATGGCATTGCCCGGCATGCAAAAATGGACCTGGGGCAATTGACTGGTACAAAGGGCTCCAACCTTTAATGACTCATGCGAGAACAAAGGGTTCTACAAGGGTTAGGCTTCACAGAGAATTAGCTGCATTGCTTGAAGAGGAACTCTGTCGCAGGGGAACTACAGTACTACCAGCGGGCGAACAATTTGGTAAATGGAAAGGACTGCGAGAAAGCACTGATCGGGAGATAGTGTGGCCACCAATGGTTATTGTTATGAACACCTTCTTGGAAAAAGATGACAATGAGAAGGTGACTGGTTGTTTATGTATAATTATTAGTTGTATCTTTCCCCTGTGAAATTCTAAGTACTGATTTTGCATTTGGGTTCCCTCTGCCTTTTACCCATAACTTGACACGTATGCATCTTAGAGCATTTGATCTGAGTGTACAAAGGTGCAATATGCTCCCTAAGTAGATCAACTTCTATGAATAATGTATTATGTTTATTTACATAGATATTATATTCTTGTCTTGTGCATTCTAAGTTGACCACATTGATCCTCTTTATTATTTTATAGCTAATTGCGTTCAACACTTTTTTTTTGAGCTGTGTGTTGTTGTGTGGATCATAAATGCTTCCTTTTAGATCTTATAGAAGTCCTTTATAGCTGTTCAAGGGCTATACAATCATGTTGTATTGTATTCTGATTTCTGTTTATTCTTTGACCTGATCTAGTGGAAGGGTATGGGGAACCAAGAGCTTCTTGATTATTTTGGAGAATATGCAGCAACTAAAGCACGTCATGCCTATGGTCCCTCTGGGCACCGTGGTATGAGCGTGTTAATATTTGAATGCTCAGCTGTGGGCTACATGGAAGCTGAACGTCTACATAGGCACTTTGTTAATCAATGTACAGACAGGAATGCATGGCAGCAACGCAATGTTCGATTCGTACCTGGTGGGAAAAGGCAGCTATTTGGTTTCTTAGCAAGCAAAGATGATATGGAAACGTTCAACAAGCATTGCCATGGTATTGTTTCTTACAAAATTAATGCTTACTATTCTGTATATATGTTTTTTTATCTGGTAAACAACATGATTTAGTGGACTTATCCTTGAATTCTTTTATGCCTTGAATAATGATGTCTGTCAAGACTGATTACAATCTGTACACGTGAACTTTATTTTTTGCTACAGTAATAATAAGGACACATGAAGTTCAATATTTCTATCCTCCCAATTCATTTAAATATTATATGGCTGTTTTAGTAATCATTGTTCACCCCCTGGCAATGCATGTTTGAACACTACTATAGTACTTTAATTTGCACTTGGTCCTCTGTGGTCTTCCCTTTTTACATTCTGCTTATAATCGCTTCTATGGTGGCAGAAGCACAATGTTAGTTTTATATCAATTTGGTTTTTAGAAGTGCATCACTCTATGCCCTGTCTAGAATTGTAGTGCTTTGCAATAGCACTTGCTAATCCTTATTTAAATTTAAAAAGTGCATGGCTATTCTTATGCTTCGTACTTCTAGTAATCATTTTGTTCACCCACTGATAATTGGTCTGATGTTTTACTTTCCTTTTTACACCCTGTTTGATATATGAAGGCTAAGCAGGGTTTTTATGGTGGCTGGAACATAACATCGGTTTTATTTCATTTAATTTGTAAAGTGCATCACTATATGCTCTGTTTGGATTTGTTCCTTTTCAAGAGCAGTTCATATTTCTAAATCTGGATACACACTTAGATTAAAGCATCTTGTTTGGAGAGCAACAACAGCAAAATCTTTGCTAATATTTCACAACACTTCCACCAACTAACTTAATTCACAGTGGAGCACAACTTAAAATGACACTTATTTTTAGGAAGAACGATACTCAAGCTGTAGATTTTCTTCTTTTTATAGGCCAATCATTCCGGACATTCGCTTCAGTGCAGCTCCTTCACGAGCCTTCTTGGGAAGGGAGGATTTCTCTGAACTTTTGGAGTGTGGCCTTTTGAACCAAATCATATGGCCATTAGACCGCTTCCTGATAACTTACGAATCATTGAAGCACTTCTTTCTGTGCCATTGCCATTGTTTTCTTGTTTGTGAAAATACATCACCCACTCTTGACTGATAAACCATTGCTCATTATGAATGGTGAAGAAATTGTGACCGCAGGTAGTATGACTTTTCAAGCAGTGCAGCAGTTAAATCAAAGAATTGAAATATGCAACCTGTTTATTGAAATGTGAAGCCTCCAAGTTCAACAAGTAGTGGGGTGTTTTTGAAATACATACATCAAGCTGTACCAGTTATGTAATTTAACTCGACAATTGCTAACTATATTTTTATCTTCACTATAATGTCAGGTAAAACCCGTCTAAAGTATGAGATGAAGTCTTACAATGAGATGGTGGTGATGCAAATGAAACAGATGAGTGAAGACAACCAACAACTGAATTACCTGAAGAACAAGGTGGTTAAGACAGAGCAGCGCTCTAAAGCAGTAGAAGAAACATTGTGTGTTATTACCCAGAAGCTACGTGAGACTATGGAAGAGAATATATTTGTCAGGAGTAAAGCAAAAGAGAAGCACTTGGAGTATGAGCAAGAGGTAATAAGGGATACCCAAGTGGTTATATTTTTTTACCAATGAACATCTGAGAATCAACAGTTTTATTTTCATCTAAGTTTGTGTCAATGACTTTAGTAACAAATGATAAGGTTTGCTGTTGCTGTGAGGGTCACACTTTTATTTTGCACTTTTAATACTTTTGTGATAAGATTGATGCTGCCATGTTTTAGTAGAGATGGGGTCGTCTTAGTAAAAGGCGCGGGTGATTTCTCAAAGAGGTTTTAGGAGTGTGTGTGTGTGTGTGTGTATGGGCTCCTGCCTGTTTTCCTTAATACAAAGATACGCAGTTCTCCTGCGTGTTCGAGAAAAAATGCTGGCATGTTTTGATTTCACCACCTGTTTTTTACCTTGTTTTCCATGCTTTGCAGATGAAATATCAGGAAGAATTTTTTCATAGTCAAATTGAGGATATTCACAAGGCCACAGAGGATAAAGAAAAGCTGTTTGAGAAGTTGCTGCAGGAGGAGCGCTCAAAGGCTAGACGCTTTGATGTAGATTCTGGAACTACCGAAGATCGTAAGCTAAGGTGTGTCATTAATTCATAGTTGGATGTTACCATGCCTTACTCGCAACTGGAACTTAAAATAGTGTAAATGCTCCATCCCAATGCTTGAGTTGTCAAGAACTCAGGATTGCTTTTGTTTCCTGCTTGAATCATCTCATCTAGACATCATAATTTCAATGCTCATGTCAGTTGCTGTTCCTATTCTCAATCCATCCATGTCTTGTGCAGGAAGGAACATGTGCAGAAGTTCATTGATTGCCAGGTCAAGGATGTGGAAGAGTTTGAAGCTGAGAGGGATGAGCTGGTCAAAGTCCATGAGGAGAAGAAGATGAAGCTCAAGAAGGAGTACATGGAGAAGGAGCTGGAGCTGGAGAAGGAGCTGGACGCAGCCCTGACGGGTCTGATGGAGAAGCACAAGCCAGATACCTTTGAGGCCTCCAACTCGTAAAGGGGCTTCAGCAGCTAAGGTCCGCAGCTTTTAGGAGCAATCTCGTTGTTGCTCCTGCTTATATCCATAAAAGAATGCCTAGACATTCAGTAGACATGACCAGCACCGCGTTATTGTATGATATGTGTGTGATGGTTGAAACTTGATGGTTGTGTGACATGTGTGGACCTCTTATATATATATATCATGTCATTTGGTTATGCTATTGCTTCAGCGCTAATCTCTGATCTTTTAGTATAGCATATCCTTTTGAAATCAAGTACTATTCTCAATTCATATCATTTGTGCTTGTCATGGCTTGAATGGTTTAGGCATGTATTTATCTCTCTTATTACTAACCCATGCCTATATCATGTCAAGTCATGTTTTCTCTTATCAAAATTCACTCATAATCTATACTCGAGCTTGTATTGTCGTCAATCACCTAAAAGGGGGAGATTGAAGAATCATGGTCCCTTGTGTTTAGGAGATTCACGACAATGCTAAGTCACTATGACTAACGTGTGTTTTGAAGAGGCAAAGTCATATTGAGTTAGGTCATAAGTGATGCTATGAATGGGCTTAATGGATATTCATGCCCCCAAGATGGAAATTGTTTCGGTTTCAAAGGATGAAGTTACAAGTTGAAGACTAGGCTAGCTCTTAGTTCCATGAGGTTGAGAAGGGCACTAAGTATAGACTAGGACTTTGTTTTTTCCTTTGATCGTACTATAAAGGGGGGTATGAGATTAGTAGCTTGACCTAGGAGAGTTTGGGAATGTCGGTGTATGCACACTTGTCACAACTAGTCCTAGAGACCCTGCTAATAGCCCTTAAGATGGTAGGGGCAAAAGCTCTTCAAAAGACTTAGTGAGATAAGGTGAAGAAGGAGGTCAGAGAGGCTCCAGGCTCCGGACCAACGGAAGTGGTCCGGTGGTCCTGCCTTAGGCAGTGCTCTGAGAAAGGTGCTCCGGACAGCCTGTCCGGAGGGCACCAGACTAATGGAAGTAGTCTGGTGGCCACCGTGTACTTCAATGAGTCCCAAAGGGGGCTCCGGACTAGTTCGATGGGTAGTTCGACGGCTAGTCCGACGGTTCTCAGCAGAAGATCAAACGAGTACAGTATGCACCTAGGCTCCGGACTAGGCACCAGACTATTGCAAGTAGTCCGGTGGTCCCTGTTCTACCTTGGATTTGAATTGGACTGCATGCTCCGGACCAGAAGAAATGGTCCGGTGGTGAGGCTCCAGACTAGTCCGGTGCTTTCGCAAAAAAGAGAAAAAACAAGAAACGGCTAGTTTTGGAGGTGTGGACTATTTATAGTTGCCCTCCTCGTCCAAGTGAGCTCTCTTGGCCATTGTTTCACCTGAGGAACCCTAGAGAGAGTTCTTGGAGAGCCAAGTGCCTAGTGAGGGAGAGATTTGAGAGAGTTCATCTTGTTCTTCCCTCCTAGAGTGATTAGGAGTGACTTGTGTGCATCCATCCACCTTCCTAGCCTTGAGTTGGTCAAGTGAAGGTCTTGTGCTTGTTACTCTTGGTGTTCGACAACACCTAGACGATTTGGTGGTGTTCGGAGGAAATGATCGCCGGAAGATTGTCGACGGCTCTCCTCCAAGATTATGTGATCGGTTGTGGGCGATTCACCGAGCCAAAGTGGCGAAGAATCAGCCCGTAGAGATCACTCTACCCTTGCGCAGGTAGAGGGGGAGCTATACCTTGCGAGGTGCTCCAACGAGGACTAGGGGGTGTGTCGACACCTCGATACCTCGGGAAAACATCGCATGTCACCAATTCTCTATCCTTAGCTCTTTACTTACTTGCATTACTTTCCACCTTGTTCTTTCAATTCCTACTAGAATTGCATAGGTTGTCTTTCCTTTCATTGGCTTGTTATTGCTTTCTAGTTAGGATACACATTGCGGTAGGCACTAGGGGTGATTGGCATCACTAGGTTTTAATATTTCTTTAGAAATTTAAAAGAAGCCCAATTCACCCCCCCTCTTGGGCATCTAGATCCTTTCAAACCCTTTGGGAGGTCAACCAATCCTTCCAAAGGCTTGGCAGACCAACCCTAAGGCCTATGAAACACGTTAGAATCCACCATACAGATGAGCAAACCACCTGAACCTTGGTTTCAATGGCAGTTACATCCGAAGAACCGCAAAGGAGAACCACATAGATCAAAGGGTCCACAAGGCAACATATGTATATCAAATTGACCCTAAACATGTACAACTATGACCCTAAGGAGTGGATCCACCTACCTACAAAAGATGCGGGAGAACGATGCTGGCAGTAGGTAGGCCGACCCTCCTAGAAGCATCTAGACCCCTATTGGGTTTCGGTGATTAATAAGACATAAGATTAATGTGACTAACATGTATTTTACATAGGCAAATTGAGTTATGTCATAATAATAGTGATTGTTTGGGCAATCAATGGTATTCATACACATATTGATGAAATTCATTTCGGTTTTTAAAGGATGGACGACAAGGTTAATGATAGACTTCTAAGTGTCATTTGACGTTGGAGAGACACTTATATTAGTTTACGACTCTGTTTTTCCTTTGTCGTACTATAAAGGGGTATGAACTAGTAGATTGATCTAGATGTGTCTAATATGTTTGGTGTGGTGCACACTTGTCAAACTTAGCAGTAGGTAGCTCAGGGATAGCCGAAAGATTATTAGAGTCAACCTCGTTAGTAAAGAAATTTGAATTCAAAATGAATGTAGTGTTGAAAGTGGCATCGGGCGTTGTTGGTAGTCATTGGATGATATGGTTATCCCCTTATGTGACTTAGATACCATGTAGCAGAAGCTGCAATTTCATTGGATGATGTTGTAGGGGGCCATAGGACGTAACAATGGCACTGTTCGCTTAGAGTTTGATATGCAACCGTGATCATACGCTAACTAGAAGTATTATATTTTATAATTGAGGAGGTCATGTAGTCAATCCTTAATATGTTAGAGTTATATAACTTTTTCATATGCTACATTTACAAAACCACTTTCAAAACCGTTTTAGGAGTTATTTATTAGATGATTTTTAAGAGGTTGAATATCTGGTTTTATAAGTGAGGAGGTGAAGACAACCATTAAGTTGATGGGATTAAGTAGTTTTTTTCTTTACAAAATATATGATTGATCTGCTGCCCGCACAATCAAAGCTAGACGTCAGTTTCTAGTATCAAACCCAATTCAAACCATAAATAATCCAATTCCAGAGATAACTTTAACCACGCTAACATGCGGGCCTGTCTCTTTGCTTGATGGCTCGGTACTCTCGCAGTTGACTCATTAATCTGCGTTCGTCCGGAACAAATATGAGGCATATAGCAGGCCAGTGGGCCACTCATTGACCTCCTCTCAACTCTTGAGTAGGGTAGGCCAGTCGGTTGTGACTTCTCTCGAACATTTCGTGCACTATTTAGGCCCTGTTTACATGATGTTTGTTCGCTTAACTTATAAGCTAAATTTATCGGTTATTATATAGTATTTTTCTCTCATAACAAAAGAGTCAAAAACAACATAAGTCGACTTAGAGCTTCAGCAGTGTGAAGCACCCGGGTCGGACCTTAGCTAGGACCCCCAATTGATTAGACATCATATGTGAATCTCGCCACAATGTATCAGACCGGGTTGGTTCTATAGATGGGCTCATTGCTAATAAAAAAGTGAACTGATCCCCAACTTCCTTCTTCCCGATCCGGTCCCACTCCTAGCGACGACCACGCCCTCCGCCGCCGCGAGCAAAGGTCGCGGCCACACCCTCCAACTAGGTGAGCGGCGGTGGCGCGATCCGCCCATCGGCGAGTAGCATCGGCGGCATGGTCTGCCTATCGGCGCGTAGCAGCGGTGGCGCGGCCCTCCCTGTCTGCTTCGTCTCCCGCGCGGCCGAGCGGCCTCAGCGCGCCGCCACGGCTCCCGTGGTGCCTCACGCGGAGGAGCGTCGGGGTCGGGGGCGGGACAGCGGAGGAGGCTTGTGAGGTGGCGGCACAGGGAGGGGAGGCGACGGCAGGGGCGGCAAGGCACAGGGAGGGTCCGGTCGCCGCGCTCTCCCGATCTGCGGCGTCACGGTCGCCGTCCACCTCCTTCTCCCTCCGCCGCCGCCACGAGCTCCCTTGCCGCCCTTCCCTGATCTGCGGTGGTGCGGTCCTCCGCCGGATTCCATGTCCAACTCCCTCCTCCAGCAACTTCCTGTCGACGGCGGGAGGAGTAACAGCAAGAGAGAGAAAGAGAAGGAGAGAGAAGGAGAGAGAGAGCGCCTGCCTGTGTGCCTGATTTGTTTATTCCTGGGAGCCGGGTGCGATGGATAGAACCAGGTTCTTCGTCGAACCAACCCTGTAGTGTATAGAACCCGGTACTATAGGAGCATTTAATGTATAGGACCTGCCACTGCAGATGCTCTTAGGCCAGTCTCAATGCATGTTTCATGAGAGTTTCATGCACATTAATTAGGCTGCCACATCAGCTAAAATGAAATCTTTGCTTCATTTGAGGAGGAGAGAGAGTGAATTCGTTTCATCCCCACGAAACGAACGCGCACTATTTCCAACTCCTTGGAAACGGCACGAAACGAGTGTTGAGGGGGAGAGTTTCATCGTCTTCGATCCCGTGCGCGCGCCATCCTTCCCGCGCCCCGGCCGAATCCTTCCCGCGCCCTTCACCATCCCTCCCGCGCCCCCTGCCATTCCTTCCTGCCCTCGCCATTCTTTTCTTCCTGCTCCCGTGCAGCCAGTTTGGAGATCCAGCGCCATGGATCCAACACTGTCGAAGGGTTCCGGGCGGCACCCATCTGGGAGAGGAGGGAAAGGGCGTGGGGGCAGCCGCCTCGGACTGAAGACGTCGTCGGCGCCTCCAGCTTCAACGGATTCGTCGCCGACGCCGACATCCCTCCCAGCGCCGTCACTAGTTCCGCGGCAGGCTGTGCCATCTTCCTCCTCTGCTGTTCCTGCCCCTCCTGTGCCGATTTCATCCTCCACTGTGCCGACGTCCACTATGCCGCCACAACCATCGCAAGGAGTAGGATGGGGAACCGTACTCCCAAAGTTTTCATCTCAACATGGAAACCAGCAAGCTTCAAATCCATGGTACGTATTGATTTTATTTTACGCAAGTAGCTGTTTTGATCTATGCACGTACTTGATTTCCTCTCCTATAAATAGTTAATTTTGATTCCTTTAAGTGCTCGAACTGAATAGAAGTGATGTGTATTATCTCTGAATTTTTATCTGTACTAGAACTGCAAATAGATAGTTACCAGATACAGGGGTTGTAGATAGTGATTTGTATCATCTCTGAATTTATCTGCAGTACGCTGTCTAAATTTATTTCTATGACTCACTATCTGATAGCAGGTCTGTAGTCCACTTGGTTAATCTGCCAAATATCCAATGTCTGAAAAATATTTAGTAGAAGGTAGTTTGATTTTCATGCAATTTGATTATGTACAAATTTCAGGATGTGTCCACCAAGTGGTTTTCTAAATATGATTCAACAGCCTCTAGTACAAGGACAAAATTTTCAGTTTGTTGGTCAGACTATGCCCTTCAGCACGATACCTCCACGTCCACCAAGTGCCTATGGGACACCAACACCTAAAGCTATGAAACAAGGCACTTCAGTGAACATTGAAATCGAGGAAGACGACACCAATGATACAAATAGGACAGCAAAGAAAAGGTATTGGACACATGAAGGGGAAGAGAGACCGGTAATGATCGTTCTTAGTAATTTTTGTTGGTCAGTGTTTGTTTTTTCTACAGAGATGTTCATATTTTTCTTATTTTTTATTTGGTAGGCAAGTGCTTGGTTGAATGCTTCTAAAGACCCAATTAAGGGGAATGATTAGAAAGGTGATACATTTTGGAATGAAGTCACTGTTGTGTTTAACAAGAAAGAAAATGAGAAGCGTACAAGGGAAATAAACCAATTGAAGGTTCACTGGACTCGTTTGAAGGCATCAATCACTGAATTCAATGGGTTTTGGACTACAGTAAGTAACATGCACACAAGCGGATACTCCGACGACATGTTGGAGGATGAGGCACAGAAAATGTGGACAAACAAGTATGGAAAGCCCTTCACGTTGGTGCATTGGTGGAAGAAACTTAAAGATGAGCCAAAATGGTGTGCACAGTTTCAGAAGACTGGCAAAAACAAGAGTGACATAGTTGATATTCCAGATGAACAATCACGTCCTATCGGCAGGGAAGCAGCAAAGGCTGAGCGCAATGGAAAGCGCAAGAAGGGAAATATTATGGAAGGAATTATCATCCTTGAGGACAACATTGAGAAAATTGTTAAGGTGCAAGAAGATCGTAAGTTGGAACGGGAAAAGGTGACAGAAGCACAGATAAAGATATCAGATACAAATCTCAAGACCGCAAAGGAGCAAAAGGAATGGTGAAAATACATCACCCACTCTTGACTGATAAGTGATAAACCATTGCTCATTATGAATGGTGAAGAAATTGTGACCGCAGGTAGTATGACTTTTCAAACAGTACAGCAGTTAAATCAAAGAATTGAAATATGCAACCTGTTTATTGAAATGTGAAGCCTCCAAGTTCAACAAGTAGCGGGGTGTTTTTGAAATACATACATCAAGCTGTACCAGTTATGTAATTTAACTCGACAATTGCTAACTATATTTTTTATCTTCACTATAATTTCAGGCAAAAGCCGTCTGAAGTATGAGATGAAGTCTTACAATGAGATGGTGGTGATGCAAATGAAACAGATGAGTGAAGATAACCAACAACTGAATTATCTGAAGAACAAGGTGGTTAAGACAGAGCAGCGCTCTAAAGCAGTAGAAGAAACATTGGGTGTTATTACCCAGAAGCTACGTGAGACTATGGAAGAGAATATATTTGTCAGGAGTAAAGCAAAAGAGAAGCACTTGGAGTATGAGCAAGAGGTAATAAGGGATACCCAAGTGGTTATATTTTTTTACCAATGAACATCTGAGAATCAACAGTTTTCTTTTCATCTAAGTTTGCATCAATGACTTTAGTAACAAATGATAAAGAGTTTGCTGTTGCTGTGAGGGTCACACTTTTATTTTGCACTTTAATACTTATGTGATAAGATTGATGCTGGCATGTTTTGATTTCACCACCTGTTGTTGACCTTGTTTTCCATGCTTTGCAGATGAAGTACCAGGAGGAATTTTTTCATAGTCAAATTGAGGATATTCATAAGGCCACAGAGGATAAAGAAAAGCTGTTTGAGAAGTTGCTGCAGGAGGAGCGCTCAAAGGCTAGACGCTTTGATGTAGATTCTGGAACTACCGAAGATCGTAAGCTAAGGTGTGTCATTAATTCATAGTTGGATGTTACCATGCCTTACCTGCAACTGGAACTAAAAATAGTGTAAATGCTCCATCACAATGCATGAGTTGTCAAGAACTCAGGATTGCTTTTGTTTCCTCTGCTTCAATCATCTCATCTAGTCATAATTTCAATGCGCATGCCAGTTGCTGTTCCTATTCTCAATCCATCCATGTCGTGTGCAGGAAGGAACATGTACAGAAGTTCATTGATTGCCAGGTCAAGGATGTGGAAGAGTTTGAAGCTGGGAGGGATGAGCTGATCAAAGTCCATGAGGAGAAGAAGATGAAGCTCAAGAAAGAGTACATGGAGAAGGAGCTGGAGCTGGAGAGGAAGCTGGACGTGGCCCTGACGGGCCTGATGGATAAGCATAAGCCAGATACCTTTGAGGCCTCTAGCTCGTAAAGGTTACCTTGGGTCCCCAGCTTGGAGCAACCTCGTAGATGCTCCTGCTTGTCCATAAAAGAATGCCTAGACTTTCTGTACATGTTGCTAAAACATGGTGCCCCTGTGGTGTATGGAGACATGATCAGCAGCGGCGTTATATGGTAGCATCAGAACACTGAGCGTTTTGTTGCCTGTGATAGCATATGGGTGAAGCTACAATTGGAGTGTTCTGTCTAGTTTATATCCTCTACTACTATGGTCCTGTGCTATGGGTTGAATGCGAGTGGTGGTTTGCCTTTCTTATGCCCCGGATGATTGCTGATTATGTCTGCTCCGGTCGTCAAAGTGTCTGATTTTGCTAGTTGTAGGATTGACCTGCATCCGAGGATGGTCGGTTCTACGAGTATGTTTTTTCTTCTTTGTGCACTGAGTTATTTTATTTGTGTTTTATGCATCCTGGTCGGTTCTATGTTTTTTTTCTTTTGCGTATTGAGTTACTTGTGTTCTGTGCATTCATTTTGTGTGGATTTTAAATGTAGCTGCCGATTTACCTGTGGGATTAAACTATCTTAATCCCAAATAGTTTGAAAGGCCGATGTGGTCGATAAGCGTCTGCCGAGTCCCCAAATTTGGTAACAAAGCTGACAAATGCTCGCCTTGGGAAGCCCAGTTATGAGACCAAATTGTTATTCAAAAAGTTTTCACTGGAATTTGTTTTTGCAAGAAAAGTTCGAATTCGAGAGGACAGTTATCAAAGTAAATAATCTTCTGTGGTTCGTTCAGGTGACAATCACTGCACTAACATATGGACTTCGAAGAGTCGAAAGGTCTTGACGCAATGGCTAAGGCCATTGGTTGGGGGGATCCCACCCAGAGTTCAAATCCTGGGTGCGACACTTTATTCGACGTTATGCATTAAGTGGTAGGTGACGTTTCCGTCGATAGCGAGGCGCCTGTGTTGATTTGCCGGCTCAGTCCTTCGAAGGTGCTCATAGGGGTAGGGTTTGCGTGCGTGTGTTCGTAGGGGCGAGTGTGCGTACGTGTTGAGTGTCTGCGTTGTACGCGTAATCTCAAAAAAAAAAAAATCTTTTTTTTTTCCTCATACGCGTATTCTTCATTGTTTTCACATCTTGTAAGCAAACCAAGCATCAAATATATGATATTTCCATTTCCAAACAAAAACCATGTGATGCAGTTTCCTCATTATACAGATAAGGTAGTATCTTTGTCGCTGAGCAGTGAAATCTCTTATCAGCGAGATCTTTAAATTTGGGAAACAGAAGCTAGGTAAGTAAATAAACATTCCTACCAAAATACTCAAAACTAAATAAACTTTGTGATGTCAAAACTCAAAACTGCATCTGATTACATCCTTAAAACCTAGAAAATTGCTTATCGGCAGAAGGAGCTCTTCTCATGGAAAATGCCGCCTTCATACATTATACTCAGCTCATATACAAGAATTCTGTACAAGTTGGAACCCTAGATTGACCTCGCCTTAGATTAACATAATTGCAGCAAATCCTGATGATGAAGAACATCTAAAGCATAGAATCATTGTCTTTTCCTTGTACCTGACTACCTGTTATTTAGTCATCCAAATAGGTGTCAATCTCTTGCTCAGCTTTATCAGCTGTTGCTGACCTTCTAAGAATGAACTGGATCAACGAGACAACTGCTATCAGAGCTATCTCAGCGTGGTCTGACGTGCTAGTCCTAATGCTGATCTTGCCTAAATTTCTACTATTTAGGTTAGCACTGACTGACATTTTTGATCCACGGCCCACCCGGAAGTCTGACTGAAGGTTGGCCCCAATTACAGTTTCTTTTTCAAACGACAAAGCAGAGACCGCTGCAGTGACACTTTCTTCCCTCACAGGGTAATCTTTCCCCCTTGCTGTTATCTCCACACCACATCCGTGTGCCACTTGCCCACATCCAGCCATTCTACCGGCGTTGGTTACCAGTTTAACTCGTTTCCCAATGGTAACAGAGTCTTCTAACTTGGCACCAGCAAAGTATTTGTTGCCAAACTTAGTAATAGAAATGCCACCTCCAGTAGTGTTCCAAGGCAGATTGCGGAACTTGGCATCCCCGTGAACGGTACAAACCAAATCTCTGCTTGCCGTTTGCATATCCATACCCACCATCAAGGAGCAGCCTCTGTGAGCATTGTAGCTTACTGAACATTCTGAATGGATATACATGTCTTCCTTGTCCTTTCTCATCTGTCCTGTAATTGCTGCAGAGACATTCTTTTTCAACTCTTGAGATGCTTCAAAATTGATGGCATCGAACCCAATATCATGGTCCCATCCTTGGGGATCCAAAACTGGTCTAAACAACTGATCATCAGCTATAATGTGACGGTAACGATGCACAGGATAATCAGAGTCAAAACTTAGTGGAATGTCCATATCTGACATGTGCACAATCTCTGGTGATGCACTCTCTTCATAATCATCACCAACTTCGTCATTCTCAGTTTCAGTAAGCTTTTGTCTTCTGATTCCCTCCTTCCACTGTTTCTTTAGGTACAAAGTCTCTCGGTAGTCCAGTTCATCAAGATATGCAGACTTCTGTTCATTTGCCAAATTTTCATATTCAGATTTCTTTAGAATGCGGAAGGGTGGTAGTTGATCATATTCATCCTCCTCATCTGACATTTCTGTCAGTTCACTGTCGATGGCATCTGAACTTGATGAAGAATGGGGCTTAAGGAGTGAAGAAAGAAGATGAGGCAACGAAGGCAGCCTGGTGTTTGCTTGTGACAGTAGGAAGCTATCTTGAAACTTAAGCAAGGAATTTGCTTCTGTCAGCAACTTGGTTGCCCCACACAGCAGCAGCAGTTCTGACACCCATACCTGCCCATTTGGTAACACCCTTTCACCCTTGGTATTTCGTCTGCACATTGGATGATTGTCTATGAGCACAAAAGGATTATCCAACTGCGTGTTGGAAACTGCAGCCTGGATATGACGCTGAACCACATTCTTGCAGTAACGTGTGTAAGTGTCATATTCCAAAGGGTAACCATCTGGCCCTTCAGGAGGAGATGAGGAACAGTGAGTCATTACAAGAACAGTGTTGAACCACATTGAAGATCCCAATATGTCAGTCATAAGCTTCAGCAGTGGGTAATCACTGTATCTGCTGTTAATATGGTCCAACCGCTCAAAGTATAACACGATATCAGGTGGGGATCGCTTAATGAAGCGCTTGACAGAATTCAGAATCTTCCTGTTCCTCCTTTGGCCATGGTAATGAGGCATCAGGCCAGGTGTGTCAATAACTGTGACTCTTATTCCTTTGATGGTTCCTTCAATCTTCTTTATCCTATGAGTAGCAGGAACCAGAGCATCAGTAGCAACCTTCGTCTCATCGAAAATTGAATTGATCGTGGCACTCTTTCCCACACCAGTCTTTCCCAGAAGAAGGATTCGCAACGAGACGTCCAAATCAGGCCCACCCGGTGCTTCTTGCTGCGCTGCAATAACCCTGGCTTTGTTGATAGCAAGGTTTGGTCTCCTGGCATCTGATTCGCCAGCTTTAATCAAATTTGCAAGCTGCAGTCTGTACAGAACCTGTGCAACTACATCAGCACTGGGAGACACTCCAGTCCTGTATACTAACCGCAGAAACTTGATTTGAAGCGCCTCGACTTTCATGAGTGGATCTGACTTCTTGTCATCATCTTCTTGTTGAACAATACCAGAATCGACAAAGTTGGCGGTGACCTCTGACGCCCGCGTATCATTAGAAGAAAATGTACTGGCAGTAACAGTATCGACAAAGTCATTGTGTGTTGTACCTGAACGATAGCATTCAGTGAGCAAGCCACATTTAAAACATTATGAACAGGAGGATAAAAAATGTATCATAGAATTTGAAACATGCCCACACCACATGTGATGAAATTGAAAATGATAAGTAGCAAGAGGGTCCTTGAGGACAGTAAAGGGTGTCAGGATGTAGCTGACAGAAAATAAGAAGCAACATGGTTTTTTGGTTAAGAGCACAGCATGGGATTGCAGTAACATATATAGAACAACCAACGCTGAAACATCCATGCATTCCAATGGTGACAATGGTAAGGCTTAGTCTGTTAGACGTAATGATTCCTATAACATGCTAAAATCCTAATAATAAAAGCCCTATCTGAAAAAAAAAAGGATCATATAATATGGTAAAAGCCTAATAGCAGTAACCAAAAGGTTAAACCAAGTACATATGCCGGAAAGGTGAAAACTATCATTGCTCCTGCACTCATAATTGGATGGTCCACTAATTAGGCTGGTGTGATGGGAATGGGAATGACATGCAATAGGTCATCTGGTTAATTTATCAGATTCCGTATCATAGAACTCAGGGGTAGGTTTTAAGCCTAATAACATCAAATGATATTTTCAGCTGCAGCAGACTAGACTAGAAGATGGCATTTCATTGAAATTGAAGATTCCAAGTTTATAGAACCATGGGCGGTGTCGCTGTTGAAAACAACAATCAGCAGGGAGGAGGGAGCGCACCATTTGGATCGCCCTCGGAGGCGCCGTCAGGCGAGAGCGCGAACGGCCTGGCGGACAACAGCGAGGACCCGAGGCGGTACGAGATCCAGTCCCTGAAGTTCATCAGCATCCTTCTTCTCCACCTGCAGAGAGGAGGTCGGTCGGGTAGAATGAAATCAGAGAACAAATCCGCCCCCAAGTTATTACGACACGAGAGAGGAAACCCAATCTTTCACCCTCCTCCCCGTTCCCCCACTCCCCCCTCCATCGGATCGGACCGCCGAATCTCCCGTATAATAAAAGCAAGAAGGAGGTCGCAGCTGGCAAGAGCTCGACGTACCTGGCCAGAGCCCGAGGAGGATGCGGCGGCGGCGGCGGCGGCGGGAGAAGCCGAGGAGATGCCTCTTTGGTTTATCTGTTTTGTGTGGCGTTGCTCAACGAGGGAGTTTTCTGTCAAAAAAAAACGAGGGAGCCAGCGGCGCGCGGTGGCGACGGGACCGAGCGAGCTCGGTTTCGTCACATACGGGTCGGGTCAGTGGGTGGGTCACGGCCAAACAAATACTGAAATACAGATCGAGATGTTGTTGGCCCCGCCACCCGCGCGCCCCGGCCCCAGGACAGACAGCAGGAGGCTCTGCTCCGTCTGTTGACTGTTAAGCCCTCTTGGTGACGACGAGGCAGCCGTTGCAACAAAATGCTACGGAGGATGAAGGAGAACCAAGGAGAGGAGAGAAAATGGGTCTGTTTGTTTGGTAGGATTATGCACTGTTCCGTCAGGAAAAACACTGTTCCGACTGGATTTAAGTCGGCTGAAAAGCCAAGCGAACAGGCTGGCAGGGACATATATGTCTCTTTATAAACTTTCTCTCCTCTAAATAAATTGATTTCTAGGGCTTGCTTAATCAAACATTTCTTTTCTCTAGAACATACGGAGTACTTCACATAGAGCTAGTAGAGTAGAACTACAAAATATGGAGCATAGATGTCTCTCAGTTCTCGAACATATGGAAACGGATCAGATTCGCATCCAAATATACATTTTATCTTTTCTACTATGTGTGGCCGACTCAACCAGACAGAGCAAATCAGTGAACGAGAGAGAGTTTTTTTTTGACACAATTTGGTGCGAGACAAGAGGGACATGCGGATGAGTCCATAGCCTGGCTTTCTCAACTGTCACGACGACGCTCCAAACTGACCAAAACCCTACGAGCATAGGACTTTGTCTCTATCTCGCTGCCGCACCAGATGACGTTGGTCCCGACAGGGACGAAGCTAGGAAAAAATTTAGGTTGGGCTAAACAAAAATCCACGACGACTTAATTGTACTATAACCCCTCACAATAGACTAATATATAATAGCTTAAATCAATCTTATATTGGGCAGACTGCTTGGGCCTTTGAAATTTGATAGTATGATGTCGGTCAAATAAGCAATATGTATTTTTATTTCTAATCATTCGGCAGCCCTTCCTAATCTATTGTATTTTAACTTAAGAAATTATTAAGGCAGGGCTTAGGGGGGCTATGCATGTTCGTCGTCATTAGGCCGGGCTGAAGCCTGCCTTGCCCGGCCGCTAGCTTCGTCGCTGGGCCCCGGCACGCGCGCCCCACCATGCCCACGAGGCCGGGGGAGCCAGGGGACCTACTTATTGTGCCAAATTCAATTTGGACCGTGCACCGCACAATAACTAAGTTGTAGCCTGTATTAGAATCTAAAATTACTGATGCCATCACATTCCTATATTTTTCAAGTAAAAAGTATCATAGCTAGTAAACCAAGTATTTTAATTAAAATCCGATTACATTATCATGTTCATTATAATAATCTCTTTAAAACAAGATCCCAGATAATACATTTCGTTAAAAAAATTTAATCAATCATTATTTCACGTCAAATATGTATTTAAAGATAATCGTTAAACATCTCATTAACATTATACGAACATTATACATGTGCTACATGGACATCACATATATAATGAAATAAAAGAATAAAAATTAAATTAGTAAAGTAATTAATTATAGTCAAATAAAAAGAAAAAAAACGTTACTGAACACCACAAATACATTGTAGAACATGACATGAACACTACACGAACACCAACAAATATAGTATAGAACATAAAATAGAATTAGTGAAGTAATTAATTATAGCCAAATAAAAATAAGAAAAAGGTTATCGAACCTCACATTAACACCACATGAATATATAATATATATATATATATATATATATATATATATATATATATATATATATAAAATATATCATAGAATATCATATTTATACTACGAGAACATCACAAAATCATAAAAATATAAAATAAAATAATAAAATTAATGAAGTAATTAATCAGAGTCAAATAAAAAATAAAAAAACACTATCGACCAACACAAAAAATATCCTAGAACATCGATGTATACTGCACATCACAGGAACATTGTAGAATATTGTATTTCTACTAGCGAACATCACAAATATAGCCTAAAATATCACATTTATACTATGTAAACATCACATATATCAAAAATATAGTTAATTAACTAATTAGAGTCAAATAACATAGAAGAAAAGATGCAAAAAAAAAACATGAATAACAAAACAGAAATATAAAATGAAAACCAAAATAAAAAATATGCATGAAAAATAAAAGAGAAAAAAAAGTAAATAGAAGAGAACATAGAAAAATAAAAAGAAGAAGAATATAAGGTGACATGATATATGAAAAAAAACAGAAATAAAAATAGGGTAAAATAAAATTACTAATGAAAACAATAATTAAGGTAATACAAAGCAGAAGAAGAAAAATGAAAGAAATAATAACAAATGTTAGAAATATATATAAATAAAGAACTTAAGAAGGGAATAAAATATTAGAAGTCTAAATAGAACATAGTGAAAAATGATTAGAACAAAATAAAAATAATAAAAAATGAGAAAATCATAGAAAACAAAAAAAAGGAAAAAATAAATAGAAGGCAGGAAAAGAAAAATAAATAAGATGAAAAGAACGAAAATAATGAAAGGACCTAATTGTCCTAGAGGAGGGGGGAATAGGCGTATCTAAAAACCTGAAACTCAAAACTCAAATGTAGAAATTAAGCCGACCGGTACTACCGGTGGATGTGGACCGGAACTACTGGTACCTACAGAAACTATGAAATCGAAAGGAAGTTCAACTTAGATTTCAGATATGTTAATGTACGATTTGGAGATCCATAATGGTAGGTTTGCGGTCTTCTTTATTAATTATCATTATTGGCTTAACTTAGCATATGTTTACAGAATATAATACCCAGACCATATTTGGTCCTCTATATATCTACAGATTTATATATACCCAATTCGTATCTGCTTATTTAGACATCTTGACGTTAGTAATAATATTCAAAACTACCTTGTCGTTTCATATGGTTCATGCAGAAAAAATCAGAATCTCAAGCTTATATTTGAATTTGCATTTGGGAAACAACATGCACAAAGTTTATCTGATCTTCAAGTAACATTTTGCAGAATGCTAGTAGTTCTGGCCTTCTGGTGGCAAAAGTCTTTTGGAAATACTAATAACATATTCATTGCAGTATCAAAAAACTCCATTTGTTAGTCTCTTTAAAGAAGTAAATATGAAAGGCCAACTATCTTTGTATGAACTCATTAAGTTTTTATAGTTGTCATGTTCACAAACTAAATTTTTGGTCAATACATCTCTACTAACTCGTCTTTGTTTGTCTCAGGTTCTGATGATGAGGTTAGAGTCCGACTTTTGGGGTGATCTAATCCACGACGCCACGGTGAGAGGCCGGGCGGAGGACGTGGAGACGTCGGAGACCTCGGATGAGGCCACCGGTGGCGGCGGCGCGGTGGATGGTGGCGGCGACAACGTGGTGGAGGGCAATGATGAGGGTGACATCATGCTTGAGATCGCTGATACCAGATTGATAGGATTACGGATCCTACTAGATGTCTGACAAAGATTGTAGGGGTGAAGGGTTGGTCATCGAGGCCGACGACGATCAAATAGCTCCATGGTTAGGGCGTGTGTGACGAGGGCTAGGGTGAGGGAGGAAGGCTCGAGCAAGACGGCAGGCGTAGGAGAGTCGGCGGCTCGGGGGTTCTCCCGGCTCTCTTCAGGAAGCCGAAAACAATAGATTGTTTCTGCTTAATTATTCCTCAACCAACGTTACAAATATATAGCCTATGATATCCTAATTTAGGGAACTAGACATAAATGTCAATACAATTGGCGTTAATCAGGTCCATTTGTATGAACACAAAAATTCAAATGGCAGTTATAAGAGAGGCTTTATAAAGTTCCTAGCCAAGCCACAAAATATTTACTGTCTCTAAATAAAGCATTTATATTTTGACTAGTTTCGAGCCCGTGTGTTGCTACGGGATAACTAAACTTTTATAATAAAAACGCACGGATCGGCATAATAAGATAACAACACCGCGAATTAGATTGGATTACATGCTTGAACAGGCTTCTCAATTGAGCACCGATAGGCCGTAGTGTGAGCTGGCCAGCTCCACCCTTTGATGAAAGAACATATCAAGATCTCACCATCAGAGATCCCAGCGCTATCAAAATGTGATGAGCCTTTCCGTCGCCGTCGACAGCGGGATTGTACGTGGTGGCGCAGGCGCACACCAAGAATTAGCCAAAGTTGAGGGCCGCCAGCAAGGCCAGCGCCCAGTACACGGCGTCCGGCCGCGACCGGTTGAGGTCGTCGGGCAGCCACCCCGTGTCGCGCCGCACGACGTCCATGAACGCCGGGCTCAGGTACGAGCCCACGGCGATGAACAGCGGCGGCATCGCCGTGGCCGTGCCCCGCAGCGCCGCGGGGAACTCCTGGTAGAAGAGCGTCGTGTTCCCCGGCAGGTGCAACACCTCCTCCGCGCCCGTCAGCGCCAGCTGCGCCACCAGCCACAGCGCCGACATCGGCAACAAGGCGGCACCACTGCCACCGCCGGCGCCGGCGTGCGCGTGCGCATGCGCATGCGCCACGAGGATCCGTCTCCTCTCCACGAGCGCGGCGACCGCCATGCTGGCGAAGTTGAGGGCGTGCCCGAGCCCGACGCCGCCGCACGGTGATGATCGCGGATTGCTGCTGCTGGCGGCGCGCGGCGGCGAGTTTTTCCCAGCACGGGACGATGACGCAGTCGAAGAGCGGCGCGGAGAGGACGAAGGCCGCTAGCACGGCGCGGCGGTCCATGGTGAGGGCCTGCAGCACGGTGAGGCTCACCTGCGCATTCACCGTCATGCTCACCAGGATCCCCGACGACCAGAGCGGCAGCACGCGGAGCAGCGACTTGAGGTCCTCCACCGTGCACAGCCGCCATGGCTTGTGTTCTGTTCTGTTTCGCCTGGCGCGATCATGGCGGCTCGGTTCAAGAACCTGACAGGCTTGTGCTCTGTTTTGTTATCCGCGTCGAACTCGGTGCCCGTGAAGCTGCCGCCTTTCTGCGCGAACCGGAGCAGCGTGAGGTCGACGGCGGGGTTGTATACACCATGCGGATCGCCAGCGCCACCACCTTGCGGTCGTCACGGCCGCCGAAGAAGAGCGCCACCACGCGGCACCGGCGCCGAGTCCACGGTCGACGAGGATCCCCACGGTGCATGGCGAGAACCGCTGGATGCTCTGGTTCAGCCCGGGTGGGACACCTCCATCCTGTCGTCCACCGCGCGCTGCTCCTCCGCGGCCGACGTCATGTCGTCGTGCATCGTGTCGTACGGCCGCCATGGTCCGCGCCGACAGCCCGCCCACGTTCTCCTCGTACGCCATGAACGCGTGCGCGATGTGCTTGAACTGCAGCTCCACCTGGCTCCGCCGGTGCGCCGAGTGCTCGAACGCCGACGACCTTCCCGCGAACTCGATCAGGTGCACCGCCACGGGAGACCGCTCCGACGGCGACACCACGTCCAGCAGGGTGAGCATCGCCGGCACGTCGCGCGGCATGTGCACGCACGCCATCACGTGGAACTCTGCGTCCGGCTGTGACCACGCGATGGTCCGCCGCTTGTAGAACACCAGACGTCGCGCCGGCTTCACCACCAGCGCAGGATGATTGTTTTTCTTTCCTTTTATCACATTTTCTTTCCTTCTGTCGCGTGTAATTGATTGTTTTTCTTTACTTGTGTCGCGTACGATTGATTTTACTTACGATAAATCGCACGTGGATGGAGGCACGGGCCGAAAAAAAAGTTGCACAAAACGGCGGTCTTCCTTTTTGTTCTTTTTAGATGTGGAGATTACCGTCTCTCTTCAGATGGAATATCTTCCACTCGAGCAGAGGGAGTCCTTTTGCACCTGTTGTTACAAAGCCAATCTCTGGTTGGTCCACGGATGGATTGCACATCGTTGAGACGATCCGTGTGCAATCGGATTCGATACTAGCCCGACCACTTCAACGTAGGCTAGTGCTTCTGCTTCTAATGCGTTTCCACATCGCTCTAGGAACGTCCATACTGAGAATACAACAGTCCCTTGACTGTCCCTCGTGATTTAACCCCTGTCCCCAGAAATGATTCATCCACATTGATTTTAATCCACCCAACATTTGGTTGCTGTAGACGACCCATCCCATGATCCAGGGCCCTTTTCTGCCAAGATAGGTTGCTTTCCCTCCGTTTTTTTTTTGCATAGGATGGATTCCCTGCTCTTGATCAAACTTTCACAAAAAAACCTACCGATTTCATCGTGGATGTAGGACCTGTGCCACGCGTGATGTTGTCGTGGACATACCACACTCTCCGCAGGAGTAACGGTTTTGCTGCTCCATCGAGTAACAGTAGGTTTCTTCACGTGTTCCTTATCAACCGTGGTGGGGAGGGCGATGGTGAAGAAAAGAAAATGAAGGGAAAAAGACTTTCGGGGGGAAGTGTTGCGCCACACAGAAGCTGAACTTTTTATTGAAGGTTGCGAAAGGACTAAATAATTTGGAGACGTTAAAACAACTGCCCCTAAAAATGAATTTACATGGCGGTTGTTGTAAAACAAGCTCCTTAAACACAACTGCCCTTAGAAATGCTTTCCCATAAACAGTTAGATGACCGACGCTAGCTATGAACGGCATATCTTCACAATCGACGGCGGCATAGTGACGGTTTTTTGAACTGGCCCTAAAATTGATGGTGCATTGTCTATCTTTAAAATTTAACATTTTAGAGGTGGTTGGATACAGCTGCTTGATTTCTTCTGGCCCTTGGGTAAGGATGGTTGTAATCTGTTTTCACCGTGGGTAAACATCTTATCATCTGCACTTTGCAGTAGTGGTAACACTGCGATGGAACCTCATTGCAACGGTCTTGCCCTGCGATGGAACCTCATTGCAAGCCCACACCACAACCATCATCCGTGATCGTGTCCCTTTTGACCGGCAGTAGTACTAGTACTAGCTCTGAGAATATAGTACCTAGACGAATAACACATGCAGACGCATATATGATATATACAAGTTACACGATGCAGATGGTGTACTTCGATCATCCGTACCAACATGTAGGTCCGCTAGACAATATGAATTTACACAACCTAATAGACATGACAATTTTAGTCACTTAATTAATTAGCCTGAAATTAAATATGCTTTGTTGGCATTCATTTATTATATCATGTACGGGGAGAGGGGAAAGGGAGCACGGGTGACGAGCCATGGAGGGAGCACGGCGGCGAAAGCACAGAAAGTAGGAGCGGATGCCAGGAGTAGCGGCGAGGCAGCAAGAGACGCATGTGGCGACGTCGCTAGCCGACTTGCCTCGCGCGAGAGGTGGTGGCAGGAGCAACAGATGCAGAGCAGGCATGTGCAAGCGCAGGGGGCGAGCAACATGATGTGCGGCAGGATTAGATCAGAGCAGCTGTGTTCTTTTTTAATATAAAAAGGGACGCGGACGTGGAAGGCGATTAGGCGAGTGAAAACTGAAAAGTTACGTCCGTCCGTCCTCGTTGGCCGTGTGCGCTGTTCGACGCGTCGAACGTATCTGTCTGAGCATTACCGTTTTAGAAACCGCCAAGATAATATATATTTCTTGAGGGTTTAATGTCGCCACTCAAGAAAATTAGTGACCCACAAGGCTATTCCATTTTGCGGTAGTGTATAAATGCATTTTTTCTATAAACTAGTGTAATTGAATTAATACCATTAAATATGTTCTTAACTAATGAAAGACGACCATGCATGATTGCAGTTCTGTTGCATATCTATATCTATACCTATTAATAAAGAACCAAAATTTGTGGTCTTTTTTTTTGTCCAGCCCATTTCTAATTTAGCCTAACTGTCAAATTCACTCTCTCTCTGCAGCAGTTTGGTGGCCCACTCCAGCCGCAGTCCTGCGCTCGCGACCAGCGGCCCATGCAGCAGTTTGGCGGCCCAATCCAGCCACAGTCCTGCGCTCGCGACGGCCCATCGGAAGGCTCGCGGCCCAATCCGGTGTCGGGAAAAGCCAAAAGGGAAAAAGCCAAAAACAAAATTCGGCATAGGCATGAATCGAAATCAGGACTCCTGGATCACAATATAGAGAGCCTACCATCACACTATTAAAGCTTATATATCTATTAAAGTACTTGTAGTAATTTAACGTTATCCCATATTCCCAGCTTCAAACTTTAATGGAACACTCAAGTCTCAAGTTTTCCAAATAGATATGAGAAAATATATGATTGCATATATTAGAACAAACAAATAATAAAAATATGGATTTTATTTTTTCGTATAGTATCTCGGTAAATATGGATGCCATTTTTTCTATAATCTCGATCATTTTTTCTTATCTATACCTAATAATAAAGAGACAAAATTTTAGGGATTTTTTTGTCTATCCATTTATCTGGTCCGTCTCTTTCTAACTACTGGATATTGGATGAGTTCTTCCATATATATATATATATATATATATATATATATATATATATATATATATATATATATAAAATATAACCCGTATTCATATTCGAGTTAGAGTAGCTCTTGTCTAACGCAATACGGAGCCCGATTACAAAAAGTGTTTCTTTATATATAACCTTAAAAGCTAGGAGTTCTGATTGCAGTCCAAATAGAGCTCTAAATCATATTTAGTATTTGAGTTAGAGTAACTCTTGTATAGAGTGATACACAGTTCGATTATAAATATGGGTTCTTAATATAACCTTAAAAGCTATGAGTTCTAATTGTAGTCTAAATAGAGCTCTAAATCATATTTGTAACATGAAAATCTTATCCAAGAAATTAAGCAATCCTACGTTGGTACTAATAGAAAACCAAAGAGACCCAAATAAAAACCAAAAGAATGTTGGGAGTCATGACTAAGCATATATATATATATATATATATATATATATATATATATATATATATATATATATATATATATATATAACCCCGTTGCAACGGGTTAGACAGAAGAGTATGATCGTGATTTAGTATAATCGTGATTTCGTGTGGCAAGATTAGCAGAAAAATAAACAAAGGAGGTAAATAGGAGATTAAATGAGAGGTCAGATTGTCTATGGTCTCTAGATTTGTTGATCAGAATGTATGATTTTTTTTCCAAATCCTTGACATGCCAGTTGCAAAATATTTTCAGACTATAGATTTAAAAATTTATAGAATGAATAAACCGGCCATAAATAAGTATGTATAATTATAAGACGTTTGATCTTTTCTAGATACATTGTTTTATTATATATATAGACATAGTATATATATCTACGTGCATAGCAAATACAACATATTTAGAAAAACAAAGACCTCTCTTGTAATTTAAAACGGGATAGTACCATCCAAGATGTTTCAATAGTTCTTTTTCTCCCGTTGTAACGCACGCGCATTTTTGCTAGTATATATAATAAACCATTAAATAAACCATCTTAGCAAATATTTATTGTACAGAGCAATGGAAAATTTCCAATAATAGAAGCTCTTCTCTAGATCGATGTTGGTGCTTTGGTTTGAGTAAATTACATAGCCGGTCCCTAAACTATCAGTGAGATTTTATCTCGGTCACCAAACTATCAAAATGGTTATTTAGGTTACTAAACTACTGTTGCGATTTCATCCCGATCACTAAACTTTTAAAACGGTCATTTAGGTCCCTAAACTATTGTTGCTATTTCATCCTGGTCCCAGCTACAATGACGACGGTAACAGTTGCTTTGTTTTTCTTTTTTATTTATTTGGTCTAAATCTTTAAAAATCATAGAAAATTCATAAAATGAAAAAAATCAATTTTGTTGGACTCCACATGAGTAGAGCTATACAATGACATATAATATGGTATGTTTTAGTACAAATTTTTTGTTGTAGCTTTAGATCTATGCTTTTATGTAATTAATTGAAATAATTCATAACTACCCGATCTACCAAGCATACCAGATAAAGATTAACCATCAACAGAGGTGTGTTCCCATGCAGTCATGATGATGATTAACCCGATAACCTGACCGATTTACTAGCATTGGGGTGTTTCCATGCAACCATAAAAGTAAATAGACCAAACCACGTCTAATATATTTAATAGATCTAATAGATTAAAACGACAAAGTACATGCACCGTATGATCGAGGCATAACCAGATCGGCTACATTAGCCGATATGAGATCCATGAAGCTTGAACAAGATCCATACATCCAGCCTCGGACGGATCTAAGTCTGGACAGACATAACCCAATATACATGGCAGTGGGGTCCGATAGATGCAGTCGTACCACATATGTTGAACCAGATCCAACCACATTCAAACCAATCTAAAAACCGAATACATGTCTTGAACCCGCAACATGTAAGAATCACAACCAATGGATTAGCCGATATGATCTTCGATCTATCGTCTCTCTAAGTGTAAAAGCAGATGCATCGGAGGCGATAGATCTAGATAGAAAATAAAGCGCAGGCCAATCCATCAGATAAGATTGGGTATGATATTGTAGCAATAGATTGAACAAAACATAACAGACAATATCAATAACTTAATGAATCTATTAGATCATCAATCTAATAGAGCCGATAACTAGCTCGAAGCCACGATTCATGTGAGATTAAAGCAATGCAGCCCCATGAACAATAGATTCAAACCGATAACTAGCTCACACTGAGCTTGCACGAGTTACACAATACAGCCGTACAAACGTGACATGAACCAAGGCTAGACTTACAAAGCAAACTGGAGGTCGGTCTAGTCGATGCAGCCCAATCCGTCGAAGGTTCACCGAAATCTACTCTACTCCTACTCCTAAGGTTGGCCGGAGGCCGGAAACTAAGTACTAGCTGTATATTTGATTGATTGGATGTCTTCTCATTCCCTAGGCCTTGCTATTTATAGACCATAGCGTGTACCCTAACCAGCCGTCACGCAAGTCCTCATAATAAGGAAACAAAACATAACTTGGGCCTCAATCCACTCCATTGCCAAAATTATCGCGTGCGTGCTATTGAAATCAGTCAAAAGATCTCTCCATGATCTCTTATCTCCTTAGTCGATCCTTCGGGTCCATCTTGGATGTCTCCTCCGAAGGCCTGCTAGGGGTCCATAAGCGCACATCTGGCCGTACCAAAATACGGTGTTAACACATGCCCCCCAATTTTGGGATAAACTTGTTTTATTCCAAAATTCCATGAGAAATCCCAAGAGTCGCACCAACAGTCGGCTCGTCATCCCAAAATATCTCTGCACTGTTGGGAACTGAAACGCCCGACTTCTACGCCTCTTCTAACTTCACGCCGTAACACGTCCTCGAATCGACTCTTCATCCCTGTAGAGGATCTATATAATTCTATGTGCCCCCCGGGCTTCGGTAATCATTCATAGCCAATCCATACTGTAGCCTTTCGGAACCTCCAAGAACTCAAGAGAAACACCAATGGCTGGAGATGGGAAACGCCCGACTGAAGGACCGTTGTCAGAGGGTTTTTCTTCCCGTCGGCGTCTGCGCACAACACAGTGATCGATTCTTTACGCATTTCCAAGTTTTTCCTTCTGGTATGGTCACCACTTGTCCAATGATTTATTTCCCTCTTTTAGATCCGCAAGCATTGGTGAAGCCTTGGCATCTGATTCCAACCCTGGTAGTACCGATTTGGCAGCCTACCGCTCTGTGATGGAAGAGCGCTGTCGACTCCGCGAAGCATACTCAGAGTCAACTAAGGGAATATATCGTCTCCGCAATTGATCCGATGCACACCAGGTGGCCCTGGACACCACCGAGGACGAGATCGCCGATACGAGGCGTCGACTCTCTGAAGCTGACGGTCAGGCGACAGGTAATGCATGTTTATCTTCTTCAGATCTCCCATGCCTCCTCTTCATCCTCTGTTTCGACAGCACTGATGGCGCGACTAGAGAACCTTCGTCGCATAGCCTCCGCCGCCGCCAATGCCGTGAACGCTCAAGGTGATACCCTGAATCAGCACCTTTAGGATGTTCCACGCCAGATCTGGGAGATCGCTCTCCACGACGTTCGTCATGGAGCTGTCGCCGCCCTCACTGCTGCCGAAGCCGCCACCAACTACCAACTCCCGATAGTAGCGCCAGGATTCCCCAGGTGTGAGGGCCCTGAAGACCATGAAGATCTCTAGGAAGCCTTCCAGGAGCATGGCAAGGCAATAGTTGACATAACCCGTGCCGAGGACATTGTAAACAAAGTGTTCCTCGGCAATTAGTTTGTATTACGCATGGATCAATATAATAATCTTGAAATGTCCCGCATACCTTGTTGACACCTCTTAAGTATCAATTCTAAGTGTCAACTAAGCAGAAGAAAGGATATATTTGCAACACACCACCTAGACATAGGGTCTTAACTAACATAATTCCATGAGTTTTGGTGTTTATATGTTTGTGCAGGGAGACAACTGCAAAAGAGCAAAAGAGGCCCACAAGTAAGGATTACATAGACACATAACACCTTTGAACGAAAAAGGACAATCTAGAAGACTCCAGAACCAACCCCCTGGAAGGAGGGGCCTACCTGTCAGCAGGGTAGGGAGGGCGCCCTCCCCCCTAGAGCGGCCGCCCAAGGCTAAGAGCCAATCAGGCTCCGCCTCGTGGATTAGGGTTCCACCGCCTTCGAGGATCAATCTAAACCCTCCATTAAGGTTGGTTTGATCTAACGGCTGACGATCATTTGAGGGGACTATATAAGGAGGACCCCTACCCCCTGGCTAAAGGCAATCCATTATTCATTTACATATTTTACAAAGAGGATTCGCCAGAGAAGATCCCTTATGGATCTATTATCTAGGGCTTAGCATTCAAGAGAAACTATCCTTAGTTTCTATGTGAGATTAGAGTTTACTCTTCTAGATTGAGAGAGTTAGAGTGGAGGTGTGGATTGGAGGAAGCCCGACCTGTCGGTGTCTCCTCTCCAGTTTGTATCGACGGGATAAGTCTCCTAACCCGAGGCTTGCTCCTAGGATTTCTTTGGTATTTCGACTTCTAATTCTAGTAAGTACTTTGTTTTATTATTCTTTGGTTTGTGAGGTTACTTTATTCTCTTCGCGTAGAGAGTAGGGTAATCATCTCTAGTGTAAACATGGTGTTTGAGCTAGGATACTCATAGATATCCCCTGTCTAGCCGGATCTGTGGTAGTAGCTCGTAACGTGACAATTCCATAGATACCTTTGGAACCCGCAATCCCGTTAGAAGGATCGATATGGTTTATAGGCCGCGTGCTAAGCATCCTCTGAGGTGTCTCTTATCTCGACGATTCTCCCCAATAGAGTAATAACACGTATCTTGCTCAGACTAGAACGAGAGTGCAGTCACGGTTTTCTCTAATTGCTCATATCAAGATCACCTTGTTTGTAGCCTGAAGGTTAATAGCATAGATTTGGTTAGTCAGATGCACCCTTTCTCCCTGTGGAAAAAATAAATTACGATACTCTGGATAATCTCCCAGGTGAAGTTCTCACCGATATCCGTGCGTTTGCGGATTTCTTCCCAGTGATTTCTCTGTTTACGTTAACAAATATCAACATACCTCATGATGATCATTACGAGTTCACTTTTGTTTTCACTTGAACGAGACCACCATCCCGTATCCTTGACATTGTCAAGCTCCCATGAGCTGTGATTAGCCGATCCACACCTTGCTATCCAAAACTTCGATCGACTACTTAGCTGATTTCTCATGTAGCGGACTTTACTTCAGCCCACCGAATAGACATTTCTTCTATTTACGCCAACGTCATAAATATCAGTCAGACGTCCCTGAAGTAGTATCCAACGCATATCTCTCTTTCCCCCTATTTCGCTGAAGCACTCCCATGGCAAACTTCGGCGAGCGTCCGACGATCAGCTCTTCCGGCAGTGCTCTACAGCCGCCACGATATTGGTTCTTTAGGTAAGCAATTGTTACTTCTCCATATGACTCATCCTTCTGGAAGTCTGACCGTCTTTCAGTACGGGCGCTGGTCAGTTGAGTTCTACCCCTACCGCATCACTCTCGGATGACGACCTGTGGGACCTTTTCCAAAGCATCTCAGCGGATAGGCGTCTTCTTCACGAGGAACGCCAGAGGTCATTTCTCCTGGAGAAATAGTTGGTGTCGGCCAAAACCACCACTGCGGACACCCTGAAGCTCACAGACTCCTTCAATGCCAAGACAGGAGGTACGTTTTCAGACTCTTTGAATTGATTTCAATTCGACACTGTTGGCACCAACAATGATATACTTTTATATAACTAAAATGATGTCAACAACCTCAGGATCAAGGATAAAACAATCACATCATGAGCATACTTTATCAAATAACAAGTTCCACATGCCCATGAAGTATGTGATTGCATGATTAAAGAAATGGAGCAAAGGAGAGCCAGTGGGACCCACATAGGGGTCGACCGACATCCTATAGGCCCACCAGCTCTCCTCCTTGGCCATGATCCAGGAGAAGCACTCCAGAGTGGATCTCAACCCTTGGATCACTCTGTGCTTTCTCCCAATGGTCCACATGCAACTCACATGGATCCATGGGCCCACATCAAGGAGATCAACATGAAAAAACAACTCAGAAGAACCAACCCAGCTAGATGACAAGTGGGGCCAGCATCTAGAAGGCCGAGGTGGGCTAGAGATCCCAAGGGGGGGTCGGTCGACCTCCCGAAGGGCCCACCAGTCCCTCACTTGGTTCCTGACCAGTGGGGCTGCTTCTAGAAGGTGAAGGCATGGCCCACATGCCATAGGGGGGGTCGGCCGACCTCCCCCTAGGTTGGTTCAGGTCCTGGTAACCGCCATACATGTTTAGCACATGTTGAAGATCAGAACCATCCACTCTAAGTCTGTTTAGAGGCGGTTGGATCCAAGGGTGGAGAATTGAAGCCTCCTGGATTGATGACGTGGTGATGGAGTAGCCCCTACTCCACCTATCACTATAAATAGAGGCTCATACCCCCCTCTTCATACATGGTGAAGAAGCCTACAAGTTCTATTCCTTAGATTGTTCTAGTAGTTAGTCTAGAGTGGGAGTTACAGTTGAGTCGAGCTGTGCTCGGGATTTCCAGAGTCATCTTCTGGAAAGTCTGGTATAGCTCTTGTATCTTTCCTTCCTTGTAAGACTTTATCTTATTTAATATAGTACTTTTCTCTCTACTTTACTTAGCATTTACTTTGAGCATTACTATACTTGTTATAGTCTTGTTATATCCTATATCTCTTTAATATCCTTTACTGCGAACGCATGGTGGATAAGTACCCATGTAGTTCAGTTTTGTGATGAGTGATTGCCCAACACTTGAGCATTTTAGTTTCAGTGGCTTACTTATAATCCTTGCGAAAGCAAGTGTGTGCCTGTCTATCGGCATGTGGTGTGCAGGTGCTATGCCTAGTGACAGTGGTCAATGACGTGGAGAAGGTCGAGTAGACGCTTGCCGTGCCGATGGACTGAGAGCGGTGAAGGGCGGAAGCGGGGCTTGGACTAAGGGACCATGGGCGCCGGCGGACTAGCTGTGGTGGCTAGTACTTGGCACCGGCAAGTGCGAGAAGACATGGAGGTAGACCGAGTCGACCGAGTCAAGACAGTGGACGCGCGAGTCGAGCAGCGGCTCAGGGGACTCGGAGTCCGACCGGGCGAGGACAAGGTGGCTCGAGTCGAGCGGTTTGGTTGTTTGGGCCTCAAAACCATCCGAGGATGGTTTCCGAGTTTGGGCCTCAAAACTCGGGGTTAGGTAGTTGAGCCGAAAGCTACCGGTGCCGGGTTTCCTGGGTTTGAGCCTCAAAACCTAGGCGGAGCTTCCGAGGAAGCGGGGATGGCACGTGGCGGAATCCTAGAGGTTGCGTCGAGGCGACGACAACTCCTGGCAGGAAGCAGGGCCGTCCATTCAAATCGAGGAAGATATTTTCCGGAGCTTGGACTGCAATGCTTAGGCTAGGTAGTTCACTCATGTATCTAGGGGGGTCTTTGGGAAATAGCCAAAGCCCTGTTAAATAGGGGATGAAGGGGGTATCCTCATCCTATCTCTGGAACCCTAATCATTTGCCCCAACTCTATCTCTTTCTACCCTCTCTCTAGTTCATGAGATCCCTAGGTTGATTTCACCAACCTCTGTAAGAACTTGAGTTTGTTGCAAGGAATCGGAGGCCGTAACCTCCGTAAGCCATGGTGGCTTTGATTTCTTGATCGTGTCCCCGTTTTGCTTGTGTTCTTCGTGTTTTGCTTTTGCTCCCTCTTTGTTCCCGAGATGATTTCTCTTTGTAGGGAGTAGCTCTTGCAAATCCGTTTGAACCAATTTTTTCATATTCGAGAGGAGCATCTTTGCACCGAAGGGTTCTTCCTCAAACCTCTCGACTTCGCATATCGGGCGATTTCTTTGCGGTGTTCTTCATTCTTGAGCTGTTCCCCCAAATCTTTTGATTCCTCTTAATCCGAACCAAATTGAGCGATGATTCTTTCGGGATAGCTCCCCAACTGCACTAGGATCATGCCTACCAAGTTTGGTTGCAGTTGGGGACCATTTGGGTAGGTTTGGGAAGATTTGGAGGAGAGAAAAACGTGTTTCGGGTTCACTATGCAGTTTTCGGGGGCGTCGGATGCTCCCGACGGACGCTGAAAATCAACCTGTCGGACGCTGCCCGTCCCCTAGCCGAGCGTCCATCGCCTGGGGCTTTTTCGGGCTGTTTTTTTGAGCGTCGGACGCTAGCGTCGGACTCGCGTCCATCGCCTGTCGGACCCGCATCGGTCGCCCTCTTCGCAGCGTCCGTCGCCCTCTGTCAGCGTCCATCGCCAGCGTCCGTCGACCTTCCAGCAAGGATTTTAGGATTTTCTTTGTCGCTGTTTTGGTCGTTTGTCCCTCGTCCGGACTCCGAATTGAGTTCTGTTTGTTGCATTAGTTTCGTAATCACGCAGGGAACTTGATGAAGCACTTGTGAAACCAGTTCTCATAAGTATTTTTGGGTGATCTCTCTTCTCTTCTCTCTAGGGTTTGAGAGCCACACTATCGGTGTCTCGGTTTGAGTTTTTGGTTTCCGGAAGATCCGCTGTACCTTTTGGTCATCAACATAGGTATACACCCTCTCTAGGGTCGTGATATTGCTGGTGGAGTAAGCTTGCTTGTTGGGGTTGTTTTTGGGAAGAGTGGCCCGAATATTTTGAGAGAAATTTGAGGTCCCCATTCACTCCCCATCTGGTCGCCGTTCTAGGTCCTTCAATTGGTATCAAAGCCGGTTAAGGATCAATCCACCTTACACGGTTCTTGATCTGCGAAGGCGACATGGAGCGAGGTGCTGGTAAACCTCCCTACTTTGATGGAACCAACTTTGCCTATTGGAAGGTGCGCATGTCCGCTTACCTCCTACGGATTGACACAAAGTTTTGGGAGATTTGTGAGAATGAGAACTACATGGTTCTTGATGCTCGGATCACTGATGCCCAAGTCACGCAGCATGCGTCAAACGCAAGAGCCCGTAGCATTCTCTTCTCTTGTTTGTCTCGTCCAGAGTTTGAGCGGGTTTCGAGTCTCACTACGGTACGAAAGATCTGGCAAACACTCTTGAGATATCATGAGGGCAATCCTCAAGTCAAGTCCAGACACTTCGACACGTACCGTAGAGAGTACGAGAACTTCGCTCAGTTGGCTGGCAAATCTGTTGACGGGATGTTCACTCGCTTCCAGTCTATCGTCAACAAGATGCGTGCTAATCAAGCCAACTTGCCTTATGATGATCATGAGATGGCTATCAAGATTTTGCATGTTCTTGATCGGAAGGTATGGGAAATGAAGGTGGCTGCCATTCAGGAGTCACCGGGCTATGATGCCCTAACCGTGGACGAGCTGTTCAACAAGCTCAAGTCCTCAGAGATTGACTCCCAAACCCAGGCCAATCTTGAAAACCCATCGACGACGTGGTGGCTCGGCCAAGGGGTGCTACCGTTGCGGTGATGAGGATCACTTCATCGCAAACTGCCCCAAGAAAGCTGCGGGTGACTTCACCAAGCGCAAGGACAAGCGCGAGCACCATTTCGAGGACAAGCACAAGCCCAAGGGCGGCTACCACCGAAGGTCCTCCAAGAAGGTGATCGACAAGGTGAAGGCCAAGCACTGAGCCTTCCTCGCCTCCCTCAGCGACATTGATGCCTCCTCCGACGGAGGTGCTTCCTCAAGCAATGATGAGTCGAAGGGAAAGGTTGAGGACAAGTTCAACGGCCTATGCTTCTACGCCAACGCCAAGCACGGTGGCTTTTGCACTATGGCGATTGAAGAAGGCAAGGTCGACAAGCGCAAGGATGGCCCCGACTACGACTACGACTCCGACACACCCGAGGTATCACCCACCGTCGAATCCCTCTCTCTCTCTCTCTCTCTCTCTCGATTGAGTCCCTGAATGACACCTTGCTTAGTCAGGATGCTTTGCTCAAGCGTGCTGCTTGTGAGAGGAACGATTTTAAGGCAAAGTACCTTAGCACGCTTCATGAGCTAGAGTTTGCTAAGGCACAAATGGTGGTTACCGAGGAGGTAGAGTGTGATGCTTGCGCCATTCACATGTCTAGTCTTGTCACTCTCCAGGACAAGTATGGCATTCTACTTGAGGAGGTTAGTGAGCTGAAGGCTAGGCCTAGCTTACTTGGTGCGTGCAAATCTTGCTTAGGCTTGCATTCTGAGCTGACACAAAAGGATGCTAGGATCGCTGTGTTAGAGAAGGTCAGCTCAGATAGCACTAGAGAGTCAGATTGCTTTGAGGCTTTGGCGCTTGAGATCGCATCGTACAGGCACGATAAGATGCGTACCGAGGAGGAAAACACATACCTTCGGTCCATCTTGAGCTGGGTGTCTTGCCGAGAGCCGCAGTTGGGGATGTTGCTTAGCCAATGCAAAAGGGCTGGCAGCACGGGAGTAGGCTTTGCTATAGGTGGGAAGGAAGATAGCTTGTTCGGTAAGATTGGTGAGTGCAGTGGCTTGAGTGAGAATGAGAAACCCACCACAACACCCAAGCTTACCAAGATCACTCCACCTAAGCCTACCGACCCCTCCAAGTTTCCTGTGAGAGATGGTGTGCTTGAAGAGCCACCCAAAACCACTCCACAGAAGCAAGTGTGGATTGCAAAACCGAACCATCTACGCAACCCACTTGACACACTGCCAGACATCTCTAGTGATCCCCTTCCTAAGAAAGCTAGAGCCACCCAACCCAATAAGAAAGTGCCTACCAAGAGTGCGGTGAGGTACCATTGTGAGTATTGTGAGCGGGATGGACACTTGGCTGACTTTTGCTATAGGAGGAAGAGAGATGATCAGGGGCAGTTTGAGTTGAACAACCGGGACATGTACCATCCACCAGTTGGGGTGCGTGAACCGTAAGTTCGGAGGTGCACTACTAGGCCTAGAGGTACAATGCCTAAAGGTGCTAGGCCTCAGGAGGTGAGACCACGCGGTGGTTGTGCCCGACGGGGTACCGGTCGTGACCCATATGAATACGGGCCTCGTGGCGGTGGCTTTACTCCACCCTTCTCTAGCGGACCACGTTTTCCCTATCGTGGTGATCGCTATCCCTCTGTGAGGCAGGAGATGTTTGGTTTTTCTCCTAACCCATTCTTTGGGCAAATGGGACAACACTGGTATCCTTCACAGTTTACTAACCTCAGTGTTGCACCGTTTGCTCACCCTATGTCTTTTTATTGATGTAGGAAGGAGGACTGGAGGAGACTTGTCTTGTGGATTCTGGATGTTCACGCCATATGACCGGAAGTGCCAAGTGGTTCTCCAGCCTCGACCCCGTGCGCCACACCGAGTACATCACATTCGGGGACAAGAGTAAAGGTAATATTGTCTAACGGGGGTCCATCCGAGTCAATTCATCTTTTGTTCTCAAGGATGTTGCTTTGGTTGCGATTTTGCATTTTAACCTTCTCTCGGATTCGCAACTCCTTGAAGACGGTTTTGAAGTGAGCTTTAAGCCAAACTTGTCTCGGATTTTGGACTCTCGTGGTGATCTTGTTTGCCGGATTTTGCCCTTCGGGAAGGTTTTTCGTGCGGATTTTACTATCTCTTCCGGACCTTCTCGTTGTCATCTTGCCGGTTCTTCTTCCGAGCTTTGGAAGTGGCATAGGAGATTGGGACATTTGAGTTTTGACTTGCTTGCAAGGCTTAGCTCAATGGACCTTATCCAAGGATGGCCAAAGTTGAAGTTTGAGAAGGATTTGGTTTGCCATCCTTGCAGGCATGGCAAGATGGTTGCCGCTTCCCATCCTCCTGTGACTGAGGTCATGACCACTCGACCCGGCGAGCTCTTACACATGGACACAGTTGGTCTAGCTTGGTTCAGGTCGGATGGAGGGAAGTGGTATTTGGTTGTAGTCGTTGATGACTACTCGAGATACTCTTGGGTGTTCTTTTTGGAGAGTAAGGATGAGGCTTTTCCACTTGTTCGAGATCTGATTTTGAGATTGCAAAATGAGCTACCTAAGAATGCCATGAGAGCTATCCGTAGTGATAATGGCACAAAAGTTAAGAATGCTCACTTTGCAACTCTTTGTTCTTCTTTGGGTCTCGATCACCAGTTTTCCTCACCTCACACTCCCCAGTAGAACAGTGTTGTTGAGCGCAAGAATCGGACCCTTGTTGAGATGGCCAGGACGATGCTCGATGAGCATAGGACTCCTAGGCGGTATTGGGCTGAAGCACTCAGTTCTACTTGCTATGTCTTCAATTGCATTTTCCTCCGTGCTTTCAAGAAGAAGACTTATTATGAGTTGCGTTTTGGGAGACCACCCAAGGTAAGTCACCTACGGGTGTTTGGGTGCAGGTGCTTCATCCTCAAAAAGGGCGGTAAGTTGGAAAAATTTGAGTCATAGTCTTCTGACGGTATCTTTCTTGGTTATACTACTCACTCTTGTGCTTATTGTGCGCTTAACCTTGAGACTAACCGAGTGATGGAGACTTGTGAGATTACCTTCGATGAGACTATGCCCTGTGTTTCCACCGCTTTTGAGCTTGCAGGTGATGATGAGGTGAACACTAGCATCTTTGTGGAGGAGGAGCAGGACGATGCCGATTGGGGTGATCCCGAGCCGACTTCACCGGCTGCCCCCATCGACCCTGCGACGTCTACTTCGGCTCACGGCCCCGACCCGACTACATCCTCTACATGGGGGCCGTTCGAGCAGCTTCCTCAGTCCGTGCCCGTTGCACCTGAGGGAGCTCCAGCTGCTGTTGAGGGGGAAGCCACTTCGTCCAGGCAGCCTCCCCGCCACATCCAGCGGCAGCACCCGCTGGAGAACATCATCGGCGACATCGACCGTCGAGTCACGTGGTCTAGGTCCTATCTCTCTCACTTTGCTCATTCGGCTTTTGTCGCATCTTTTGAGCCCCGAGATGTTGGACACGCTTTGATGGATCCGGATTGGGTTAATGCCATGCATGAGGAGTTATAAAACTTTGAGCGAAACTGTGTTTGGGTCTTAGTTCCTCCACCACCTAGTTGCCACCCCATAGGTACCAAATGGGTTTTCAAAAATAAACAAAGTGAGGATGGGGTGGTAGTGCGCAACAAGGCTAGGTTGGTAGCTCAAGGCTTTTGTCAAAAGGAGGGAATAGACTATGAGGAAACCTTTGATCCCGTAGCTCGTTTAGAAGCCATTAGAATCCTTCTAGATTTTGCGGCTTCTAAGAGTTTTAAACTTTTTCAAATGGACGTTAAAATTGCTTTCTTAAACGACTACATAGAGGAGGAAGTGTATGTTAGACAACCTCCCGGTTTCAAAAATCCCAAGTTTCCAAACCATGTTTTTAAACTTCACAAAGCTTTGTATGGTTTGAAACAAGCACCTAGAGCATGGTATGATAGGCTAAAAACCTTTTTGCTTGCTAAGGGCTTTAAAATGGGATCGGTAGATAAGACGTTGTTTCTCCTCAAGCAAGGCAAAGACACTCTCCTTGTCCAAATATACGTGGATGATATCATCTTTGGTGGTTCTTCTCATGCTCTTGTTGCCAAGTTTGTAGATCTTATGAGCAGGAAATTTGAGATGAGCATGATGGGAGAGTTGACTTTCTTTCTCCGGTTGCAAATTAAGCAAACCCGAGAAGGGACATTTGTGCACCAAGGCAAGTACACGAAGGATATCTTTAAGAAGTTTGACATGGGTGAGGCAAAGCCTCTTTCGACGCCCATGTAGACTACGACTGCCTTTGATGCGGACAAGGAAGGAGAGGCGGTGGACCAGACGGAGTACCGCAGCATGATCGGGTCGCTCCTATACCTGACAGCGACCCGACCGGACATTCAGTTCACCGTCTCCTTGCGTGCTCGCTTTCAGGCGTCCCCACGGACTTCACACAAGCAGGCGGTGAAACGCATCATGAGGTACTTGCGCTTCACTCCCAAATTTGGTCTTTGGTTTTCCACCGCTTCCTCTCTTGTGCTTTGTGGTTATTCCGATGCCGACTTTGCCGGTTGCCGTCTTGATCGGAAGTCCACTTCTGGGACTTGCCAGTTTCTCAGGTCTTCTCTTGTGTCTTGGTCTTCTCGCAAATAGTTTAGCGTGGCACAGTCGACGTGCGAAGCTGAGTACGTTGTCACGGCTAGCTGTTGCTCGCAGTTGCTTTGGATGATTGCCACTTTGAAGGATTTTGGTCTTGTGCTTACTAAGGTGCCTCTACTTTACAATAGCACGAGTGCAATTAGTGTGGCCAAAAATCCCGTGCTTCACTCTAAGACCAAGCACATTGATGTTCTCTTTCACTTCCTGCGAGATCATTATGAGAAGGGCGACATTGACCTCCGACATGTCGAGACCCACAACTAGCTTGCGGATATTCTCACAAAACCTTTGGATCAAGCTGCGTTTTCTCGCCTTCGAGGCGAGTTGGGTGTGTGTTTCCCTTTTTAGTTGAGGGAAACCTTTTGTGTATCATAGTTCTTTTTGGTTATTATTTGTCTTTTCTTTGACTTCCTTTCTTTTGGTGTCTTTTTAGTTGTTAATTGGTGTCAGTTTGCATTTTGCATCTCATTTGCATTTGTGACATAGTTCATTTTAAGCTTCATACCTATAGCCGATATAATGAATCTATGCTCTATTTGAGGTGCTTTATGTGTCTATGGTGTTGCCTAACTTAGACCCTCTTTGATCTCATGATATGCAATAGAGCTAAGTTAGAAAAAGCTTTAAAACTGAATTTAATTCCCCATGTCACCTCTGAAATGGCACTAGCATGTGTAGGCTTTTGAAGATCCTTCTTGGCTGTCTTGTATATAGCTTGTAACTATGGCTCTTCATTGTTTCATTCACTACCCTTGAGCACCATGATTAAAAGTAATAAAATGAAATTGCTCTCTGTTTTGTGAATTGGAAAGATCGAGTTGGGTCTGCATGGTGAGCACTTCACTGTGTGTTCGAGACTGCTTCCCATATGGGTTGAAACTTGAGCGGTGTCGTGTATGACCGAAACCGATGTGTTAAGTCCTTTGACTTCGCCCAGTTGGTAAGTGACATCACTTTGCTTACAACCACTCGCATACAACTTGTAATGTGCCTAAAACTAAAATTGGCTGCAAAACTCTAAAATTTGGAAAATTCATTCAGTTGGGTCATTGGCTTGTTGTATGAACTTTGCTAGGGATAGTTCTACTTGCTATACATGATATTGCTTTGAGATAGATCCTATCTTGTTTGCCATGTCTAGTTGTCTCTAGGAGGTGATACCCTTTTTCTGCTCTCACATGATATGCTCTCTAAAATAGCTTCTAAGGTGATCTTAAGCTCAACTGGAGTCTTTGTTGGGCACGTAGAGATTTTTCCTATTCTCACAGGATCACATCACTTAGAGCATCTATTCATTGTCTTAACTATAAGTATGAAGCTTTTGCACTCATTTTGCATTTCATGGCATTTGTAGCCGGATTTTGAGTTTGGAGTGTTTGATAAGGTGCATGTATCAACAAGGGGGAGAAAGGTGTGCATTTCATCTTCATATCCATCCAAGGGCAAGGGGGAGAGATGTGCATTCATTCCATTTTCAGCCATCTACTTCCAAAAAGGGGAGAAAGAGTGCATCTCATTGGTTTCATGAGTTTAGAGCTTCTTTGGTCAAGGAGGAGTTTTTGTGCTTCTTTTGCCCTAAGATGCTCAATTGGTTTCTTGAGTGTGCTTTTGCCTAGGGGGAGTTTTTGCTAGATGTTTTGAGCCTTTGCCTCTTCTGGAGGGTCTAGCTTGGTTTGTTTGCTCCCACAGGTTTCGTTTGGCATCTTAAGCTTCATTTGCTTTAATTGGTATCTTTGTGTCTCCCTTGGGAATTCAATTGGTTACTTGAGCTTTGGTAGCCTTCAATTGGTATCTTGCTTTGCTAGCGGTATTGAGCCCGTTTTTTTGCCTCTTCTTGAGGGCTAGCATTCTTTTGCTTGGTTGCGTCGAGCCGTTGCCCATGTCTTTGGGAAACCAAGTTTTGGATGCGTTTTGCTTCTCTCAAGTGACCCCGTTTTGGCTTTCTTAGATTTTTGGTCATTTGCAGAGCTTTTCCTTGTGGTTCAAATCTGAAATGCACTTGTGTTGACAATGCACTCATCAAGGAGGAGATTGCGAACACATGGTGGATAAGTACCCATGTAGTTCAGTTTTGTGATGAGTGATTGCCCAACACTTGAGCGTTTCAGTTTGAGTGGCTTACTTCTAATCCTTGTGAAAGCAAGTTTGTGCCTGTCTATCGGCTTGTGGTGTGCAGGTGCTATGCCTAGTGACAGTGGTCAATGGCGTGGAGAAGGTCAAGTAGAGGCTTGCCGTGCCGATGAACTGAGAGCGTTGAAGGGAGGAAGAGGGGCTCGGACTGAGGGACCATGGGCGCCGACGCACTAGCTGTGGTGGCTAGTACTTGGCACTGGCAAGTGCGAGAAGACATGGAGGTAGACCGAGTCGACCGAGTCAAGACAGTGGACGCGCGAGTCGAGCAGCGGCTCAGGGGACTCGGAGTCCGACCAGGCGAGGACAAGGTGGCTCGAGTCGAGCGGTTTGGGCCTCAAAACCATCCGAGGACGGTTTTCCGAGTTTGGGCCTCAAAACTCGGGTTCAGTAGTTGAGCTGAAAGCATAACGTGTGGCGGGTTTCCTGGGTTTGGGCCTCAAAACCTAGGCAGAGCTTCCGAGGAAGTGGGGATGGCACGTGACGGAATCCTGGAGGTTGCGTCGAGGCGACGACAACTCTTGGCAGGAAGCGGGGCCGTCCATTCAAATCGAGGAAGATATTTTCCGGAGCTTGGACTGTAATGCTTAGGCTAGGTAGTTCACTCATGTATCTAGGGGGGTATTTGGGAAATAGCCAAAGCCCTGTTAAATAGGGGATGAAGGGGTATCCTCATTCTATCTCTGGAACCCTAATCATTTGCCCCAACTCTCTCTCTTTACCCTCTCTCTAGTTCATGAGACCCCTAGGTTGATTTCACCAACCTCTGTAAGAACTTGAGTTTGTTGCAAGGAATCGGAGGCAGTTTTTGGGGGCGTCGGACGCTCCCGATGGACGCTGAAAATCAACCCGTCGGACGCTGCCCGTCCCCTAGCCGAGCGTCCGTCGCCTGGGGCTGTTTCGGGCTGGTTTTTTGAGCGTCGGACGTGCGTCCGTTGCCCGTCGGACCCGCGTCTGTGGCCCTCTTCGCAGTGTCCGTCGCCCTCTGTCAGCGTCCATTGCCAGCGTCCGTCGGCCTCCAGCAAGGATTTCAGGATTTCTTCGTCGTTGTTTTGGTCGTTTCTCCCTCGTCCGGACTCCAAATTGAGTTCCGTTTGTTGCGTTGGTTTCGTAATCACACAGGGAACTGGATGAAGCACTTGTGAGACCAGTTCTCATAAGTATTTTTGGGTGAGCTCTCTTCTCTTCTCTCTAGGGTTTGAGAGCCACACTATGGGTGTCTCGGTTTGAGTTTTTGGTTTCTGGAAGATCCGCTGTACCTCTTGGTCATCACCATAGGTATCCACCCTCTCTAGGGTCGTGATATTGCTGGTGGAGTAAGCTTGCTTGTTGGGGTTGTTTTTGGGAAGAGTGGCCCGAATATTTCGAGAGAAATTTGAGGCTCCCATTCACCCCCCATCTGGTCGCCGTTCTAGGTCCTTCATTTACATCAATAGTCTGTGATCCTTGTGGCCTTTCCCGTATGCGATCATTGCCTGTCATAGGGTGCTTTGATTATGGATCGTAGTCAAAGTAGTAAGTTGTGTGTAAGCGTGGTGCTTATACATAATCTTATCCTTGGTTACCGCTTGTTGTATAGATTGTTTGTGGTAGCTAGCAAGAGAGTGACAACCTTGTCTAGTCTTTGTATTCCACCACATGTTCTTAGGCAAGTTCTTAAAAGGTAAGGCCCCAGTAAACAGAGGACGCGGTCCGGTATGAGTTTTGTCCTCCTACTGATCTATCCCCTCGCCTAGCATACTTGTATTGAGTAGACAACCTATAGTGTTTAGACTGATTAATTGGCTAAGTATATTGAAGTAGAGTGAATTACATAGGAGTCCCTAAAACTCTCTCGTTGTCCTCCCACCTAGCTATACTATCTAGTTCTTTCTAAGTTATCATTTACCTTGGCTTATTCATTCATCAACCCTTCCTATCACATATATCGTTTACCCCCCTATACTAGTTGGTACTAAGTTGAGGTGCCCTCTAGGATCTCTCTCTGATTATCATTTCTAGCCCAGCTTTCCCTTAGGAAAATATAAATTACGATACCTTGTAATACTCCTAGGTGAAGTGCTACAACGGTATAATTTGTGCGCTTGCGGATTTATCCAATAGTCTAAAGAAATACCATTAGACACACCCTTATCATCGCAACCTTAACCGATTAGATCTACCCTAATCACATTGGCTATCTCGACTGATGCACTTCTTTGGTGTCTTGTCAGAATTTGCCCGCCTCTCCGATGTAATAAACGAGCTGGCAGACTCTCTTCATGCCCATGGCTCGACCATAGAGGAGCGCCTTGCTCACATGTCAATGCGCATCCGGGACTTGATCCTCCACTTCGTTGCTTATGGAGCTACCTTTGCCCTCTCCGGAGCAGAGGTCGACGACGCAGGTATCTCCGGCTTCATAGGTACAGGCTTTACCAGCACCCGTACAAGGCATGATTTCCTTGCGGTGATGGGGAGATTCCAACCAGTGGGGTAGGCCGTCGCTGAAGTGATGCCCGTGGATGAACTGATCGACTGTTTGTCTTCGGAATAGGAGTTGACCCTCTTTGTAAACACACCCCATGGACGTAGATACCTCCTTCCCCTGGTATATCCATCGTGTGGGTAATGCTTCCTTCATGTCATCAGAGTGTCCTGTTTTTACTTGAACCGCGCCTTATTCCTTTTCTTTTTATGTATTTTTATTTAAAGGTGATACCTTGTATCGGCTGTCATCAGCTTCAAGCTGACCACTGTTGCGCTGGAGGCGATATGAATCATACTACCCATCCTGATCGACTAATGATGTGTTGGCTCATACGTTGGAGTAGTGCTTCCGAAATGTTTCCCCTCAAGGTTTCCATAATACTTTCCTTCCTCCAGAATTCCATAATCCTCACCTGGGATGCTTCTCGCAATCCGATATGGGTTTTCCTGGTTTGGTGTCCATCCACCGTATTTACTGTCCTTAGCTCCAATGGGAAAGATGACTTTCCAAACGAAACCCCTTTCGAGCCTTTCTTCTCTATCAGCGTTTATCTTAACCCCCAGATGCATGTTTGATGTCGCTACAAGAGAAGGAACCATGTAGCCTATGACCGTATCCATCATGCTCCAACACTCGTTCTTGCATCCATGTAGGTCGTGTGGTCGATTGTTCCCCAGCTGAGACTCCTCGAGAAGAGCTTTACATCTAGTCTAGTAATCGGCAAGTGTTGGCCAAACCAGGGAAGCATACCTGAGACTTGCCCCCCAAGGTGATGTCGAGACGACAATGCTTCTGCTTCACTCACGGGCAAGCCCATCAAAGAACGACGCCAGCGGAGCCATACCCACCGAACTGATTTCTTTTTTATGATGGTGAGTGACAAAGTTAACCATCCTTTGGCTCCCCTGATCACCTCGGCTGAATTATACTTCAAATCAGATTCTGGTAGCACAAGGATCCATTTGACGATTCCCCCGTTTAGAACAGACCTTGATAGCATGGGCTTGACGACGTCGGACTTTGACACCACCGTGTACTCGTATGATGGTAGGTAACGGCGCAGCCTGGCACAAGAAAGTCTGAACATAGGCATGACTTCAAGGTGCTCTCGGTATTCCTTGGGCTTTTGCCACCATGTTGCAGATTTCGCGGACCAACTTACGAAAGATACAATTCATAGCTCTCTAATAAGTCGTGCTGGCATTCTTCAACCCGAAGGTCATAACTCTTCACCTGTGTAACCCCAGTATATCAAGGTATCCGAAGGCAGTCGTACGACACCTTTTGTCATGAAGATCTGATTGTACCCAACATTGCCATCCATACACTGATCACTTTGTGGCCTGCTACTACGTCAACTATCAAATTGGCCACCTAGCATTGGGTGCTCATCCATTGGGGTAACTTTGTCATGGTCCCTGAAATCGATGCAAGTTCTCACTTTCCCTTCCTTCTTGCACATAGGGACCATGCTGGCGATCCATTCAGCGTATTCGCTTTGCCGAACGACCTTTGCTTCGTGGAGCCGAGATGCGTCGGCCATGACCTTAGTTCTACCTTTTTTGAGTCGCCGCCTATTTTAGCCGATACCTTTTCTTAATCGGTAGATGATGCTCAATCAGCTTTGTTGGTATTTTTTATGACTATTGGATAAATCCGCAAGCGCACAGATTATACCGATGTAGCACTTCTCTGAGAGTATTCCAGGTATCGTATTTTCCTCAGGGAACGATAAGTGATCTAACTAGGATTATAGATATGTCCTATGATGGATCAAGGGAGACTATGATAACTGGGTTGAGAGGTTTGATATAGCAAAGATATCTAACAAGGTATAGCTGGTTATACTGGCCTTATTAGCCCTTCTCTTACAGGAGGCGATGGGATAGATCAGAAAGAGGACAAAACTCTAACCGGACCGCGCCATCATGTTGTATTGAGGCCCTACCTTTTAAGAACTTATCTTACACACACGGTGAAATACAAAGACTAGATAGAGCTGTCACCTTCTACTAGCATCCACAAACAGTCCGTGCGATAAGCGGTTTACAAAGGCAAGATCTAGTCTAGACACCATGTCTACACTATTCATACTACTTTAACCCCAGCTAAGGACTAAAGCACTCTACTTAATGTAAAGCGATGAACAAGCACGAAAAGATGTATAACAACTATGCCAGAAGTAGAATATTAATTGCTATAAAGAACTCGGATGTATCACTCACAAGTGCTGAACTTACAAGAGGATCACATCCACTGAGATAGAGCTCCGGAGAAGATTCCCGACAGATCCGGGGCTTTCTCTAGAATACTTCCCTCACTCTCCTCCAACTAGCATAGCACTACTACTAAGGAGTAGTTTCTCCAATGAGGCATGAAATGAATAGGGAGATCTAGGGGTCTATTTATAGCTAGAGGGAGAGCCTAGTGCCACGTCAGCGATCCGCGTCACTTCCATCATCCACCATAGGATCAAACCGTCATTAGAACTGACTTAGATCAATGGGAGAGATCAAGTGGAATCATGGAGGCATGCAGGAAGTCGGTGGGGAGGTCGGTGCACCTGGCCATGGTCGGCCGATCCCAATGGTAGGTGGCCCCTACCACTTTCCCTCAGGAGGTGTCCCCACAGAACAAGGGGCATGTGGGTGGCCTGTGGGCCCATACCCATGGATCGGCCGATCCCAAGTATTTGCCAAATGAGCTCATCTTTTGCAGGTAGCTTCTAGAGGTAATGCCCATCATGATGGTGTATGGATTTTGCACATTTGCCATACTTGGAAATATGTCATGTTGGGCCCATGGATCCTCGTGCTTTGATCTAGAACCGTTGAGAGGTAGCATACTTGGATCCAAGGGGTAGAAAGTGCTTTGGAGAGTGTTACTTGGATCATGGGGGCTTGGGAGGTCTAGTGGCCCCATAGGGTGGTCGGTCAACCCCCTAAGTGGGTCCACTAGATCCCAAAAGTCCCCATTTATCATTACCTGCACGCAAATAATCATGGGACGTGTGGAACTAGTTATTGGGTAAATTATGTTCATGTTATTCTTGTTTTCCTTTGAATATGAGGATGTTGACGGTGTTTTGATGGTGATAAAATAGCTCGTAATTACCGTCAACAGGCTTCTAGGTCAAAACTAGGCATTTTGTAATCCCAAACCAAACATTCCTCGTGCTCCTTCAGAGCAATCAAATCTCTCGAGTCTCGGGATTCGGTTTGGTGCTGCTGTGCGTCGGCCTAGGTTCGTCACCATTCAGTTCGTCGGACGACGTAATCCTCTTGCCCAGCTTGTCTTCACCATTACCGATGCTTATCACTCTACTTCATTCAAGGCGACTGCTCAGGTCAGCTGTTGACACACAATGTTGAGAGTGGTGAGGTCTTCTTACAACCTCCTGCCCGAAAAGCAGTCGAAAGTGTAGTCCTCCAAAACCTAGTGTGAAGGGTCAACGGTTGCTATGGAAATTGAATCATCGACCGGAATGACCTCTAATTCACCATTTTCTAGCCATTGTACTGCAACCTGATGCATTGTAGATGGGATGCAACAGTTGGCATGGATCCAATCTCTGCCTAGGAGCAGATTGTATGAACTATCTCCGTCAATGACAAAGAAAGTTGTCAATAGAGTCTTGCTGCCAACTATCAACTCCAACTGCAGAACCCCCTTGGCTTCGGACTTCCTCCCTCCAAAGTCGCCAAGCGCCAGATCTATATTGAAGAGTCTCTCGGACTCCAGCCCGAGTTTAGGGATGATGTGAGCTAGCATCAGGATGATCAAGGCACCACCATCGATTAATATCCTTCCAACAAATCTCTCGTTGATGTATCCTTGGATGTATAGTGCCTTCAGGTGCTTGTGCCTCATAGGCTTGCTAAAAACCTCCTAGAACTCATGCGTGAGTGCACCGGCCTGCTCTCCAAACTCTGACTCATCGAAGTCAGAATAGACTTCGGTATCCATCGGTGCCTTGAATTCCATAGGCAAGAAGAAGCTAGCGGCACGACCTGCTGCATCGCGACGCTGCCTGTCAGTCTTCTGACGTTGAACTCTCCTCTTCTAGGTCTTGGTCAGCCTTCTAGGACTCTGAGATGTTTGGTGTTCGTTAGGCTGACCTTGTCGAGATTGAGCACGGTCTATGCTAACAACCTCAGTACTGGGCCAACCACGAACACCATCTTCAATGACATGCTGCTTCCTCTCTTTATATTCCACTTGTCCCTGAGTGAATCGACCGTCAGCTTGGAGCCTCCTGTATTCGTCAAACCGCTCGTTGCACCCAGGAGAATTACCCCTAGTAGGAAACTCCAGATTCTTGATGAGGCAGTATGCAAAGAACGGGCAATTCTCAAGCACGTCGATCGGCTCTACAGCTCTGTAATGCTCTGTTAGCGGTTTCTTCCCTTTGTCTTCTTCATTCTGACGCCTCCACCTGGCCTGAGCAGCAGGCAGCTATTTGGCGCCAGGTGGATCGATTATCCCATCCAAGATGAGCAAGGCCTTTTGTCTCTCCATCCTTCGCAGGATTTCCTGAAATTCTTCCTCGGCCACTCAGGAGTCCGGACCGAGGGCCCTCATCCTCTCATCTTGGGTTGGGTGTGAGATTGTAGCCTTGCCTTTGACCATGTTTGACGATTATAGTCCCACTGGGCGTGCCAAAATGTGTTGACACCAAAAATGGGGCTTCTGGCGTCAGCACTGCGTAAGGCTTGCGGAGACCGTGCAACAGTAGAGCTTGATCTCCTAAACCTCTAAAGCGCTTAGGACACTTCGATGATCGATTCCAGGCGTGCTAGTCAATTTGACCTGCAATTGACAAGGAGATGAAACGTCAAATTATGGAACCTGCCGGTTGTTGCCAGATAGTTCCATGAGTGTGCGACTCTCATATAGCCGATGAATATAGGACATTGACTAAAGAGTCAACTACGGATAGTGTGAAGCATAATAATTGTATACAAACGGCTGTCACAGGATGTTAAACATAAAGTACATGATTATCCGATCGTATGATGAGAATAAGATAAAGATGCGATACGTGTAGCATTATCGTCATCAAACTACCAGATCTACCAAGCATACCAGATAAAGATTAAACATCAACAGAGGTGTGTTCCCATGTAGCCATGATGATGATTAACCCGATAACCTAACCGATTTACTAGCATTGGGGTGTTTCCATGCAGCCATAAAAGTAAACAGACCAAGCTACATCCAGTATATTTAATAGATCTAATAGATTAAAATGACAAAGTACATGCACCGTATGATCGAGGCATAACTAGATCGGCTATGTTAGCCGATATGGGATCCATGAAGCTTGAACAAGATCCATACATCCAGCCTCGGACGGATCTAAGTCTGGACAGACATAACCCAACATGCATGGCAGTGGGCTCCGGTAGATGCAGCCATACCACGCATGTTGAACCAGATCCAACCACACTCAAACCAATCTAAAAACTGAATACATGTCTCGAACCCGCAAATGTAACAATCACAACCAATGGATTAGCCGATATGATCTTAGATCTATCGTCTCTTTAAGTGTTAAAGCAGATGCATCGGAGGCGATATAGATCTAGATAGAAAATAAAGCGCAAACCAATCCATCAGATGAGATTGGGCATGATATTGTAGCAATAGATTGAACAAAACATAACAGACAATATCAATAACTTAATGAATCTATTAGATCGCCAATCTAATAGTGCTGATAACTAGCTCGAAGCCATGATTTATGTGAGATTGAAGCAATGCAACCCCATGAAAAATAGATTCAAACCGATAACTAGCTCACACCGAGCTTGCACGAGTTACACAATACAGCCGTACAAATGAGACATGAACCAATGCTAGACTTACAAAGCAAATCGGAGGTCGATCTAGTCAATGCAGCCCAATCCGTCGAAGGTTCCCCGAAATCTACTCTACTCCTACTCCTAGGGTTGGCCGGAGGCCGGAAACTAAGTACTAGTTGTGTATTTGATTGATTGAATGTCTTCTCATTCCCTAGGCCTTGCTATTTATAGACCATAGCGTATACCCTAACCGGCCATCATGCAAGTCCTCATAATAAGGAAACAAAATATGATTTGGGCCTCAATCCACTCCATTGCTGAAATCATCGCGTGCGTGCTGTTGAAATCGGCCGAAAGATCTCTCCATGATCTCTTATCTCCTTAGTCGATCCTTCAAGTCCATCTTGGATGTCTCCTCCGAAGGCCTGCTAGGGGCCCATAAGCTCACATCTGGCCGTACCAAAATACGGTGTTAACAGATTCTAACAAAATTAGAATTTCCATTTTATAATTTTTCTGTGATTTACTATGATTTTTCAGAGATTCAACCCAAATAAATAAAAAATAAAAACAAAGCAACCTTTAACACGCTCACTATAGCTGGGACCCGGAAGATACCTCAACAATAGTTTAGGGACCTAAATAACCGTTTTGAGAGTTTAGGGACCGGGACGAGACCTCAACAATAGTTTAGGAACCTAAATAACCATTTTGATAGTTTGTGGATCGGGATAAATCCTCACTAATAGTTTAGGGACGGCCATGTAATTTACTCCTTTGGTTTTATCTTGAGCTTATTCAGGGCATCTTCATTTTGTCACTTCCTTGGTTCTCCCAAGAATCGCTACCGAATTTATGACATAATAATTACAATATAAAGCTCCAAAATACTGTATATGTCACCACCTGTTGTTAGGACATGCATTTAAACAGACTAGCCATATATGTTTTGCCTAAAATTTTAGAGCCAATGTTTGGATTGATGAGATTTTATAAGAGATATGTTTAAACTGTATATCAAACATGTAATGAAAAAAATAAGATACAACATGGTTTTGAGAAGATATCCTGCGTAGGGGGTGTGCGCAAAGACGTTCGATGTCCATCACCTTCCATGCTGCCATGGAGGTGCCAACCAGCTCTGGCCAAGTTTATGGCGGTACCGCACTACATCTATACCTGCTCCTTAAGATGTCAACAGAGCAGGGTATACTCACCCTCAAAGGCAATGTGTACACTACTTACGCCTGCAAAACCGAAAGTTTCATAGCAGACAAGGCCCAAGACCTCTCCATCCGCATGGATGCGCTAAGGACCAAATCTACAAAAATCCCCGTAGAACAGCTAGAGATGCTAGATAACAAGAATTTAAGAGCAACGAAGAAGGCGAAGGAATTCAAGGAGGAGATGCTAGTGCTCGACGATAGCACCATGACACCCATCATCGCCATATACCTAGATCCCAAATAGGAAGACACACTCGTCAGCTTCCCGCGGGCGAATGTAAGCATGTTCACATGGAAACTTGTCAACAGGCCTGACATTCCTAGGGAGCTGAAGAAGCACTCCTTGAATGTCTTGAAGACCACCAAACCGATCAAACATAAGTTTTGCTGGTTTGCTCATGATAAAAAGGAGGCTATTAGGGTAGAGATAGCCCGACTCTTAGCCACCGGCTTAAAAAAAGAGGTTGTTAATGGTGGATAAGCCCTTAATTACATGCTCATAACACCATCAATAGGCTTCAAAATCAAAGAAAAAACAACATGAAAAGAACATACTTTATCAATTAAATGTTCCACATGTACCTTGAGCCTTCTTTTGTAGGAGATGAAATTCTGAGCAAAAATAGGACGTAGATAGCTCTATAAGCGAGTCGGACGACCCCCCTATGAGCCCTCCAAGCCTGACGAAGCTAGAAGGATCCAAGAGAAGCCTCCCAAAGCCATCTCCAACCCATGGATCAATTTTGTGCTTTCTCTAAACAACTAAAGATTGAAGTCACATGGATTCATGGGCCCACAATGAAAGATCTAGTGGGAGAAAAGTACCTAACTTCTCTATGATAGATGGGGACACCTTCTAGAAGAATCTAACAAAGTATAAGAGTCATATGGGGGTTGGCCAACCCCAACTGGAGCCAAATAAACTAAGTTTTCTTCCACTGCCTCTCTACATGCATCCATGTATAATACCACATGCATACCATTGATCAATGACAGTTCAAGGTTGGATCGCTGACATGACACCGAAGTAGCCCCTACTCAACCTCCACCTATAAATAACTCCTTAGGCCCTCACTCTCAAGTCATGATAGAATAGAGTAAATCACTCTTTAGTAGCTGTTGATGGTCGTTAGCGTCAACTTTTAATACAATTATAAACATGATAAATGGATCATTCACATATAAAATATAAAAGTATAGGGCTTTATCTAACAATTTCCACAAGTTTTGGTATTCTATTATTTTTCAGGGACTATTCTAGAAAAGAGTAATGATGGGAGATGGAAATAAATAGCTCGCTATATTTGCCGCTATAACCCTATATAGATTTTTGAGGTAGAGCGCCGCTATTTGCATTCATGCACAATTTTACTGCTATAGTCTGATATAGCTCCGCTAATAAGGGTTGATAAAACGCTAAACATCTTAGCCTTAGCCCGCTATTTAAAACAATGGAAGGGAATCAAATCAGAATAAATATCAAATAAATTCTGCAGAGATATAGTTACCATTCAACTCACGGAGGATCCCGAAGACACCGGAACAAAGCGGGCCCCATGGCGCCGCCCGACCTGGCCCTGGGCCCACTGGTCGCCGTCTTCTGGAAGATTTTCCTCCACCGCCTTTGAGGAGTCATCTCGGCCCTACACTAAGTCGGTTTGATCCAACAACAGACGTTCAACCCACTGGTCTATAAATAGAGGGCAGACCCCCCTAGAGGCAACTCAGATCATTAGGAGTTCCATTCAGTCTAAGTCATTTGAGATCTAGTCATCCAGAGCTACAAACACTAGTTCATCTAGAGCCTCTCTAGTTCATAGCATAGCTTAGTTAGATCAAGAGTAGAGAAAGTCAAGATACATCAATCGATCTTGGACTCCCAACGTTGTCAAGAGATTGGAGTCTGGTATAGTTCTTATTCTCTTCTCTCTTATTGTGTTTATCTGCAGTTGTATGATATTTACCGACAACACTATTCTTCATTAATATGTTCTTGTTTACTTTGTTCATCGCTTACGTTAATATATCTAGTATAGTTAGTTTGCTATTGAGTTCATGCACATGTTAGTATAGCTCTCATCTACTCGATCGTATGGTGAGTGGTAGGCAGTATGTAGGCGTGGTGCTTAGATACATTGGTTATCTGCGGATGCCCCCATCCGTGCCGGGTTTGTGGGTAGATCGTGGACGTGATAGGTCCATTGAGTCCTCTGTAGGCCTCCCCCGTGCAGTGGTTTGGTAGGGAGGGATTGTCAGGTTGAGGATATCTTGTTATATCTGAGGTTTCTGAACTCAACTCATCCTATTCATGGCCCCATTGTGGTTGGGAACATTGGTAGTACTACTTAACAATGATTACTTGATGTACTTGCACTAACTAGCGTAGCTTTGACAGTAGCTAGAATACTTAGGAGTTATTTCTTTATTACTTGTACTGGACCTAAGCATCACTTCATGAGCACTTTATATCGTTGTTGACGGTAATTATGAGCTATTTATCAAAATCAAAATACCGTCAGCATCCTCATATTTGAAGGAATACAAGCATAACCTGAACATATTTTACCCAATAACTAGTTCCACATGTCCCTTGACTATTTGATGCAGGTAACGACAAATGTGGACTTTTGGGAGCTAGTGGGCCCACTTAGGGGTCGTCCGACCACCCTATGGGGCCACTAGACCTCCCAAGCCCCCATGATCCAAGTAACACTCTCCAAAGTGAAGATTCACCCTTGGATCTCCTCTGTGCTTCTTCTCAACGGCTCTAGATCAAAGCACGAGGATACACGGGCCCACAAAATACCTCAGAACAGTACCAAACTTCGCCAAGGTGCCAATGACATGTGGGCCATGCTCCACACGAAAGATGGCCATAACTTGTGGTCGACCGACCATGGGTATGGTCCCACAGGCCACCCACAGGCTCCCTGACCTGTGGGGACACCTTCTAGAAGGAGTGGTAGGGGCCCACGTGTCATAGGGCGGTCGATCGACCGCCCTTATGTGCCTAAAAGCTGCCCCAAGCTTCCCACCGCTCTCCTGCATGCCTCCATGCATCAACTTCATCTCCACCGTTGATCTAAGGTGGTTACAATGACGGTTTCATCCTACGGTGGCTGATGGAGGTGGCATGGATCGCTGACGTGGCACCGGTGTAGCCCCTACTCCACCTCTAGCAATAAATACCCCCCTAGGACTTCACTCTCACTCATGCCTCATTGGAGAAACTACTCCTTAGTATCTTAGCGGAGCTTTGTAGTAGTGCTATGCTAGTTGGAGGAGAGTGAGGAGCACCTGGAGGAGAGCCGGGCCTGTCTGGCGTCTTCTCCAAGTTGTACCTCAGCGGATGTGATTCTCTTGTAAGTTCAACACTTGTAAGTGATACATCCGAGTTCTTTATAGTATTTGATATTCTACTTCTGGCATAGCTGTTATACATCTTTTCACGCTTGTTCATCGCTTTACTTTAAGTAGAGTGCTTTAATCTTATGCAAGGGTTAAAGTAGTAAGAATAGTGTAGACATGGTGTTTAGACTAGATCTTACTTTTGTAAACCGCTTATCGTGCGGATTGTTTGTGGATGCTAGTAGAAGGTGACAACTCCATCTAGTCTTCGTATTCCACCATGTGTGTCAGATAAGTTCTTAAAAGGTAGGGCCTCAATACAACTTGATGGCACGGTCCGGTTAGAGATTTGTCCTCTTTCTGATCTATCCCATCGCCTCCTACAAGAGAAGGGCTGATAAAGCCTGTATAACCAGCTATACCTTGTTAGATATCTTTGCTATATAAAACCTCTCAACCTAGTTATCATAGTCTCCCTTGATCCATCATAGGACATATCCATAATCCTAGTTAACTCACTTCTCGTTCCCTGTGGAAAATACAATACCTGGAATACTTCTGGTGAAGTTCTACAACGGTATAATCTATGCGCTTACAGATTTATCCAATAGTCATAAGAAATACCAACAAGCATTTCTGGCGCCGTTGCTGGGGAACGGTAGCTGTTTTAACTAGAACCCTTCGGTCCTATTATCCTTGTTTTATCTTTCTTTTCATTTTATCCTTTTCACACCATGAACGAATCATCCATCTCTTATCTTGCACCTCCAAAGGGACATAGTTTGGAGCCACCACCATCATCACAATCCTTCCTTACACCTAGCTATAAGCTTTACCCTAGCTTCATAGCCAAAGTTCAGGGACAAACTTTTTCTGGGGATGAAGATGAAAATCCTTACACTCACCTACGTGACTTTGAACAATTGTGTTCATGTATCCACATCCAAGGGATGATGCGAGGTACCCTTAAGTGGAAGCTATTTCCATTCTCTTTGACAGGAATAGCCAAACGATGGTACTTTCGTAATGTAGATAGTGTAAACGAAGAATGGGAAAAGTTACAATCCAAATTCCGCCTAACTTTCTTCCCTATTTCTCGCGTTGTCTGTCTTCGAATAGAGGTCCTAACCTTTAAACAAAAGGAGAAAGAACCTCTAGGTGCGGCATGGGACCGTGTTTTAGAGCTATCATCATCTGGCCCTGATCTTGCTATAGCCGAGCCAACATTGTTACAACACTTTTATGGCGGTCTTAGCAAAGATTCCGCACAACTTCTTGATATAACTTCCGGGGGAGCCTTCCTTTGTTTATCCGTTAGTGAAGGGTTCTTGAAAACACTCCCTCTACTAACGATTATAATGAAGGACCCGAGGAAGAACAAAAGCTAGGCCCTAGAAAAGAATCCTCGATAGCAGAATCACCACCATTTCTATCCAACGATTCTGCCATCGATCCTGAACCACAAATACCACAAATCTCGAAGGAAGAAGAAATTCAACTCCTAAATCATTCCTTCGAGTTCGAGGCTAACCTTTTATATGATCTTGCTGGTTTTGGGAATGCCCAAAATGATCCTTTCCAAAATAGACCTCTCCTTTCTAAACCCCTTATGAATGGATATCTACAAAAGCCTCCCAGATCAACATCATCTTGCCCCTCGACTTCCCACATGGCACATCGGGGAAAGCTTGGAATTCCTGATAAAGGAATGTCGAGTGAGCCTATAGAAGGAGAACTAAAGTGTTTAGAAGCCAAATCTATTCTCTCCTTCCCTATGCCCACATTTGACTTATCTTATGAACCCATCCTTGATCTTGATGATCCTCCATGTGTTCCTTCATTCAAGTCTTATGATGACCCACTTAATGACTTTTGGAATTCATTACGACACCCGAGGCATGGAAGCCATGAGAGCCATAAATCTGACCAAGAGGAGCATAGTCAACGGTTAGAGTCTTTGTCTACCGTTGTAAGTCAAGAATGGTTGGATAAGGCCGAATCTTCAAAAGAAGTCACTAAAATGCCCACACATATAAGGAGAATATCATGTCAAGTGTTGGGCATTGATGGTGAAATTTGCTACGATCCTAGCCTCGGGATTAACATCCTTCCTCATTTCCATGTTCCAACACCATCAAAGGATCATCTATCCCAATCACAAAAACACCTTAGACTCCCTAATGGCCAAGTCCTTGATTGTTTAGGAGTCCTTCATGATGTTCTTGTGGTGGTTGATGATCTCAAGATCTTCCTAGATTTCCATATCTTTGACCTTCCTGGACTCTCCTTTCATCTTACCTTTATCGGAAGGCCAATCATGAGAATCTTGGAGAGCACAATAGGAAATGAGAATCTTGGTCATAGAATAGGTGAAGATTATCTACCTGTTTGGTCTTCCCGACCTCTCATCAAAGGTTTAGAATCCAAACCAGTTCTTGATCCAACGGGTGAGCTAATGTCCTTCTCACTAACCACCATGACCCATTAAATCCTTGAGGATGACTTGAAATGTCATAAGAAAGAAAGTGCTCACCCACTCCTTGAAACAGAAGATTCCACCAATGAGCATGTAAGTTATTCCCTGATCTTCCCATCAAATCCATGCTCAAGTGAGAAATCTTCCAAATCAATCCTTCCCTCGACCATGACTACGCACATGCATGATCTACAACCCCTCCATGCTTGTTGTTTCAAAAATGTTTGCAAGGTTGGTTGTAGATGTGTTTGTCTACCATAAATTTTGCAAATCTCGTAGTGGTTTTGGTCTTGAGGATAGGTTCGAAAATGTTGGAGTTGAAGGGGAAATCGCTTCACCAACATGAGATGCACTTGAAGGTTTCCCAAAGACAAGCTTGTGTCTTAAAATTAAGCACTTTCAGGAGATAACCCGAGCCTTTCTATTTTCTATTAAAGTTTTCTTAAAAAATATAAAACAAAATAAAAATATTTTTAGTTTCCCAAAGTTCTAGAATGAATAAAATGACTTTGTAAAATGAGATTAAGGGAATATTTGTGAAATTGTTCCTTCGGGTATTTTCATCACTAACCATTTCAGGTTTGAACAAAAAGAATGATGGAGCAAAACACAAGGTATACCAAATATCCTTCAATAATGAAGCACATTCAAAAGAAAATTCTGCATCCTAGACTTGGATTTGCTCATTGTCAAATGCTGCAAAATCCAAGTGTGGGGGGGATCGGATTTGTCTAAAAAAAATCATTTCATGCTTCATTGTTTAATTATGTTTGGTTGTCTCCACCTTGCTTTCTCTTTATACCTTGCTCATCTTGCTAAGTCATATAAATAAAAAAAATTAAAAAAATGCAAATGCTCATCTGGTTCACCATCCATGCTCTTGTCTCTTCTTAAGTGAATCTCTTTATGCTTCCTTGTTCTGTTATGAGCATGCTTTGGTTTGGAGTACTTCTCAAGTGTACTCTCAAAGGCTTTTCAAATTAATCATGGTGTTTAGGTTGAATAGTCTTCCTTAATCAAATAAGACATGGCGTCAAGTTTGATTAATGAGCCTAAAGTATGCTTGTATAAAATTTGGTTGAACTTTTGGACTAACCCATGCATGATAACTTCCAAATTTTGGTGGGTAACTCATGAGATCATAAGAGACAAATCTAGGTTTGAGGTAGTTTTGAAATAACCTTGTGTATCTTTGCCTTAACCTTGCTTGATTTTGAATTGGTGAGCAATGATGGAACATCTCTTTCTATGCTAAAATTGTCAAAGCCAACTTTTCTATAACATAAAAGATGTCCTCTATTTCTATGACAATAATGCCCCTGCTTCAAATCATTTGTTAATTCCTTTGGGTATGTATTGTCCACTAATCCTTCGCAGGAAAGAAGCAATGAATGGAGGCGTTGACACAAAAAGTGACATACTATGTCTCACACATAGCAAGCCGGAAAGTGTGGCTTTAATCGGGTGCCCGGGTGCTTCGAGAACCGAAAACGTGCCAGTCAGTTTGACCTGAAACTAACAAGGGATGAAAGTCATTAGATATAAACTGGAATGTGCCGGATAATACCAGACAGTTCCATATGTACGGCCCTGAAGCCACTTACAACGACATACAACTATGAAAGCTATCTGCCAACAGGTTTTATGGAACATTCGGCTAAAGCAGATATAAAGCACGTAAACCACCGATTGACGAACGCGCATGCATGGGAAAAGGACGTACAAACGAATCATAGTTGAATATAGATTAAATCATAACCAAGCTCGGCAATTAGTCGAATTGGGGTCCATGATGAAGGAAACACGTAAGTAAACATGATTAAACTAATCTAAAGCCTGCATCTGCCGCATGATACCTAGCGTCATCAAAGCTTAAACATGGATAGCATTTATGAACCCGCAACACGTAACAATCTAGATTCAAACTAATTTGGCTATTATAGATATAAGATCTACTTATAGGAACAACATGAAAGCAACAAATCGTTGTAACATGGATAGATCTATATAAATTAACAAGAGCCGAACCGTGTTAATCTAGATTGGGCAAAAGAGTGTTTACAAATATGTAAAGATTATCTAAAACATGCAACATGATAACTTAATGAATCCAATAGATCGTGCCAAATCTATGAGAGCCGATAACTATCTTGCTTATGCTAAGCATATCGAGCAAACACCTGCCACACGACATTTACTTGTAAACAAAACATAAGTGAAGAATTCTTGATCATCAATCAAGGATCCGCCCCACGATCATTGACAATAAACAAGACTGCTTGCATCAACATCTAAATCCACCGCATGATACTAGACATGACAACAAGGTTGCCAAGACTTACGGAGGTCGACGGATTGATGATTCCTCTCGAAGAACTCGATGACACGACAAAAGGACTCGAAGTTGGCACGGGGCCGGTTGTATTGATTTGGTTGTGAACACTTTTTACAATAGCTAAGGGCTTATATTTATACCCTGGCTACGACATGAGTCCTAAGAGGACACGGCTACAAAATATTAAAGGAAGAAATAAAATATTTTGACTTTGGTTTCCTTCAGAGTCTTCATTGCCTTAATTATCATAGTTATCGTTACTAATTCGGCTCTCACTTGCCGCCTTTGTCGCTCCGATAGAAACCGCCCTTCTTCTGATTAGCCGATTGCGCGATCGATCGCCGAATCTGGGAATTAACCGACCACACGGACTTTGCTGAATGCTCTGAGCATCTATCTCCGCTGACTCACCATGCACTGGCCCACTTGTCATCGTGTAAAAATCCGGTGTTAACACATGCCCCCTCAATTTCGGGATAAAAGCCGTTTTTTCTGAAATTGACCGCAAGCTTCCTTTTCCCCTTAGGTTTATACTGTTCAACATCGCAGCCGCCATCCAAGAAATCCATACTTTGACATTTTCAAATCTGCATCGAACCCTCAATGGCGACTCAGAACAAGATCCCAGAGGTAAAATTCCAACTCATTTTCTCGTGTATTCGGCAATCCCTGATTGGTTTTCCTACTTCCCTCCTAACTCATTTGTTTTCTCGATTCCTCTATTTTTTTTTGAAGGAATACAAGAATGAGATTTTGATTCCTTATGCTGCAAACCCTGATTGGTACCTCCTTGGTCCCATGGGCAATCCTGATCCAACTAAGGTTATTGAGAAGGAAACCTTGAGGATTCCTTTCAAATCTGGAGTCACCTCGCCAAACCGATGGCCAAACACCTTCAAGACTTGGCCGCTTCCCCCAATAGCCGGATGGCAAAACTGGTACCGGAGGATGTTGGATAAGGATAACAGCAGTTGGGATAGCCAAGATATCACCCACTATCTAGAGTTATCTCTATCGGAAATGCCCAGAAACGAACCCCTCCTGATAGCAACCTCTCACTTCTGGTCTTATGCTATCAGCGCTTTTGTCTTCGGCCATGGTATGATGACTCCCACTTTGGCCGATATATTCATGATAACTGGCTTGAATGTATCCAAGCCAGTACACTCTTGCCAGTATAAGGGCAAAAGCAACCAGAGAGCTATCAAATCCAGAGGTGGATGGGTTGGGTACATTCAAACTTACATGGAAGCAGCTGGTGTTGTGTCTGAAAAAGAAAGCAGAGCTTTTATGAACATGTGGCTATCCAGGTTCATCTTCTGTGGAAAATCCAACGAGCCAACCCTAAATCACATGATAATGGCTAAGGATTTGGCTGCAGGCACACTAATTCCTCTTGGTAAATATCTTTTAGGATCTGTTTACCACATGATGCATCAAATTACTGTTCAAATGTACCATGGAAATGATATCTCCTATGTGAGTGAACCCTGGTGGTTCATTCAGATGTGGTTGCAACTCTATATGCATCAAGTAGTGTCTATACCTCTTTACAATTTAAGCTTCCCCTCGGTTAATTATGCCGAGGGTGATCCAGCAACAACCAAGAGCTGTCAAACCTATGGAGAAGCATCATCATCCATCAGTATTGACATGGATATTGATCACCTCTTCAAGCTGTTTTTCAAAGGTTTCAATAATGTGCTCTGGCTTCCTTATAGAGAAAATGATGATTTGACCTTCCCTTACAAATTCAGCTATGAGTTTGGCTGTTCTGATAAGGTATCCACTGAAATTTTCAATTCCTTCATCAAGCCATGTATCCTACCAGCTGAATTTCATCATGGGAGAATGGTGAATCCCACATATGAATTCTACAATCCCAACATGGCATCTAGGCAATTAGGATGTGGACAGCTGCCCCCAAGACTTTTCTTCTCATCAATCATAAGATACAGAGAGCTGATCACTAATGAAACAGAAGCCAGAAAAGTTTTTGAGCTTGGACAAGATTTGCCAACATATGAACCTTCCCCATTTGGACTAGTGGATGATTCCCATCCCCTTTTCTCTTCTTGGTGGCAAGAGTGGCACAACCACATCTTCAACATACCAGTTCACCCCTTGTGCCAAGATTTGTATCCTCAATTTGCTCCTAATAGTGAGGTAATCTCATTGCACTAGTTATCTCTTGTTTCTAATTTTATCTCCCATTTTAAAATCTGGCCATGTATAGGATTTCAAGCCTACTCCTCCTAAGAAAGTAGTGGAGTATTATAAAGCTGGGCCTAAACCTGCATTGGGCTACAATGCTCCCACTTTAAAAATCTTCATGAAGACTCCTGCAGTGTTAGCTACTGCCCCTTTAGAAGAAAAAGGCAAGAGGAAAATACTTGAGGACATTCATGTGACTAGAAAGGTAAGGTCCAAGAAAGTTTAGAGATCTCCCAAGGTATGAGTTTTATTCAGTAATAAATTTCACTTTAGAATAAAACTGCCTGCTCTTGTATTAATCATCTTCATTGCAGCCACATGTCGATATCCTCAGATCAAGCAACGCTTCACCGACAGTGGACATCCCTCTCTCAATTTCTATTGAAGATGCAGAAACCCAACCATCGGCAGAAGTTCATGAAACTGAGGACACTGAAACTGATGAAGCCGAAAACACTGATGCTCAAGAAACTGCCGAGCGCATTGGTAATATTATTCGGCTAATCACCTTCCTCTTTTATATATCATCCAATTCCTGCTCATGCATCTGTATTGTTGGAAACAGATAAAATTTTAGACAATTTAGCAGGAGAACACTCTTCTGGTCCGGCTCCAGATTCACTTCCTCAGGGCACCCAGTCAAGTCAACCAAGCCAAGGCACATCACATCCTGAGGCTCAATCAACCCAGCAGGTAATACACTACCTTAAACCATCTTTTTCAGCAATTGTTACCCAATCGGCTAACACTTCTTCCTTTCTCAAGAATATTGCCAAACCAACCACCAACTTTTCCTTCACCATCGAAGATTTCATCAGTGAAAAAGGGGAAGAAGCTACCTCCCAGCAGGCTTTATCAGAGGAAAATCAAGCCCGACTGCAGGACATAGCTCACCTGCTGAATAAGGACATCAACATCGTGGTCCAAGATTCAAATCAGATAAAGGACATCCTCGAGCTGATTAATCAAGATCTCCTATCTACTCTCAAGGCCTCTTTGGAGTATGCAACCAGGCTTGATGACTATTTTGGTATAGTGAAGAGAGCAAACAAAAATATAGCCTTGAGGACTGCTCTGTAGGATAGTAAGTCTCTAAAGAAAGAAGAAGCTAAAGCCTTATACTCCAATCTTCAGGCTGCTAAAGATTCACTGGTGACTCTAGAATATGAGTTGAAAGTTATGAAGGATGAGAGAATCAGACTAGAAGCCCAATTATCTGAACTGAATGTCAAAATCCAATCTCATGAAGCCAAGATGACAGCTTTGCCGAGCTCTATAGAAGCAAATTCGTCACAAATGTCAATCATTTTGAAAGAAAATCAACAACTCAAAGCAAAGCTATCCAGCATCCAAAGTTCTGAAGATGAAGACCAAAAAGCATTGGATGATGTCAACCGAATCAAGGCTGAGGCTCTGGATGCCATCAATCAGCTCCTGCATCGGTAGAGATATAGCTTGTAACATATCAAGAGCATCACATTTTGCCTATGAACAATTGATTGTCATTACTGTCTTGCCTTTTATATATTCCTGCTTGTATGATAGTATAATCGGCTCTGTTGTTCTTCCCGATCATAGCACAGCTGATTCCTCCCTAACTTTCAAATAACCGATCGTTGTCAGTTTAGGGATATAGCCGAGTGACCTTTGATATACCCGAGCCTGGCCCATTGCACCAACGGCCCATTGAATGGGAACAACTCTAACTCGCCTCTTGGTATTCTTACTCAGCCTATAAATGAACCTCCCTTCTTCTGCCCCTGTCAACGGTTCCAGTCAAACATTCTCGCATTCGTCTTCACCCTTTCTATTGAAACCAATCCAGAGGGAAACCCTAACTTACACAGTAACAATGGCGGGAGGCGACAACTATGGCAAGCGTCCTGCCAAAGGAGCACCCGAAGGGAGCCGAGTATGGCGCAATCGGCAGCGCGGGTAAGAATCAGTTCCTTGCCCCCTTGCATCTTTGCTCTCTGTTTATCCTTATAGTCCTGGTTTCTGTTCCTCATCAGGATCAGTTCCATCTCCGCCAGCCACAACATTCCTTTCCCCACGGCGGCAGCAGGTCAGCCGGGGAGTCCATTGCCCGTCTCCTCTGGGTCTTCAGACTCCTACCATTCCAACCCCTGGGACTTGGGTTTGGGTTCAGACGCCTCGGATGTCCCCTACACTTCTGCGGAGGCGGTCACCTTCAAGGGCGAGAGAGATGAGGCCCGCACAGAGTTGGAGAAGATCTCCAAACAATATGACATTGATCAACTCGAGTGGGAGGACTAGCAGAAGCAACTCTGCGATGCCATCATAGGTTAGCCGAAAACAATCATGTTTGACCTTCTCTTTTAATCCTATCTGCTCATCCGATTTGCATCTTCGTTCAACGCTTTCTGCAGAGAATGAGCGCCTGAAAGCCGCGGCGAACAAGATCGCCGACAAGGTCAATGCTCAAGGAGAGACCTCCGAGGCACGCCTTGACAATGCGGACGACCGCATCAATCAAGTCGCCATCCATGGTGTGCACCACGGCGTAACTCTGGGGTTGTCGGCAATGACTACCCAACGCGGTGAGGACTTCTCTGTCCAGCCAACCGGCTTCCATGGTCAAGTGCCTCCAAAAAATGTCGAAGACATCGACGATCTTCTGGAGAGCTATGAGGATCATGCGACCGCCCTTGCCGAAGTCACAGACGCCCAGTCGGTCCTCAACAGGCTGTTTGATGAGTAGTTTGTAGTTAGGAGCTTTATGTAAAAAACCTTACTCTGTGAAATATTCAAGAACCCTACTGGTTTTCTCCTTGTTTGACTTTTTCTGAGAACGGCCAATCTGGAGAATGCTTGACGATGTGTTTGATTTTTACTCTAAAGGCGACACATGCCGTGTTGGCTATTTTCTGAGCTTTTCATAGATTTTTTTGGCTAAAGGCGATATCTTTGTATCGGCTATCTGTGCATAAGTTTATTTAAGTCCATTTATGCACCAACCTCAACACTGGGATGAAATCTCTTAAGAAACCTTCCATTGATAGCTCTAGCGAATTCTTCTCCCAATAGAGTTTTCAAGATATACGCATTGCCAGGCGGGCACCTTACTACTCGAAAAGGTCCTTCCCAATTTGGAGACCATTTGCCAAACGCTCTGTCCTTTGTCCCGATCGGCAATACAGTTTTCCAAACCAAATCTCCTTCTGCGAATTATTTTTCCTTAACCTTCTTCTTATAATACCTGACAACACGTGCTTTATTTTTCTCAATATTTTCCAATGCTTTGAGACAAACTAAATGCAAATCTTCCAATTCATCCATCATCAGACTCTTGTAATCTTCTTTCCTCAAATCATTCTGCAACGTAACTCGTCTGGATCTTGTTTGTAATTCCCACGGTAACACAGCATGATGCCCATAAATCAACTCATAGGGAGACACTTGAGTAGATCCATGACAAGCCATTCGGTAAGCCCACAAAGCCTCATTAAGAACCGAATGCCACTTCTTCGGCTTTTCATTAATTTTCTTCTGAATAATTTTGATCATGATCTTATTTGATGCTTCAACCTGGCCGTTGGCTTGCGCATAATAAGGAGAAGAATTGTACAATTTTATTCCCATCTCCTCGGCAAAATCACAAAACTTGGATGAAGTAAACTGAGTCCCTTGATCTGTTGTTATGGTTTGAGGAATCCCAAATCTATGAATTATATGCTCCTTAACAAAATTGACCATATTTTCTGATGTAACCTTCTTCAGGGGAATAGCTTCAACCCACTTTATGAAATAATCTGTGGCCAATAGCACAAACTTATGTCCTTTGCTAGAAGGAGGATGAATTTGACCGATCAAATCTATGCCCCATCCTCTGAACGGCCAAGGCCTGACAATTGGGTTTAAAGCCGACGTTGGAGCTCTCTGAATATTACCGAACCTTTGACAGTCTTGACACCCCTTGTAATATTTAAAACAATCCTCAAGCATAGTTGGCCAAAAATAACCAGTTCTCCTCATTATCCATTTCATCCGGTAAATCAACTGATGTGCACCACATACTCCTTCATGCACTTCATACATCAGCTTTCTGGACTCCTCTTGATTCAAACATTTGAGGAGTACTCCATCTATGGACTTGTAGTACAACTGGTCATCAAGGAGCACGAACTTGATAGTCTTATATCTGAGTTTTCGGGAAACTTTTTGTGATGAATTTTTTAAATAATCGGCAATTTCGTTTCGCCAATCATTAATTACCCGATCTTCATCCAAAGCATAAATTTCCTGATCCTCTCGGTATCCCGAAGCACTTTGAGCCAGTCTGTTTGCTTCTTCATTCTGCCCCTAGGGATATGATGCAAGGTGGCTACCTGGAAACTCTTCAGAAGCTTTCAGCACTCTTCATAATATCCCTTTTACATATCAGTCTTGCATTCATATTGGCCGATCAGTTGGTTAATCACCAGCTCAGAATCCCCGAAAACCTCAACAACAACAGCCTTTATTTCGACAAGCAGTCGGAGCCCTTTAAGCAATGCCTAATATTCTGCTTGATTGTTAGTAACCAAGAATCAAATAGGTATGGCATACTCAATGGTCAAACCTCTAGAAGAAATCAAGAGAACACCAGCCCCACCACCTTTGCTACAAGATGAACCATAAAAAAACAAAGTCCATGGTGCAATGGTCACCATCTTAGCAGAGGGATCACGGTATTCGGTAACAAAATCAGCAATAACCTGACCTTTTATTGCTTTTGCCGATTCGTAAGCGTCCGTCGGCCTTCCAGCAAGGTTTTTGACGATTTTCTTCGTCGCTGTTTTGGCCGTTTCTCCCTCATTCGGACTCCGAATTGAGTTCCGTTTGTTGCATTGGTTTCGTAATCACGCAGGGAACTTGTTGAAACACTTTTGAGACCAGTTCTCATAAGTATTTTTGGGTGAGCTCTCTTGTCTTCTCCATAGGGTTTGAGAGCCTCACTATCGGTGTCTCGGTTTGAGTTCTTGGTTTCCGGAAGATCCGCTGTACCTCTTGGTCATTAACAAAGGTATCCACCCTATCTGGGGTCGTGATATTGCTGGTGGAGTAAGCTTGCTTGCTGGGGTTGTTTTTGGGAAGAGTGGCCCGAATATTTCCGAGTGAAATTTGAGGCTCCCATTCACCCCCCCTCTGGTCGCCGTTCTCGGTCCTTCATACTGACACCCTTCCATAGCTCGAGCAGTTCTTTGATTAGGGATCAAGGAACAAATCAAAATCCTTTCCTGGAGATCTTGGACCTGGGATGAGTAAAGACATAAAGCAGTTTGCTGGATTCACACATTCCCATGGTGGGAGATTCAACGGTGTTAGAAGCACTGGCCACATACTGTATTGTGTACTCATGTTGCCAAATGGATTGAATCCGTCAGTAGCTAAGGAAAGCCTAAGGTTCCTCGGATCAGCTGCAAAATCTGGTTCCCTCCTGTCAAAGTCCTTCCATGCTTCCCCATCAGCTGGATGGCTCATCACGTTGTCGACTGGCTTCCTCACTTTCTTGTGCCATTGTGTTTCCTCAGAAATTCGTTTCGAAGCATAAATTCTTTTCAACCTTGGCAAGAGTGGAAAGTGCATCAAAACCTTATGTGGAACCTGCTTCGCCCCTGTTTCATCCTTCCAACTGGACTCCTGGCATACTGGGCACACAGTCAACTTAGCATAATCCTTACGAAACAACACACAATTGTTGGTGCAGACATGGATGTTTTCGAATGCAAGGCCCAATTCTTTAAGATATTTCTTGGCCTCGTCATATGATTTTGGCAACTCACTACGAGGGTATCCATCTGACAGCAGCTTCATCATTGCGGTAAATGTTGTATTGCTGATTCGATAACGAGACTTCATATACAACATCCTCACCATAAAGGAAATTTTTGAATGGCTAGAACCCAGGCTAAGCGCCTTCTTCGCATCTTCAAGAACTCTTCCAAAACTTGGCTGTTCTCCATCAGCCTCTGCCGCTGCAAACAATTCGCCTATCATTTCTGGTACTCCATGATCTTCATCGTAAACATCATCGTCCCCATCCACATGTATCCCATAGTCATGATCATGTCCTTCGGCCTCCTGATCTATACCGTCATCATCAATTACAACATCTGTAGGCTCCCCATGATAAATCCACCTGGTGTATGCAGATGTCATTCCATAAATGTGTATATGGGTTTCTACTTGAGTCTCATGCATCAGCCTTCGATTATGACAATTGATGCACGGACAACGGATGTGTTCATCTTTGGGGAATTTTTCACTAACAAATTTCATAAACTCTTCAACTCCCTTCACATATGCAGGAGTGAATTGTTTCCCAAAAACCCAACTTCTATCCATCTATTGTCACAATAAAAGTAACCTGGCTTGTATTAACTCCCCAACTGTGATTGAAGTAAACACAATTCAAAACCACATCTAACTCATCTATATATCAATAAAATTCGAACACAAATCGAACCTTATGTACCCGCGACCAAATCCCCCTGCTTTCCCCGCGCAATGAATGCCGGCACAGTTCTCTAGTCCTCAGGCCACCGCGTCGTCGATGGGGTTTATGTCGTGTCGTCGATGATGGCCGATCATGGGTCTACCTATGGCCCATATGTCCTGTGATCCATTCAATTGTCTTGTTCAAACCTTACAAATGCACAAACTTTCTTTCTTTTTTCAAGATTGGTCGAGTAGCCTAGTGGTTAACGTTGTTACCCGCCCACCTCCAGGTCGTGGGTTCAAAGCTCCACCCGCGCAGTTTTTTGCCAAAATAAAAGGTCCAGGCTGCTGTTAACCGGGGGTCTGTGGCCCACGCATCGAACACCGTCAAGTGGTTCACGTAAAATAATGTTCTGTGATGTAGGGTCGAGATGGCGGACTAGAGGGGGGGGGGTGAATAGTCTTTTCTAAAACTTAAACTCTTTGGCTAACCGAAACTATTGCGGAATTAAAACTATCGGTCTAGCCAAGACTACACCCCTCTATCTATTACTTTAGCACCTAGCAAAGATGTCTATTATGCTACTTAAGGTGCCAAGCTAGGAGGCTCACCTAAACAAGTCTAGGTTGCAAGGTCACACAAACCTAAGCAACTTGTACTCTAAGCAAACCGGGGAGCTCCTACACATACTAGTAAGCAAAGCACAAAGCACCTAAGCTCACTAGCACTGCTCTCTAGCAAGACTACACAAGTCAACTAGAGAGCTCAACTTACTTAGCTACACAAACTAAGCAATGTGACTAACAAGGCTACACAAGCCAATTAGCCACTCAAGAGCTACTTCTAAGCTACACAAGCTAGAAGGTAACTAAGCTAGCTACACAAGCTAAACTAGTTACAAGAGCAACAACAAAATACTAGCACAAGAGTGAATAAGTAAATACAAGCTAGTGATTTGGAGAATGCAAACCACCGAGAAGATGTACAAGGTTGACACGGTGATTTTTCTCCCGAGGTTCACTTGGTCGCCACAAAGCTAGTCCCCGTTGTATCGGCTCACTCACTTGGAGGTTTACGACTTTTTACAGGCCTCACTGCCTAACCCCCTCAAGGGTTGTCGCCTAACCAACACAAGATGAGGGCACTCAACGATACCTTCAACTAGAGTTGCTCTTCACGATCTCCCACGGGGCGAGCACAACACCCCTCACAAGACTCTTCTCCGGAGCAACGCAGAATCTTCTTGCGTGCTTCAACGGAGCCACAAGCCACCAAGCCGTCTTGGAGGTGGCAACCTCCAAGAGTAACAAGCACTACCAGCTTGCAAGTCGATCACCTAGTTCCACACGAAGCTATCTCTCAAAGCAATGAACTTGTAATCGCTCTCTCACATAATCGGATGAACTCTATCAAGTGTGTGTGAGTTAGAGGGCTCCCAACCAAGCACAACTAAGGGTAACACAACCCCAAGGTGCTTAACCAGCCCCAAGGGCAGGCCATGAGCTATTTATAAGCTCCCCCATGAAACTAGCCGTTTTGCCCACTCATTGGGCTTACTGCAGAGGGTCCGGATGCACACAACAATGCGGGTCCGGACCATGCCGCCCGCGTCCGGTGCTTCTTCCCGTTTGAATCCGCCCGTTGGCGCGCTCTCCACAGGCCGCCATGTGCCTCCGGACACATCCAACAGTGCTGCACCGGACCAACGCACGCTGCGTCCGGATGCAACACAGAGAGCTCCCGAGAGCTCAGCGTCGCCCGGACTGCGTCCGGACTCTGGTGTCCGAACAGAACCTTGCATCCGGACCCAACGCAGAGCCGGTCCAGAGAGGGCCAAACACCCGGACGCACGTCCGGAGTGCCCCGTCCGGACGACAAACAGCGTCCAGACCTCCTTGGCCAGCACAACGCAGTCAGGGGGCAGGCGACCGGACGCAGACCTGATGGTCCGGACCGCCCAAGCCCCTTGCGTCCGGAGTCAGCAGACTCGGCTAGACCAAGGGTTAGGTTCCGGACCCATTCACCAATGGTCCGGACCCCCTATGCCCTAGCGTCCGGAGCCTGTTCCTCAGCAGGAACTCCTCTGCACTTCTTCCTTAGCTTCTCATGTGCTAACACAAATGTGTTCTTAACCTTGTGCATGTGTGTTAGCATTTTCACAATCATTTCCAAAGCATTTTCACTTGCTCTTACCGTGCCACTCGATCCTAATTCATCGCAAAGTTAGATCGCTCACGGTGGCACTAGATAACCGATATGCAAACAAGTTTGCTCCTCTTGATAGTACGGCTATCTATCCTAAACCCGGTCATAATCTTCTCTACACACCTATGATTAGTGAAATGAAATGCCCTATGGTTATACCTTTGCCTTGCGCATTCCATTCCATCTCCTTCTCCAATGTTGATGCAACACATGCACCAACCTATCACCAAATGATATGATCCACTTCATATCATCATGTGACCGTATTGGTTCATCGATCTTGACATCACTTGCTCTTCACCGTTGCCTTGGTCCATCGGCGCCAAGCATCACCTGCTTGCCCTTCACACTTGCAACCGGTCCATCAAGCCAAGCCTCATCTTGATCTTCTCCACCTTGATCACATGACTCCATGTCATGTTTCATGTGCAATTAAGCTCCTTCATCACACAATCACATGTGAACTAATCTCCTGTGTATATATCACTTAGACACATATTAGTTCACCTAAGTTGTCACTCAATTACCAAAATCACATAGGAACTCTCAATCTCCCCCTTTTTGGTAATTGATGAGAACTCGACAAAGATATGGAAATTAAGATCATTTTGGACATTATGCCATTTATCCATCATTCAAGCTCTATGCCAAGATTTGGATAAATGCCACAAAGTTCGACTTGGTAGTGATAGCTCCCCCTACATGTGTGCTCAACAAGATTTGTTTTAAGCCTTGCACACATGCATAAGTAGGAATTTTGGGAGTGCTTGTACTACTAAGTGATGCTAAGGGTTATAGGATAAACCTTTGAAGATACTCATTGTAGTTCCACTTGAAGTTCATCCTTAGCACCACCATGGTTAGCTAGATAGCACAAAAACACCAGAAACCCCATGAGATCAACATTATAAGCAAGGTTTCTAGATACCACTTATTAGAACGCCTATCTAGCTTACCAACCTATGCATGCTAGTTAGCAAATCATCATTCAAATCCTATAACTAGCATACACCACACAAGCATGCATATAAAGATAATACTTATGCAATATGCAAGCAAGCACATGAATATGCACATATCAAATGCAATCAATCAAGTTCATGAGCTTGCTCCCCCCTACTTGTGGGCATCTCTTAGTCCAAGACTTTGATCCTTTGATCTTGTTCCCTTATGTCCATGTCCATGTCTCTCTCCCTCTTAGTGCATTTCCATTCACTCTTATATCTTTGTTTACTATTCTCTCCCCCTTTGTCATCAATTCCCATAAAAGGTATGCTCATATTGATGCAAAGGTTGCACTAGGGTAGATGGTTGATACTTGTATCTTTTTATTTTTGATGGACACTAACATCTATGTATTGGAATGACTCTTCATGAAACATCATTGACCATTATACCATTGAGTAGGGAAACTCCCCTTTGGTGAAAGCTAATGTCATCCAAATAAGCTTTGCAAGCAAGAGAACTTTGATTTGATCACTTAAAGTTGAGGATCACTTGTTAGCTTGTAGGATATCACTTGTGAGATTACCACTTGTAGAATTATTTGAATTAACTCAATGTGGATCATCACAAGTATGCTAGAACTAGACATCTTTTGCAAGTACCAATATGAAGGTTGATACTATTTGAAAGATTAGCATAAGTCTAGATACCATTTGTAGGTTACATCTTGATATCCATTTGCATTGTTATCTTTTGCTTGAACTAGATTCATCTTCATGAGCTTCTATGTTTGACTTGAACTATAATGAATAGCATAAGCTTTCAAGTCTGGTTTAAAACCTCTCTAAGCTTGTTCGCACACATTAAGTGGTTATCTTATAGAGGTTGTACTTGTCACTTGATTGCAATCCAAAATAGATCAAGTACTTGGGTTTACTAGCTCATGAACATACTCATATACTACCGCTAGATCAAATAACTCAATCAAGCTATAGTGGTAGGCTATAAGCATCAAATTCATTTGATTTTTAATGAATGATCACTATGTATGACTATATGCACTAAACATGTCCTAGAGCAATATGTATGGATATGTCAAACAATTTCACCTTTCCTATGTTGGAGTAGAGGATAGTCATATAGATTTCATCTCCAATTAGCAATGTGAAGTCCAATTAAGAGCATGGTGAAGACCAATGAATACCAATATGAATTTCATTCTTCACCCATATGATTTGAGAACCACTAAAGATCAAGTGCACTTTCTTGTTGCGGTTAACTTGCTTCTTTCTTGATCTTTGCTTGCATGAGAGAGTACCAAATGATGTACCACTTGTAGAAGATGATATCACTTGAACATCATGATACACTTGTAGGTTAAATTCATGAATCTCTCTCTTTTGGGTGTTGCTTGCTTTCTTTTGATCAATCCTATTGATTTCTTCAACTAAGCATCCAAATGACCCCTAGATCACCACTTTCATGTTAGCCTTCCAAGTACCACACTTGGTTTTACCTACACAACGGTGGCAAGCCCCTACACTTAGGGAGAAGTGACCTATCTCTAAGAATCATCCTTCATACTCACTTGAAGATAGCTTTGTTTGATTGATTCAAATGTTGAACTCCATTTGATGAATGAACATTAATCCAATCTAAGTTCAACTATATCTTGAGTTTGATCTTGATCTCCAACTTGAGTACCAAATGTGTGGCATATGCACTCCACAATCAAATGTCCTTGTACTCATTGCTTGTCAGGCTTCTAGCTCAAACCAAAATCAAACATAGGTGCCTCAATCACTCATAAACATGATTCCAACATGAGGACCTTTCAATCTAAGTGACTCTAGATCAATCCAATAAATGTCACTTTTCTGGCAGATTCTGTACTCTTCATAGAATATATCATAAATCCCAAAGTACTTATCCAATGATCATGAAATTGGGTGAGATGTGCTTCACTAAGTCATCTAGAAGCCATAAAAAATTTAGATTCATTGGACTACTAGATTGCTACCAGATTTCACATCTTTCCACATAGGTACATGCTGAAAACTGCTGCACATGTGTAGACAAGATCCACTCCAAAACCAAAGTATTCCTTATCCAATACCCATGAAATTTTCACAGCAACTAATACCATAATTTTAGAGCATGAACTCCAAATTTCAAGCCAATTCAAATAGATTTGATCTCTCAAACATGGCTATGATCACAGCTAGCTCAGATTTTGAATATAGGACAGATTTCAACACTATGAGCTATACTTCTTCAAATTGAATCAAACTTGAACTCAAATTGTTTGAATACTATCTCAAGACTTATATCCATTCAATCCACTTACTAAAAGAAGTCTCTTGATCATACCCATTCAAATCAACTCAAATTGATCACTAAGCAATTTAATCCATTCAATCAACTTGTAGCAAGCAACTAGTGCACATATATATCCAATTCAATCAACTCATATGCACTATGTGTATATCCAATTGAAATATTTTATACACACCCAAATGAACTTGATCAACAATAAATATACCTTAGTAGATCATGATCAATCCATTAGCAAGCTTCAACTCAATTATTTGCAAGCTTTCAAATAATCCAATGAACCATCACAACTTGATCATGCACTTGTATGTTGTAGCACTTGGACTTCATTCTTTTGACTTGGCATTGGGATAAGAATAGAACTAAGCTTCATTACTTTACTCAATCATATGATGAACCATATGCAATCAATTGAATCAAGCCTCCAATGCCAATGGTACCTACACACATTCATCCACTTGTTGATGGTACCCAAACTAGTTTGGGTCCTCTCAAGTTAGGAGCAACATACTTAAGCAAAGCCTTAGTATGAATAGCAGGATGTTTTGAAATAGCAACCATAGAGGTACCACTACCATCCTTTCTAAGCATATGATCATCATCAATGGAAATAGGCCTGGAGGTCATACCTAGGGGACATGAATGAGCCATGTGTCCCCTTTCCTGACATGAGTAACAAACTCTCTTTGATTGAGTCTTTTCTTCTTTGCTCAAATGTTGCTTCTCATTGCCTTGACTCTTCTCTTTTGCTTGAATCTTCATCTCAAGCTTGGTAGGACACCTCGAGGCAAAGTGTCCTATATCTTCACCTTTAAAGCACTTGATGTGAGCCAAATCTTTCTTCTCTTGATTCTTGCTCATCATCATGTCATCTTGAATAAGAGTTAGATGACTTGATCTTGCTTGCCACCTCTTCTAGTCTTCTTCTTCTTCATCATCCCCAAATCACCATCTTGATGGTTGATCTTGTCTTGCACTTGGGGTGTGACTTGTGGCATAGCTTGAGGCTCTACTTGTTGCTTCACCAATTGCTTGGTTGGGCACATTGAGGTGAGATGACCCCACATGTGACACTTGAAGCATTTGACATGCTTTAGCCTCTCTTCTTCTTTCTTCAACTTGAGCTTCTCTTTGTTTGGGCAACCATTTGCAAGATGTCCCATATCTGTCATACCCAGTTTTAAAGACAAAATGGGATGCATAAACCTTATCTGTGCCCAGAGATCAGTCACACACATAAGCCGACAAACTACCAAAAAGGTACCATTACAAGTATTTATTACATAGCACATAAGCATCTAATTAAAGTCTATTACATATTTACACTGGCGCTGTGGTCAACCGCTTCTTCAATTCCTCAAAGTTAGCTTGACATTTCTCAGACCATACAAACTTGGCATTCTTCTCCAACAATGCAGTAATGGGTTTAGCAAGCTTGGAGAACCCTTCAATGAATCTCCTGTAGTAACCAGCCAATCCAAGGAAACTATGGATCTCAGTCACACTGGTAGGTGGGTTCCAATTCCACACCACTGTCGCCTTACTTGGATCCACTGCTATTCCACCATTGGATATAACATGACCTAGGAATGACACTTTCTTCAACCAAAACTCACATTTTCTTCTCTTAGCATACAACTGGTGCTCTTTGAGCTTCTGCAAGACCAACCTGAGATGTTCTGCATGTTCTTCCTCAGTCTTGGAGTAGACTAGAATGTCATCAATGAATACTACCACAAACTTGTAAAGAAACTCCATGAATACATTATTCATCAAGTACATGAAGTATGCAGGCGCATTGGTCAGCCCAAATAACATCACAGTATACTCATACAACCCATACCTTGTAGTAAATGCAGTCTTGGGTATGTCAGAGGCACGTATCTTCAACTGGTGATACCTCGATCGAAGATCGATCTTAGAGAAAACACAAGCTCCCTTCAACTGGTCAAACAAATCATCAATCCTTGGTAGAGGGTACTTATTCTTGATAGTTACCTCATTGAGTGAACGGTAATCCACACACATCCGTTGTGTACCATCCTTCTTGTCAACAAAGATCACCGGAGCTCCCCAAGGCGAAGAGCTAGGACGTATGAAACCCTTCTCTTGTAACTCCTGCAACTGTTTCTTAAGTTCCTCTAACTCATTAACCCCCATCCTATATGGACGCTTAGCAATAGGTGCAGTACCAGGCAAAAGTTCAATAAGAAATTCACTGTCGCGGTCGGGTGGCATACCTGGCAAGTCATCGGGGAAAACATCTGGGAACTCATCAACAACTGATTCAGGTTCACGATTATCAGCATCCAGATGATTCACAGTAGCTGTCTGAGGAGCTTGCAAAACAACTTCCACATTGATTATATCCCCCTTAGGTGAGGTCAAGACAACAACCTTCTCTTGGCACTGAATCACTGCCTTGTATCGTTTCATCCAATCCATCCCCAGAATAAGATCAATACCTGCTGTTCTCAGCACAATGGGTTCAACCTCAAAGGCTACCCCCCTTAGAAGCACACTAGCTGGAGGACTATAGTAGTTTGTAGACATGGTCCCTCCCGGTGAGTTTACTAATATGGGGGTTTTCATGGAATGCAACAAAATATCATGCACTCTAGTAAAAGCTTGAGAAATGAAAGAGTGCGAAGCTCCAGAGTCAAAAAGTATAGTAGCGGGGATAGAGTTGATACTGAACGTACCCATCATAACGTCGGGCGCCTCCTGCACAGTATCTGCCGACACATGGTTCACCCTTCCAGGGTTGGCCGGAGTCGGTTGCCTTCCCCTCTGTTGGTTGTTCTGATTCTGGGGCACCTGTGGGTTCTGCCTTTCTGGACAGTTGTAGGACATGTGCCCCTCCTTATTGCAACGGAAACACCTATTGGGAGTGTTGGGAGCACTATTCGTCACTGGGATAGCATTGGGGTTCCCCTGTCTTGGCGCCTATGGCGCAGTCTGCTGCTAGTTTTGTGGGTGCGGAGGGAACTGACTGCGCTGCAGTGTCTGACCACGGTTCCACTGGTTGTTCGGACCCTAGTACCTCTGCTGGAAGCCCTGCTGTGGATTGGGTCGCTGGCGGGTGTTGCTCCCAGAAGACGGTCCCTGAAGCCTCCTCTTCTTGGCTTCCATCTCCTTGCGCTTGTTGTCAATAACAATAGCGCGGTTCACCAAAGCTTGGTAGTTGGGTTAGAGATTGGACATCAGTTGCAACTGCAAACCATCATAGAGACCCTTCAGAAAGCGGCGCTGCTTGTTAGCGTCGTTAGCAACCTCCTGAGGAGCATATCGGGACAACTGAGGAAACTTGTCACGATACTCCGCCACAGTCATGGACCCTTGCCTCAGGGCCCTGAACTCCTCCTGCTTGAGCTCCACTATGCCTTTAGGAATATGATAAGACCTGAAGGTCTCTGTGAACTCCTGCCAAGATACCTCTGGTGCGTTGTTGGGACGTCCATACATGTACGAGTCCCACCAATCTTGAGCGACCCCTTGCAGTTGGCCAGATGCGTAGAGCACCTTCTCACGCTCATTACATTGAGCGATATTCAGCTGCTTCTCCACAGCTCTCAACCAGTCGTCCGCCTCCAGTGGTTCAGAAGCATGGGTGAACACCGGAGGGCGACCTTTCATGAACTCTCCACTCTTGTCCCTCTGCTGGACAGGTGGTGGTGGCGGCGGTGGTGGTGGTGGTGCAGGTTGATTCTGAAGGTGTTGCATCATCGTCTGCATTAACTGTGCCTGCACTCCCATGAACTGCTCAATAGTCATGGCTGGGGTGCTGCTGGTGGTGGTGGCGGTGGTGGTGGTGGTGCACCCCTGCCACGGCCTCTGCCTCTGCCTCCTCTTGCGGCCAACTGTTTTCCAAAACACATAGAAAGACCTTTAGCTTTACTGATCATCAAAAAGAAGTGATTGAGCATAACTTTCTGAAAAACTGAATGTTAGCAGCACTGTAAAACAGTCGTATCTCAAGCTTCAGGTGTCGAACAAAATATAAACTTATATGGATGGAAATATTATGAAATTGTCTACAACTTTCGTGTTTCCCACTTTTTCATATTCGGTTGATATCATAGGTGAAAACAGAAAGTTAGCAAAACTGTTCCTGAGTTCCAGACTGCGCAGAAACTCCAACTTGTAACTATCATATCTCACAAACCAGAATAGGTATGATCGTCATTCAAGATTCATTGGAAAGGTACTGAAGTCTAGTTGTTTCCATAAAAATTTCATGATCATTGCACGAACCAACTTTGAGATATCGCCTAAAGAGCACTGACTGCTCTAGAAAACAGCAGGCTAGAAAAACAGGATAACCAACCTGCTAGCAATTTTATTTATATCAAACTTATTTGTCCTTAACTAAGGAACTTGTAGACATGCCCACAATGTTCCAACACTCATAACAAAGCTCCAAATCACTCATAAGCATAAAGACAAACCATTAAAGAAAACCAAGTTCACACGACATGACAAGACTCGACTTGACTCAAAACTCGCTGCTAGCGTTTTATTACATCAAGGTGGTACTCGATCTATGGGCAAAAAACTGGGGGAAGCTTCTGGTGGAACTTGGGCATCTTCAGGCGTCCTCTGAGTTCATCATTCTCTGCATGGGCCCTCTTGAGCAGCTTGCGCTGGTCGCCTAGCTCATCAGTCAGTACCTCCACCTGCTGCCTCAACTCATGGGCGTAATCGATCATCACCTTGGTGACGTCGTCATACTCATCTCTAGCTTCGAACATGGACCAACCCTCACGGGTATCAAAGGGAAGGTGCCGGTACTTGTCCTCCATCATACGGCCACAACGATGGGCACGAAGATCATAGAAGGCCATGCTGGCCGCATCCTCCATGCACTCCATCATGCTGGCACGGCTTGTCTTGGGCTCATATACGGCCTCCACTTGCCACGACTGAGTGATGTCGTTCCGGATGCAGATGTAGATGGTACACTTCCAGTAGGAGGGGTCCTGGAAGTGCCTGTACTCATAGCACATGTACTTCACAGCGGACTTCCAGTCGGCGTAGTGGTTCTCTAATGTCCACTTCAGCAAGCCATGGTAGTAATCCTCATCGTCTCCCTCCTTGAAGTGGAAGTGCTTGGTCCATCCCAAGCGTTCTTCCCTGGCTTTGGAACCACTAGAAGGAGACCTTTGTGGAGTGAGGACCTTCTCAGAGTTATGGTTGTCTCCACCAGAGGGATTCCTAGAGCGGCTATTTCCTGAGCTCACTTCTTGGACTTCTTCTTCTTCATCCTCGCGGGGCTCCATTGGCACATACCTCGGTGGGGGACGAGTGGACTTGCGAGCGACCTTCTTGTTGTGGGCCATCTATAGAAAAGCAAAGATGAGAATTAAGTTAGAATCAAGATAACATAATTTTGAGATGAGTAATAGTTTTAGCAAATAATAACAAGGTATAAAAGCATGAAAAGAGCATTCCGAAGAACCAATTCTAACTATATTTGCATCCTACAGTCAACACGGCTCTGATACCAATCTGTCACACCCAGTTTTAAAGACAAAATGGGATGCATAAACCTTATGTGTGCCCAGAGATCAGTCACACACATAAGCCGACAAACTACAAAAAAGGTACCATTACAAGTGTTTATTACATAGGGAATAAGTATCTAATTAAAGTCTATTACATAACAGCGGAAATAAAAGATAACTCTCGCGAAGCTCCATCGCACAGGGACATCAACTGGTTGACTCCAAACCTAGTAGTCCTCGGGATACTCCTCATATCCCTGATAACCTGGTACCCATCCGGGATTTTTATCCAAATATTAAAAATAAACAAGCGTAAGTACTTCTAGTACTCAACAAGTAAACATGGGGTTCATGAGGCTCAAAAACGATGACACTGGTTAAACTGCATCAGCTTTTATGTTGTCACAATTTTAGCATATGGGTAGCATCAATATATATTCAAAAGCCCAAATAACATATGATCAATAAACATGTATAATGAATAGCAAACGAGTAAATGGTAGATTAAAGTCATTCTGTTCCATAAGAATTTCAGGCCGCTCATATCCGTGAGCACGGCTAATATATTAGTTTTAAGACACTCTGCAGAGGTTGTACAACTTTACCCATGAGTCGTGTCGCCCAAATGCCCGGGTTTATAACTCCCAAAACACTACCGAGGTGAGTGGGCAGGGTACACTATGAAGTCTTTCAGAGGGGATCGCTGACAAACAACAGACATTACGGATCCACGGGCAAGGGGTAGACGAGGTCTCCTCGATGGTACACACGCGCAGCGGTAGCCACTCCGGCCATACCCCGCAACCACTCGGCAATGGCAAATTTCATGAACTGCCACATGCGAGAGAGTGACCCTAATACTGAACTAAAGCCAGAGCCATGTAGCTCTCATGGTTGTACTATAAATCCCGGGTGATCGCTTACGGAGGTTCTAGAGCATCTCAAAAACTGTGCTCTAGATTGCCTTAATCCATGTTGCTAAAAAACATCTTTTACTGTTTGTTGCATAAGTCATTAGTCAATGTTACATGATCATAGTTATTTTTCAGAAGCACTAGCTCAATCTACCCAATGCATAAATCCTGGTTAACAAGGTATAAGGTACAAATCTATGGTAAAATTATATAGGATTGTTGACACAAAAAGCGTCTGATCTGCGAACACCTCGGGCTTATACCCGAACTCGATATCCAACGGTGTGCCAGTCGATTTGACCAGTTAATCGACAAGGACGATAACTAGAACAACGATGAACGAGACAACAACGATGCGCCCGGATGTCAAAGCTCAAATTGTTCAAAAAGCGGAACTCGCGAGGTAGACGGAGATCTTGTAGATACAGCCCGTCGATATCGTAAGAACTCATAGATAAACTATAACTAATGCGAAAAAGTAGATACTGGAAAAGTAGATAAAAAGTAATAGATGTATTTGATTGATTGTCTATCTATCATACGGGCCCTAGGTACATATTTATACTCCAGTAGGAGGAGTTGTACATAGACACGACTCATACCTAAACAAAACTCCTATTTTTAAGGAAATAAATGACTCGTGCAAGAGTCAGACTCAAACTGATATAATAATATTGGTATAAAATCACCAGTTTCCTTATCTATTCTCTTCGTGATGACACTTTCCATCGGCAGATTTCTTTCCATCCGCAACCTTCTTCCATTACCATCGGCATCTTTCCACTGACGTCAGCTATTTTCTGCATCCATTGGCAACATTCCCGATCGGCAACGTTTTCCTGTTTCCATCGGCAATCTCTCCTTATCGGCAAATACATCTTTCACCCTTAATGTGTCCCCAATCAAATTCACTACCGATGACTTCTGCCTCCATCAGTAACCTGAATAGTGGCATCTCGATGCTGATGAGGAACAACGTTTACGTTCTTGCTGATCAGCGCACTCAGTTCAATATTGACCCTTACGAAAAACGGTGTCAACACATGCCCCCCAATTTCGGAGTATAAAATATCTTATACGCTGAAATTTGCTCTGTTGTAATCTTTCCCTCCAAAAACGCTTACGTCATCATCTTGATTACCGCGCACCATCTCCGCAAATTACCAACAACTCCTATAACTGAAGCGCCAACAATTACAAATCCCTCGATCTCCGTGCAAATCCATCGCGATATCTTTCCATACCTCTGCCCAGTAAAAAGAAAATTCGAAAATGCCCCTTGACTAGGCCTATAAAGATTACCATATGCTTTCTTTTTTACCCTAAGCTCACATCTTTATCCGCATTCCAAAGGCGACCCCAAAGAACACTCCGGCAATCTACCGGCGGTTTCCCTCATCAAGAAGCATGATCCCTCGCAAGAACCCCTCCAATGGCGATCAACTTCACTGCTTCTGCGGTAATCTTCTCTATTCCCTTGTTGAATACACCGCAGTTTCATCTTTCTGCATCGATTTACAATCCCCCTTCCGTTTTTCTCTTTTCCGCCTTTTTGGATCTCTAGGAGATGCGCAACAAGATAGTGATTCCTACCGATCAGGAGCACCTCTATTGTTTAGTCCCAATGGGGAATGCCGATCCAACCAATCTGATTAATGCAGAAATCAACCGCATCCCTTTTAGATCTGAGCATTTTGACCTAGGGTTATGGGCAGACACATTCCGTTCTTGGCCTAAACCTACCAAAGGGTGGAAGAACTGGTACCTCAGGATAGCTAGATCACAACAACTATATTGGTCAGAACGCAACGTCGAGCAATGCATTAGGATGTCCATTGCCGATATGGCCAAGAACGAGAATATGATGATAGCTGCTTCTTACTTCTGGTCCGATACAATGAACGCATTTCTATTCAGACATGGACCAGCCATCCCCACACTTGCCGATGTACACATGCTCACCGGCCTCGACGTCTCCTCTGCCGATCCTGCCACTCTCTTCCGTAGGAAGTCCGAGCATCGGGTAAGCACCCGCAACATCGGCGGTTGGACCGGATACATCCAAGAAAACTAGAAGACTTGATCAGTAAACCAAAGGGAGCATGCCACCTTCCTCAACATGTGGTTGGAAAAGTTCGTCTTCTGTGGCAGAACAGTCAGACCAACCAACATGTATCTCCCAGCAGCAGAGCTCCTGACAAGTGGAGGATTCCCCCTTGGTCAATACCTCCTCGGCTCAGTTTACCTTCTTCTACACCAAGTATCGGAGAAGCTACTACTAGGCGAACCTATCGGTAATCTTGGAGGCCCTTGGTGGTTCATCAACCTGTGGCTGAACGCACATATGTACAAATGTCTCCAATTTGACCTGTTCAGCCAATAGTTCCCAAGGGATATATCCGAAGACTATGTCTTTGATGATGACGAATCAGCAACTCGCTCTCCACTCAACTTTGGGGAAGCTATAATAGTGCTACCAGGAACCAATGCCAATGTTGATCAATTTGGCATCTTCTTTCAAAGGCTCTACTGCGGAATCCTTGCTGCAGAACGAGTTTGGTGGCCTTATGTTGATCAAGATAACCGATTCCCCATCTCCTTCAACCTTACCGACGGGAATATACCTCAAAATGAGGTAATCATGAAGGCTACCCTCATTCCCCGGGCCATCCCAGTCAACGTCGTTGGGACCGGGAAGAATTCTCACCCATCATACGAGTTCTACTATCCATCGGCAGCAGCAAGACAGCTAGCATTCGGTCAACTGTCGATCAAGCTCAACTATGCCAATGTGATAAAACCAAGAGAGATCATCTCCAATGCAATGGATTGGAATAAAATTACCACTCTCTCTCCCCATGCCGATATGGCCAACATCGACTTGTCTTCTTGGGCGCCGACATCTTTCATAACCGAGTCATACAAGTCCTGGTGGCAAGAATGGAAGGACTAGCTATTCGCTCCATCATCGCACTACTATCGACACTTGATTGATGTCGATCATGTCATCCCGACAACGCGGTAAGTTTATTCCCGATACCACTACTTCATTGACTTTCAAAGATACTGGTAACTAACCCTCTGTCAGCAGGTCAATGATCCAATTCTCAACAAGAGTAAAAGCGGCAAGTATTTCAATTTGCGACCGATGACCCCAATATCAACAATCGGCAGCAAGGCCCTCCATTGGTTGCTCTTACGCATCGCAAGGCAATCCCTAAGGTTACCATCAGGTCTAGACCACTTCCAACCGATGATGCTGCCACTGTTGCCGCTACCTTGGCGCATGCCTTCATGGTAATACTTTACTTGCTTATACCGATTGTAAATTTTCATCGGTGATTTTACTCTGTTTTTTAATTTATAGCAACCATCTTTCTCTGTAGCCAACAAGCTCATCGGCAACCATCCCAAGTGTACAAGCCACTCGACCTGCCGATGCCCCCCAAGCACAAGGATCAAAGCGCCAAGGCCATTCAAGTGCTGTTCCCAAACCAAAACGTAAGAAACTATCAACTCCTGCTGCACCTACTCAAGCTCCTGCCGATATGCCAGCACCAGAACCAGTATCGGCAGCTATCCCCGAACAGCCACAAACCAAGCTTCCTGACCAAGGGACAACACCGTTGCCGCAAGAGATGGCCGCAACAACAGAAACAATACCGGCATCGGCATCAGCACCAGTACCAAACGAAATTCCTGACCAGGGAACAACAGTGTTGCCACAGAGGTCGGCAACAGCGGAAGCAGCACCGCACCAACACCAGCGCCAATCGTACCTCCTGCCGAAGCATGTTCATCGGCAACATTTGCCAATCTTCAAGATACGGTTATGTCAGCTGTTCTGCCGAGTCCAAGGCGAGAGATCTGCCTAAAAATGGTAAACTGGCCGTCATAAACTTGCAAAACTTGTAATCGGCATACTCTAATCCTCTTCTTTTCAGGCCCAAGATTCCCCAAACAGTCTATTTTCCTTTGGTATCAATCTCCCAGATGAGGACGAAGAGGAAGAAAGCTCTGTTCCGCCATCAGGTACTATATCGGCAGAAGTGAAGTCCAAACTCGAAGCACTGCTATCCTTACTGCAGCAAAGCACTTCCGAACTAGTCCAAGACTCCAACGCAGTAAGGATAGCCTTCAGAGAAGTTCGAAACCAACTGCCTGCCGATGTTGAAGAACTACTCTTCCAAGCGGCATTCCTCGAGAGTTGGCAACTACAATATCAAAGAGCCTCGCGGCGCATCGCCGATAGAGCTGCTCAAGCAAAATCTGCGGAGGAGGTACTCAAATTCAAGCAAGCTGTGGACGAGAGACATAAAGACATCGGCCGCCTGGAAGCTTCTAATAGCGCGCTTGAACAAGAGATCACACATCTATCGGCGCGAAAAGAAGAACTGCTAGCTGAGTTGAAGAAGATTGATGAAGCTCTAAGCGCAACCAGCCAAAAGAAAGCTCAACTCCCTGCTGCCATCAAAGTTTTACAACAAGAGAGAGATGCCAACGCCCGCGAAGCCCTTCTGTTGAAGAGAAAGCTCAAGCCAATCGAGGACTCTGCCGATGATGACGCCAAGGAAATAGAAGAAGCAAATCAAATTCGTCTGCGTGCGATATCATCAATTCAATCCTTGTTGTAATTTGCCGTGTCGACAAACTGTAAACTTGACAACTGTTCTTGCCTGTAATATAACGTTAATATGATTTCTGCCGATGTTCGGTATGATACTCCTCCCATCGGCATCTATACCTGTATTGCCTCACGCATCTACCCAGATACTAGGATAATATTTCTTTAAATATTTACCATTGATTTCTCTAGGAAACGCAACCCCTTCGAGGGTCTCCAAAATATAGGCATTACCAGGAGCAGATTGCTTTATCCGAAAAGGATCTTCCCAATTAGGAGACCACTTCCCAAACTTTGAACTCTTAGTACCAATCGGTAAAATCAATTTCCACACCAGATCGCCATCGGCAAACTCTTTTGTTTTCACCTTCTTGTTATACCACCTGGCAACCCTCTTCTTATTTTCCTCAATACTGATTAGGGCTCTCAACCGATGACCCGCTAGATCTTCTAACTCATCCTTCATAAGGGTATCATACTCATCGGTTGTTAACTGATCCTGAGAAAATAACTGTCTGGAACTAGTTTTAATCTCCCAAGGCAGGACAGCATCGTGTCCATACACCAACTGATATAGTGAAACTTTAGTAGCACCATGACACGCCATCTGATATGACCACAAAGCCTCATTCAACACCGTATGCCACTTCCTAGGGTTTTCTTCAATCTTACGTTTAATAAGCTTGATCACTCCCTTATTAGTTGCTTCGGCCTGACCATTAGCTTGAGCATAATAAGGAGAAGAGTTCAATACCCTAAACCCCATACTGGCAGCATACTCATCAAACTCTCACGATGTGAACATGGTTCCCTGATCAGGTGTAATAGTTTGAGGAATACCAAACCGATAAACAATATGCTCTTTCACAAAATTTATCATGTTTGCCGATGTCACATTTTTCAAAGGGATGGCTTCAACCCATTTCGTGAAGTAATCTGTGGCAACGAGTATAAATTTATGCCCTTTACTCGATGGTGGGTAAATTTGGCCAATGAGATCAATGGCCCATCCTCTAAACGGCCACGGTTTAATGATAGGATTCATTGCCGATGCGGGTGCTCTCTGAACATTACCAAACCTCTGACAATCTTGACATCCCTTGAAATATTTAAAACAATCCTCAAGAATTGTCAGCCAATAATATCCATTCCGCCTAATCATCCATTTGATCTTGAATGCCGATTGATGTGCTCCACATACTCCCTCGTGAATTTCACCCATCAACCTCTTTGACTCTTCTCCACTGAGGCATCTGAGCAAAACCCCATCCATTGTTCGATAATACAATTCATCATCAAGGAGCACATACTTGGTAGCTTGAAACCTTAACCGCCTTTCAACTTTCTTAGACGGATTTCTTAAGTAATCAGCAATCTCTTTTCTCCAGTCATCGGCGACCGTTACCGATGTCATCACCTCTTGAATCGGCTGATACCCTGAAGCATGTTGCCCCAATCGGTTGGCTTCTTCGTTGTGCAACCTGGGAATGTGCTCAAGACGATACTATTTGAATTCCTTCAACAATTGTAAACACTTCCCATGATACTCAATTAAAATATTACTTCAACATTCATATGTTCCAATCAACTGATTGATCACTAACATAGAATCGTCAAAGACCTCAACGGCATCGGCACGTACATCCTTGAGCAATTCCAACCCCTTCAACAACGCCTGATATTCAGCCTGATTATTTGTCAAAGTAGCAACAATCGGCAATGAGATTTCATACTTTTTTCCTCGGGGTGAGACCAACACGACGCCGATACCCGCTCCTTCCTTACATGTAGAACCATCAAAGAATAGAGTCCAAGGAGCAATTTCCACGGAATCTAGCGCACCACAATGTTGAGTAACAAAATCAGCCATCACCTGTCCTTTAACTGCCTTAGCTGATTCATACTTTAGATCAAACTCTGACAGCACCAAAATCCATTTGCCGATCCTCCCACTCAAAATCGGTATTGATAGCATATATTTAACCACATCATCCTTACATATGACGGTGCATTCGGCCGATAGCAAATAAGGCCTTAATTTGGTACAAGAGAAGTACAAACATAAACACAATTTCTCAATGGCTGAATACCTGGTTTTAGCGTCCACCAGCCTCCTACTCAAATAATAGATCACACACTCTTTCCCCTCAAATTCTTGAATCAAGGCCGATCCGATAACATCGTCATCGGCAGATAAATATAATCTGAAGGGTTTCCCATGTCGAGGCAGAATTAACACCGGAGGATTCACCAGATACTTCTTAATTTCTTCCAAAGCCAATTGTTGCTCTTCTCTCCACATAAATTCTTGACTGGCTTTCAGCTTCAACAATGAGCTAAAAGATTTAATCTTCCCGGACAAATTAGATATAAATCTTCTGATAAAATTAATCTTGCCGATCAGAGACTGCAGCTCAGTCTTGTTCGTAGGAGCGACCACCTTGTTAATCGCATCAATGGACTTTCTGCCAATCTCTATACCCCTTTGATGTACCATGAACCCTAGGAATTGACCTGCCGATACGCCAAATGCACACTTATTTGGATTCATCTTAAGTTCATGTTCCCTTGTGCATTCCAAAAATTTTCGTAGATTGGCAAGATGCTTTTGAAAGTCTTCGGATTTCACCACCACATCATCAATATAGATCTCGACCAATGTGCCGATACACTTATGAAAGATGAAATTCATTGCTCTCTGATAAGTAGCACCAACATTTTTCAAGCCAAAAGTCATCACGATCCACTCAAACAAACCGACGTGGCCTGGACATCTAAAAGCAGTTTTGGATATATCTTCTTCAGCCATAAATATTTGATTATATCCAGCATTACCATCCATAAAACTGATAATCTTATGTCCAGCAGAAGCATCAACTAGTAGATCGGCAACGGGCATTGGGTAGCTGTCCATAGGCGTAGCTTTATTGAGATTCCTGAAATCAATACAAACACGAAGTTTTCCATTCTTTTTATATACAGGAACCACATTAGAAATCCATTTGGCATATCGGCATTGCCAAATAAATCCAGCTACGATTAATTTTGTAATTTCAGCTTTGATATCAGGCAACACATTAGGATTGCATCGGCGCGCTGGCTGCCGATGTGGTTGGAAACCTGACTTAATAGGTAACCGATGTTCAACTATTGATCGGTCCAAACCAGACATCTCTGTATAGTCCCAAGCAAAACAATCTTTATATTCCTTTAACAAATCAGTTAACTGTTGCTTACATTGGGAATTTAACTTGGCACTAATAAAAGTAGGCCTAGGCTTACTACCATCGCCGATATCTATTTCCAGCAAGTCATCGGCTGATGTGAACCCATGTCCAAGTTTTCCATCATCAGCGAACTGATCCATTAAACTTCTTCTTCAGAACCGACTGCTTGGATCGGTGTAATCTGGTAATCGGCCACCCTGAGGAACTCTGTATCCCAAGCTTCACCCGATATGCACTTGGTCTGCTCATAGGTTTCCGATTCTACCGATGCAACAATTGATGAGGCTTCACTTCGGACAACTTCAATTTTGTCTCCAACCCACTGCACAAGGCTTTGGTGAATCGTAGAAGGGATGCAGCAGTTGGCGTGAATCCAGTCTCTTCCCAGAAGCAAATTGTAGGTCCCCTTGCCACTGATCACAAAAAAACGTTGTCGGCAAAGTTTTACTGCCGATAGTCAACTCAACACATACGGCCCCCATAGCTGGTGACACATTGCCTTCAAAATCTTTCAGCTTCATGTCCGTCTTGACTAAGTCTTGGTCGCCCTTTCCAAGCTTCCTGAACATGACATACGACATTATATTAATCGACGCTCCACCATCGACCAACATCTTTGACACCGGTTGCCCGTCGACTTTGCCTTCGACGAACAAAGCTTTCAAATGTTGCCTTTCATCAACTGCAGGTTTCTCAAAGACAGCCATCATCGGATCTAACACTAACTGAGCCATATTAGCAGGTTCTTCTTCAGCATCAGGTGTCATAAACTCCATCGGCAACATGACAACCATGTTGACATCTGCCGATGGACTCCCCATCTGGTGTTTTGGCCTCCACTCCAAAACCGGAGCCTCTTTCTTTGAAGAACTTCCACCATGATTCAGATCATTTCGGCGTTCACGTTGGATCCTTCTTTTCTGAGTCTTGGTTAGGCCTTCAGGGCACCATTGAGGAAGCTTAGTCTTCCAAACTGGCTGGTACTGCCTCTCGTCGTGCCGGCCTGCGTCACCCCTAATGTTTGGATCTCTAGAGAATATTTCTTCATCAGGAACCCTTGCATTAGACTTCTCTTTGAGGTCCTCTCGACGGACACGCTTGCCAAGCCTATTGTGCACACTGAGCTTACCCCCCAACCGATCATGTACCGATTCCTTTCCCCTAACCGGCCGAGCATAATTCGGTTTGTAGCCTTCGAAGCGGGACCTTTTTTCTGACTGATCAGCGGGATAGTATCCATTGCATTCAGGACAATTATCGGCAGTAGGTAGCTTGATGCCTTCTTCCCAACAATGGATGAAGAAAGGGCAATTCCAATGATCCTTATGTCGCCGCCATTCCTGGTTCCTTTCTTCCTCCTGTTGCCGATATTGCTCCTCTTGAGAGTACCGATCCTCCCGTCGTGGTTGTCTGTGCGTGATCACGACGCCATATCCCCGAGATCTCCCGATGTCGTTACTCTCGTCAGCCACCCGCTTGGCTCGTTCATCACCGACACGCTTCTTTCCCTCCACATCATGCACATCTATCTGATGTTTGGGGTCTACGGATGTATTCTTCTTGGCGGCTTCCGACGTCAGGACTTTAACCTTTCCGCTAGCTTCAACCATATTGTTCGGGAACGGGTGCTGGTCGATCTTCATCGGCCTCTGGGTTTTAGAATTATCAAATTTGATTCGTCCAGCCCCAATTTCTGACTGCAACTGTTGTCTAAAGACCTTGCAGTCATTGGTGGTGTGTGAGGTCGCATCATGCCACTTGCAATACCTCATCCTTCTGAGCTCTTCAGCGGATGGAATTACTTGATTAGGCACCAACTTAATTCGCCCTTCTTGAAGTAGGAGATCAAATATCCTATCGGCTTTGGTAATATCAAAAGTGAACCTCTCAGCATCCTTCTGACCGAACGGACAAGATATCGGCTTCTTATCCTTTACCCACTCAGCGACGCCGATATCGGTCCCTTCGTCTGATTCAGAATCTTCTTCTTCTTCAATGAAGGACACTTTCTTGTTCCAGGTCTTCCTAGGTTCAAAAGCTTTGACTTCTTGATCAGCAACCCTCTTCACAAGATGACTCAGGCTCTCGAATTCTTGAGACGCATACCTGTCCCTGATGTGTGGCAGTAATCCTTGGAAAGCCAAATCTGCCAACTGCCGATCATCGAGCACCAGGCTGTAGCACTTGTTCTTCACGTCCCAAAGCCTTTGCACGAAGCCCTCCACCGATTCGTCATTGCGCTGCTTTAGCTTGATTAAATCGGTAATTCTCTTCTCGTGCACGCCAGAAAAGAAGTATCTGTGAAACTGCTTCTCTAGATCGACCCAAGTAACTACAGAGTTTGGAGGAAGCGAGATAAACCACGTGAATGCCGATCTGGACAAGGATGACGAAAACAGTCTCACCTTTAGTTCATCTCTGGTAGCTGCTTCTCTCCATTGGATAATGAAGCGGTTGATATGCTCCATCGTCAACGTGTCATCTTGGCCAGAAAATTTCATGAAATCTGGCACCTTGTACCGATTCGGAAGAGGAATCAAGTCATATGCTGGAGGATATGGCGTCCGATAAGAATACGTATTAACTTTAGGCTTGATGCGGAACTGTTCTTTCATCACTTCGGCGATCTTATCGGCCCAGTACGTGTCTTGATCCTGCCGATGCGCAGGCTGAACATTCATCGGCTGGACCGGTTGATACATCCCTGTTGACACCGTTTTTCGGCACGTGTCAAATGAGCTAAGACTTGCATTGATCGATAGTTGTTTTCTATCGGCATCGGAAAGTCATCGGTCAAATTTACCGATGAGAATGAATGCTGCAAGGAAGATAAGTTTATTGCCGATGGGAGTTGGACGACTCTTGCCGATAAGAATTAATTGGTGAAGACAAGTTACTAGAAGTGCAAGGTTGCCAATTGAGGAGTATTGCCGATGCCGATGGGCACAGGGTAACGTGGCGGTTGACGTCAGCAAGGGATTGCCGATGGCAATAGAAGGAAGTTGCGGATTGAAGAGTCTGCCGATGGAAAGTTTCATCGAAGAAAAGACATAAGGAAACTGGTGATTTTATACCAGTATTGCTATAGAAGTTTGGGTCCGACTCTTGTGCGAGTCGTTTGTTTCCTTTAAAATAGAGGTGTCTGTTTAGGAAAATAATATTGTTATTTGGGTCCGACTCCTGTGCGAGTCAGTTATTTCCTTTAAAGTAGGAGTTTGTTTTGGAAAGGTACGAGTCGTGTCTGTTTACAACTCCTATTGCTGGAGTATAAATATGTACCTAGGGGTCGTGAGATAAACAACAATCAATCTATCAAACAAATCAATTACTCTTATTTACTTTTACTGCAATTTACCCTTTTATTGCATTAGTCTTAGTTTATCTACGAGTTCTTCAAGCTTTGACGGGCTGCATCTCCTTGATCTCCGTCAAACCCTTGCAAGTTCCGCGTGGGAGTAATCTGAGCCTTGACATCCGGGCGTATCGCTTGTTGTCTCGTTCAGCTCTACTCTAGTTATCCTGATCAAGTCCGAATCTTGACATCTGGGCGCATCGCCGTTGTCTTGTTTGAAACTTTTTCTAGTTATCGTCCTTGTCGATTAACTGGTCAAATCGACTGACACACCTTTGGATATCGAATTCGGGTAATAGCCCGAGGTATTCGCAAATCCTGATGCTTTTTGTGTCAACACCTCTTTTGGCACACCCGGTGGGACCAATTATACATCTATCATGGGTGATAACTCCGACGTTAACCAGAGGAACGTCATCGAAGTCTCCGAGGCTGATCTGAAAGATGATCAAAAGCTGGCTATGGAGCGGGCTATGGAGGAGTACAAACAGTTGTATCTGAAGTCCTTCAGCCTAAGCAGGAGCGGCGAAGCCATCCAGAAGCAAGATCCGTCGTTGCCACGACAGGTCACGTATGATGTCAATCCTGGTAAGTTGCAAGAGATGGTTAATTCTGCCTTAAATCAAGCATTAATTAGCCACTCCAATGTGATGTCCAATACTGTGTACAATGTTATTATGCAATCTTTCAAAGAAGGACAAGCACCTCGATATGTTGGTCCAGCGTATCATCAACCTGGATCGGCATCTACAAACCCATCGGCAGCCCCAATGGCGTCTTCCACTCCCGTGGATCCGTCTGCCGATGTGGCTACACCACCAAGGCCAAGTCCTGAAAGCATCACCAAGCTTAGTGCAGATCCGGTGGCATCGGCAATGACGGGACCTGCTGTCCAGAATCCAACTCCCGTCAACTGGTGGGGATACGGTAGGCCTTCAAATCCATCTGCTGTTTCCAATCTGGTGCAGGGAGACAGTTCAGCTTGGAAGGGTTCCATGGTATCGGCAATGCCATCACAGCCGACGGTCTCTATGATGCATTACTCCATGTGTTCTCCAACTGTGCAAATGCCATTAGAAGACCTCCAGGTGGTGATTCCTAAAGTACCTCTGATGCCACCATCGACAAACTCTCTGCCGATGCAACACAGTATAGCAACTGGAAGTCAACCTATGGTGGTGAACCCTCAAGCCGAAGTACTAGCACATCAAGGTAACCAATTTGTTGATTACTCTAAGATGCAGGAACAACAGGTGCCAGTCAGCTATTAGCCATCGATAAGTCACATGCCGATGATTTATAATCCTAGATGGACTAGTCAGCCGCCGGTTCAACAGCCTAGCGTACTGATGTATCATTATGGAAGTCCAGCAAACACTCAGAATGGAGCATCGGTACAACAGCCGATGAATATGATGACTCAACCTAATCCAGTAAGTGTGCAAAATTATCCATCGGTAAGTCAGCCGATGCATAATGTCCAGATGACTGGTGCTGCGCCCATGCCAATTATTTTAAATCATCTTCTACCAAGACTTGAAGGGGCGCATCAGCCGGCTCCACCAGTCAACAATCAGCCAATGAGTCAGCAAGATCAGGATGCATATTGGACCGATAAGATCGCCGAAGTGATGAAGGAACAATTCGGCATTAAACCCAAGGTTAATACATATTCTTATCGGACACCGTATCCTCTGGCATATGACTTAATTCCTCTCCCAAATCGGTACAAGGTGCCTGATTTTACCAAATTCTCTGGCCAAGATGACACGTCAACAATGGAGCACATTAACCGCTTCATTATCCAATGTGGAGAAGCTGCCAGTAGAGAAGAATTAAGGGTGAGATTGTTCTCATCGTCATTATCGGGATCGGCATTCATATGGTTTATTTCATTGCCTCCGAACTCTGTGATTACTTGGGCCGATCTGGAAAAGCAATTTCACAAGTATTTCTTCGCGGGCGTACAGGAAAAGAAGCTTACCGATTTGGTTAAATTGAAGCAGCGTAATGACGAATCGGTGGAGAGCTTTGTCCAGAGATTGCGAGACACGAAGAACAAGTGTTACAACTTGGTACTTGATGATCGACAATTGGCAGATTTGGCCTTCCAAGGATTGCTGCCGCACATCAAAGACAAGTATGCGTCTTAAGAGTTTGAAAGTCTGAGCCACCTTGTGTAGAGAATTGCCGATCAGGATGTTAAGACTTTTGAGCCCAGGAAGACTTGGAACAAGAAGGTGGCCTTCATTGAGCAAGAAGAGGATTCCGATGAAGAGCTAAGCATCAGCGCTGCCGAATGGGTGAAAGATAAGAAATTTGTGTCTTGTCCGTTTGGCCAGAAGGAAACTGAAAGGTTCACCTTTGATATCACCAAGGCTGATAGGATGTTTGACTTATTGCTTCAAGAGGGACGGATCAAGTTGGCGCCTAACCAAGTAATTCTGTCGGCCGAAGAGCTTAGAAAGATTAGGTATTGCAAGTGGCACAATGCAACTTCGCATAGTACCAACGACTGCAAGGTATTCAGGCAGCAGCTACAGTCAGAAATTGAATCTGGATGAATCAAATTTGAAAATTCTAAAGTCTAGAAACCAATGAGGATTGATCAGCACCCGTTTCCAAATAATATGGTGGAAACTAGTGGAAAAACTAAAGTGCTGACATCGGAAGCTGCCAGGAAGAATGCATCGGTTGATCCTGACCATCAAGTAGCTGAGCGTGATGAGAGGAGGTTTGCCGATGACAGAAAGGGCAAGGAAGTTGCCGATGAAGGTAGCAATGCCAACAGGGCTCCTGGTGTTATAATCACGCATAAGCAGTCAAGGCGAGAGTATCGGCAATCGCGAGAGGAGCAACGTCGGCAAGAAGAAGAAGAGCACTAAGAGTGGCTTCAGCATAAGGACCACTGGAAGTGTCCCTTCTTCGTCCACTGCTGGGAAGAAGGCATCAAGCTACCTACTGCCGATAATTGTCCTGAATGCAATGGATACTACCCTACCGATCGGACAGAAAAGAAGCCTTGCTTTGATGATCGGACATCCAGGTATGCTAGGCCGCTTAGAGAAAAGAAATCGGCACATGACCGACTGGGGGGCAAGCTTAGCGCGCATAACAAGCTTGACAGGCGTGTTAATCAAGAGGAGCTTGAGGAGATGGCCAATGCAGGAGTGCCTGATGAAGAAATATTCTCCAGAGATCCAAACATCAGGAGTGGCGCCGATGCAAGCAGTGAAAAGCAACACCAGCCCGTTTGGAAAATCCAGCTTCCTCAATGGTGCCCCAAGGGTCTGACCAAGAGTCAGAAAAGAAGGATGCAGCGCGAACGCCAGAACGACTTATATGACAGCGAAAATCCTTCAAGGGAAAAGCAGTGGAGGCCAAAGCGCAAGGATAGGGATCCATCGGCAGAAATCAATATGGTCGTCATATTGCCGATGGAGTTTATGGCACCTGTCAGCGACAACGAAGAGGCTACTAAAATGGCGCAATTGGTGTTGGATCCGATGGCAGCTGTCTTTGAGAAGCCTTCCGATGATGAAAGGCAACACCTAAGGGCTCTGTTCGTTAAGGGCAAAGTAGATGGACAACCTGTGACAAAGATGCTAGTGGATGGTGGGGCATCAATCAACATAATGCCATATGTCATGTTCAGGAAGCTTGGAAAAGGCGACTAAGACTTAGTCAAGACGGACATGAAACTTAAGGATTTTGAAGGCAATGTGTCGCCAACTATGGGAGCCGTATGTGTTGAATTAACCATCGGCAGTAAAACTTTGCTGACAACATTTTTCGTGATCAGTGGCAAAGGAACCTACAACTTGCTCCTAGGAAGGGATTGGATCCATGCTAATTGTTGTATTCCTTCTACAATGCACCAAAGCCTTGTGCAATGGGTTGGAGACAAGATTGAAGTCGTCCGAAGTGAGGCCCCATCGATTGTTGCATCGGCAGAATCGGAAACTTATGAGCAAACCAGGTGCATATCGGGTGAAGCTTGGGACACGGAGTTCCTCAAAGTTGCCGATTACCGCATTACATCGATCCAAGCAGTCGGTCCTGAAGAAGAGTTTTAATGGATCGATTCGCCGATGATGGAAAACTGGGACAGGGGTTCACATCGGTTGATGATTTATTAGAAGTAGATATCAGCGATGGTAGTAAGCATAGGCCTACTTTTGCTAGTGCTAAGTTAGATTCTCAATGTAAACAATAGTTGACCGATTTGTTAAAGGAATACAAAGATTGTTTTGCTTGGGATTATACAGAGATGCCTGGTTTAGACCGATCAATAGTCGAACATCGGTTGCCTATAAGTCTAGTTTCCAACCACATCGGCAACCTGCGCGCCGATACAATCCTATGGTGTTGCCTGACATTAAAGCTGAAATTACGAAATTAATTGAAGCTGGGTTTATTCGGCAGTGTCGATATGCCGATTGGATTTCTAATGTGGTTCCTGTGTATAAGAAAAATGGAAAACTTCATGTTTGTATTGATTTCAGGAATCTCAACAAGGCTACACCGATGGATGGTTACCCGATGCCCGTTGCCGATCTGCTGATTGATGCTGCTGCTGGACATCAAATCATTAGCTTCATGGATGGTAATGCTGGATATAATCAGATATTCATGGCTGAAGAAGACATATCCAAGACTGCTTTTAGATGTCCAGGTCATGTTGGTTTATTTGAGTGGGTTGTCATGATTTTTGGCTTGAAGAATGCCGGTGCTACTTATCAAAGAGCAATGAATTTTATCTTTCATAAGTATATCGGCACGATAGTCGAAATCTATATTGATGATGTGGTGGTTAAATCCGGAAATTTTGAAAAACATCTTGCTGATTTGCGAAAAATCCTGGAATGCACAAGGGAGCATGGGTTGAAGATGAATCATAACAAGTGTGCTTTTGGTGTATTGGCAGGTCAGTTTTTGGGTTTCATGGTGCATCAGAGAGGTATCGAGATCGGTAGAAAATCTATTGATGCAATTAATAAGTTGGTTGCCCCTACAAACAAGACTGAGCTGCAATCTTTGATCGGCAAGATTAATTTCATTAGAAGATTTGTATCCAACTTATCTGGTAAGATTAAATCTTTTAGTCCATTATTAATGCTGAAAGCCGATCAAGAGTTTACATGGAAAGAGGAACAACAGTTAGCCTTGGAGGAGATCAAGAAATATTTGGTAAACCCTCCAGTCTTGGTTCCACCTCAGCACGGGAAACCTTTCAGATTGTATCTATGTGCCGATGACAGTGTTATCGGATCAGCCCTAATTCAAGAATTTGAAGGGAAGGAACGTGTGATATATTATTTAAGCAGAAGGCTGGTAGATGCTGAGACCAGGTATTCGGTCATAGAGAAATTATGTTTATGTTTATATTTCTCTTGCGTAAAATTAAGGCACTATTTATTGTCGGCTGAATGCACTGTTATCTGCAAAGATGATGTGGTTAAGTATATGCTGTCGATGCCGATATTAAGCGGGAGAATCGGCAAATGGATTCTGGCACTTTCAGAGTTTGATTTGAAGTATGAATCGGCTAAAGCAGTTAAGGGTCAAGTGATGGCCGATTTTGTTACTCAGCATTGCAATATGATAAGCTCTGTAGAGATTGCTCCTTGGACTTTGTTCTTTGATGGGTCTACATGCAAAGAAGGGGCAGACATCGGTGTTCTCTTAATTTCACCCGAGGACAGAAGTATGAAATCTCGTTGCCGATTGTTGCTACATCAACAAACAATCAGGCTGAGTATCAGACTTTAATAAAAGGGTTAGAATTACTCAGAGAAATGTGTGTCGATGCCGTTGAAATCTTTGGCGACTCTATGTTGGTGATCAATCAATTGACTGGGGTATATGAATGCCGAAGTGAAGTGTTGATTGCACACCATGAGAGATGTCTGCGGTTATTAAAAGAATTCAAAGAGTACCGCCTTGAGCATATTCCTAGATTGCATAATGAAGAGGCCAATTGGTTAGCACAGAATGTTTCAGGATATCAGCCGATTCAAGAAGTCATGACATCAGTAATGATTGCCGATGACTGGAGAAAAGAAATTGCCGATTACTTAAGAGATCCGTCTAAGAAGGTTGAAAGGTGTTTAAGGTTCCAGGCTACCAAGTATGTGCTCCTTGACAATGAATTGTATTATCGGACAATTGATGGAGTTTTGCTCAGATGCCTTAGTAGAGAAGAGTCAAAAGAGTTGATGGGCGAAATCCATGAAGGTGTGTGTGGAGCACATCAATCGGCATTCAAGATGAAATGGATGATTAGGCGGAATGGATATTATTGGCCAACAATTCTTGAAGACTGTTTCAATTATTTTAAAGGGTGTCAGGATTGTCAGAGGTTTGGTAATGTCCAGAGGGCACCTGCATCGGCAATGAATCCTATAATCAAGCCTTGGCCGTTTAGAGGATGGGCTATTGATCTCATCGGCCAAATTTATCCACCATCGAGCAAGGGGCATAAGTTTATACTCGTTGCTACCGACTACTTTACAAAATGGGTTGAGGCGATTCCTTTGAAGAAGGTGACATCGGCAAACATGGTAGATTTTGTAAAAGAACATATCGTTTACCAATTCGGTATCCCTCAGACTATTACTACCGATCAAGGAACTATGTTCACATCGGGAGAGTTTGATGAGTTTGCTTCTAGTATGGGGTTCAAGGTATTGAATTCTTCTCCTTATTATGCTCAAGCTAACAGTCAGGCTGAAGCAACTAATAAAGGAGTCATTAAGCTTATCAAACGCAAAATTGAAGAGAACCCTAGGAGGTGGCATATAGTGTTAAATGAGGCCCTATGGTCATATCGAATGGCTTGTCATGGTGCAACCAAAGTTTCGCCATATCAGTTAGTCTATGGACACGATGTTGTCCTGCCTTGGGAAATTAAAACTGGTTCTAGACGATTGTCTTCTCAAGATCAATTAACAGTCGATGAGTATGATACTTAGCAAGTCATCGGTTGAGGGCTTTGATCAGCATTGAGGAGAACAAAAGAAGGGTTGCCAGATGGTATGACAAGAAAGTAAAGTTGAAGGAATTTGCCGATGGTGATCTGGTATGGAAATTGATTTTACCGATTGGGACTAAGAGTTCTAAGTTTGGAAAATGGTCCCCTAATTGGGAAGGTCCTTATCGGATAAAACAGTCTGCTCCTGGCAATGCCTATATTTTGGAAACTCTCGAAGGAGTTGCGTTTTCCAGAGCAATCAACGGTAAATACTTGAAGAAATATTACCCTAGTATTTGGGTAGACGCATAGAATACCTGTTCGAATGCCGACGAGAATAAGTTATGTGACATTGGTAAAAAGCGTATTGGCGTTATATTACAAAGCAAAATCAAGTATCACTGTTACATTTGCCGATATGATGAATTACAACAAAGATTGAATAGCTGATATCGCACGCAGGTGAATTTGCTCTATTTCCTCCATTTCCCTGGCATCATCACTGGTAGACCCTTCAACTGGCTTGATTTTCTTTTTCAGCAGGATAGCTTGTGGGGCATTTCTGTCTCTTTCTTGTCGCAGAGCCTTAATGGCGTCAGGCAGTTGGGCTTTCTTTTGGCTGGCTGTGTTTAGGGCTTCTTCAACCCTTTTCAGTCCAGTCAGCAATTCTTCCCTCCTTGCCGATAAATGAACGATCTCTTGCTCAAGATTGGCGCCGGAAGCTTCTACTCAGCCGATGTTCTTGTGCTTCTCATCGGCAATTTGTTTGAACTTAAGCATTTCTTCTTCAATCTTTGAGTGAGCGGTTCTATCAGTTATGCGACGAGAGAGTCTTTGATACTGGAGTTGCCTGCTCTCAAGAAACGCTGCCTGGAAGAGCGTTTCCTCTGTATCGGCAGATAGGTGGCCTTGGATGTCTTTGAAAGCTATCTTTGCTGCAATAGAGTCTTGGACGAGATGGGATGTGTCTTGTTGCAGTAAAGATAGTAATGTTTCTAGCTTGAGTTTGACATCTGCCGATAAAGCTGGAGCGGAGCTTTCTTCGTCTTCGTCTTCATCGAGAAGGTTGACCGCGAAGGAGAACAAGTTGTTCGGTGGAGCAGAACCTTCATTGTCTTCGTCTTCGTCAGAGGGTTGATGCCGAAGGAGAACAAGCTATCGGGAGAGTCTTGGGCCTGAAAAGAAGAAGATTAGAGCTTGCCGATCATAAATTTATGTTATGGGTTTTGACAATCGACTTACCATTTTGAAACGGATTTCTTGCCTAGGACTTGGGAAGTCGGTCGGCATAGCATAATCTTGAGGATCGGCAATAGTTGCTGATGCACTTGCCTCTGTTGGAGGGATAGTTGGTGCTGGTGTTGCTAGTGCTGTTTTTGCCATGGTGGATGGTTCCTACGGCGGTGTTGCTGTTCTCTGGTCAGGAATTTCATTAGGTGTTGGTACCGATGCCGATGTTGTTGCAGCTGGTTCCTGTAGTGTTCCCTCGCCAGGAGTTTCGTCCATCGGCTGCTCAGGAATGGACGCTGACGATGGTTCTGCTGTTGGTGCGTCAGCGGTTGGTGATGCGACTGGAGTTGGTGGCGTAGATGGAGTGGCTAGCCTCAGACGTCTCTTCTTCCTCGGAGCAGCAGTTGGTGAACCAGCCCGTTTTGGTTGCGAAGCTTGGGGGCATCGGCAGCAGGAGTTGGAGAAGTTTGTACATCTGGAGCAGTTGATAATGACCTCGCTGCCTGAAAAATGTTTGGTGCAAGTTACATAAAGAAAATATTGCCGATGGGCAGTTTGTGATCGGTATGAGTAAAAATGAAACTTACTGCAAAAGCCCGTGCCAAGATGGCAGCAGCAGCCGATGGAGTAGCAATGGTCTTTGCAGGCGTCGGCTTGGGCTTTAGGGTGACCTTAGGTACCCTCTGAGGAGTGAAGGCAGTCAATGTAGGAGCTTTATTGCCGATGATTGATACATGGCTCATCATTCGAAGATGGAAGGGCTTGCCACTCTTGCTCATTCAGGGAATTGGATCGTCGACCTGTTAAAAAGAGTCAGATGCCGATGGTAGAAGTGAATAGTAAGAAATGCATTGAGATGAAAAACTTACTGCATCATCGGGAATGACATGATCGGCGTCGATCAAGTGCCGATAGTAGTGTGATGACTTGGCGAACAGTTGGCCTCTCCATTCTTGCCACCAAGATTTGTATAACTCTGTCATAAAGGATGTTGGTGCCCAGGAGGACAGATCGATATTTGATGTGTCGGCATGGGGGGAAAGGTTGACAATCCTGTTCCAATCCATGGCACTGGAGATAATTTCTCTTGGCTTTATCACATTGGCGAAGCTGAGTTTGATCGGTAATTGGCCGAATGCCAGTTGCCTTGCTGCTGCCGATGGGTAATAAAACTCATAAGATGGAGGAGCATTCTTCCCAGTTCCAAAAATGTTGACTGGAATAGCTCGAGGAACAATACTGGTCATCATGATTACTTCATTCTGAGGAACGTTCCAATCGGTAAGGTTGAATAACAATGGGAATTGGTTGTTCTCATCAACATAAGGCCACCAAAGCCGTTCTGCGACAGGGATTCCATTGTAAAACTTTTGGAAGAACCTACCAAATTGATCGGCATTGGCATTGGTTCCTGGTAGCACTATGATAGCTTCCCCAAAATTGAGTGGGGGACGAGTTGCCGATTCATCATCATTAAATACATAGTCTTCCGATATATCCCTCGAAAATTGTTGAGTGAATAGGTCAAACTGGAGGACCTTGTACATGTGTGCGTTTAACCACATATTTACAAACCACCAAGGACCTCCGAGGTTGCTGATGGACTCGCCTAGCAATAACTTCTTGGATACTTGGTGTAGGAGATGGTATACCGATCCAAGAAGGTATCGGCCGAGAGGGAGTCTTGTTCCATCGGCAAGAAGTTCTGCTGCGGGGAGATACATGCTGGTAGGTCCAACTGTTCTGCCACAGAAGATAAATTTTTCTAGCCACATGTTCAAAAAGATGGCATGCTCCCTTTGACCTACCGATCCAGTCTTTTGATATTCCTGGATGTAACCAGTCCAGCCGCCGATATTGCGCGTGTTCACTTTATACTCAGCCTTCCTATTGAACAGGGCGGGGGTATCGGCAGAGGAGACGTCGAGGCCGGTAAGCATATGCACGTCGGCAAGGGTGGGAATGGCTGGTCCGTGTCTGAATAAAAAGGCATTCATTGTATCGGACCAGAAATAAGAAGCTGTCATCATCATGTTTCTTCTCCATATCGGCAATGGAGAGCCTGATGCACTGATCTAAATTACGCTCTGACCAATAAATTTGTTGTGTTCTGATTACCCTGAGGTACCAGTTCTTCCATCCCTTGGTGGGTTTAGGCCATGAACGAAAAGCATCTTTCCATAACCCTAGGCTAAAGCACTCGGATCTGAAAGGGATGCGGTTGGTCTCTGCATTAATCAGATTGATGGGGTCAGGATTTCCCATTGGACCTAGGCAGTTGAAATTGGATTGCTCAATTGGGATTACTACTTTGTTGTACAGTTCCTAGGTTTCGGAAAAAAACAAAGAAAGAAAGGGGAAAAGAGGATTACAAAATTGATACGGAAAAGGAACTTGCAGAAGATGAAGTGAGAAGGGGACAGATTTACCTTGGGGACGTCGAAGTGGATCGCCATTGGAGCTGGGGGAATCCTTGCGATTTGTTCTCTGCTTGAAGAAATTACTGTTGCTTGAGTTCACGGAACTGTTCTTCGGAGTCGCCGCCGAGGTTGAAGACGAGGGCAGGTGAAAGTAAAAGTAGGCTCAGGGTAAAAACAGATTGGATGGTGGTAACTTTTATAAGCCTGGTCAGGGGTATTTTGGAATTTTCTTCACACTGAGCAGGAATGTAGAGAGGTATGCAATAGGTATGCGCAGCAATCGAGGAGATATGATTAGGTTTGCAACTGTTCGCGCTGTGGCCACAGGATTTTATTAATAAATTGCAGTTTTGCACACGGTAATCGAGGAGGTTGTGCGGTTATCTTGGAGAGATCAGTTATAGTAGAGAAAATTTCGGCGCGTAAAATATTCTACACTCCGAAATTGGGGGGCATGTGTTGACACCGTTTTTCGGCACGTGTCAAATGAGCTAAGACTTGCATTGATCAGTAGTTGTTTTCTATCGGCATCGGAAAGTCATCGGTCAAATTTACCGATGAGAATGAATGCTGCAAGGAAGATAAGTTTATTGCCGATGGGAGTTGGACGACTCTTGCCGATAAGAATTAATTGGTGAAGACAAGTTACTAGAAGTGCAAGGTTGCCGATTGAGGAGTATTGCCGATGTCGATGGGCATGGAGTGCCGATGGGCACAGGGTAACGTGGCGGTTGACGTCAGCAAGGGATTGCCGATGGCAATAGAAGGAAGTTGCGGATTGAAGAGTCTGCCGATGGAAAGTTTCATCGAAGAAAAGACATAAGGAAACTAGTGATTTATATCTAGTATTGCTATAGAAGTTTGAGTCCGACTCTTGCGTGAGTCATTTGTTTCCTTTAAAATAGAGGTGTCTGTTTAGGAAAATAATATTGTTATTTGGGTCCGACTCCTGCACGAGTCAGTTATTTCCTTTAAAGTAGGAGTTTGTTTTGGAAAGGTACGAGTTGTGTCTGTTTACAACTCCTATTGCTGGAGTATAAATATGTACCTAGGGGTCGTGAGATAAACAACAATCAATCTATCAAACAAATCAATTACTCTTATTTACTTTTACTGCAATTTACCCATTTATTGCATTAGTCTTAGTTTATCTACGAGTTCTTCAAGCATCGACGGGCTGCATCTCCTTGATCTCCGTCAAACCCTTGCAAGTTCCGCGTGGGAGTAATCTGAGCCTTGACATCTGGGCGTATCACTGTTGTCTCGTTCAGCTCTGCTCTAGTTATCCTGATCAAGTCTGAATCTTGACATCTGGGTGCATCACCGTTGTCTTCTTTGAAACTTGTTCTAGTTATCGTCCTTGTCAATTAACTGGTCAAATCGTCTGGCACACCTTTGGATATCGAATTCGGGTAATAGCCCAAGGTGTTCGCAAATCCTGACGCTTTTTGTGTCAACAATCCCCTCTTGCCTCTGTAGTGGGTACGCTGGCCCAGTTGGTGTAGGGGTAACCCCGCCTTGCTGAATATTATGCATCGGCTGACTTGACGATGTGTACCCTTGGACACCAACTGGGGTGTATTGGGACACCGCTGGCCGATACACCGATGTCTCATTCTGAACGATGGCCGAGTAAAGGTATTGTTGTGGCCCCGTTATCTGGTGCCTAGATTGCACCACCTGATGTTGAATTGGACCGACCCACGTAGGGTTGTGAGTTACCGGCATGTGACCTGCTAACAGCTGGTAATTGACCGGCGCCTGCTGTTCCTGTAATCTAGAATAGTCAACGAATGGGCCCCCTTGTTGTACTGACACCCCCATCGGAGGGTTCGCCATCATCATAGGATAGTTTATAACTGTCCTATCCTGTTGCATCGGCAACACATTTGCCGATGGTTGCCCGCAAGACATCGTGGGCACGCTCTGAATATTCCCTGGTGGCAACTGCATATTTGGAGCAGACACAGCATGATGCATCACCGGGCTCATCGGTTGTGCCGATGTCGCCAATTCTACAGGAGCTTTCCCCACCACATGATTTTGGATCAACTTGGCATCGGCAGACGAGTCTGGAGGCATGTCGTACCCCCACCAGTTAGCAGGAGCTGACTGGTTCGAGACCACCTGTCCTGATGCCGCCGACGCCGCTGGATCGGTGCTTAGTCAAACGACGCTTGCAGGGCTTGATCTTGTCGGTGTAACTTCATCGCAGAAGGATTTACAGGTTGGAATGCTGGGATCGCCGATGAAATTGTAGCAGATGCCGACCCAGGTTGATGATACGCTCGACCGACATATTTAGGTGGCTGCCCTTCTTTGAAAGATTGCATGACGGCATTATACACAGTATTGGACAGCACCGTAGAGTGGTTAATCAATGCCTGATTTAGCGCGGTATTAACCATATCTTGTAACTTACCAGGATTGGCATCGAAAGTGACCTTCCGCGGCAACGGCGGATCTTGCTTCAGTACTGCATCGCCACTCCTGTTTAGGCTGAAGGATTTCAGATACAACTGCTTGTACTCCTCCATAGCCTGCTCCATAGCCTGCTTCTGATCATCTTTCAGATCTGCTTCGGAGACTTCAATGACGTTCCTTGGATCAACGTCAGTAGAACCACCCATGATCTTGATCAAGAGATGTATCTAGTGTCCCACCGGGTGTGCCAAATGAGGTGTTGACACAAAAAGCGTCTGATCTGTGAACACCTCGGGCTTATACCCGAACTCGATATCCAAAGGCGTGCCAGTCGATTTGACCAGTTAATCGACAAGGATGATAACTAGAACAACGATGAACGAGACAACAGCGATCCGCCAGGCTGTCAAAGCTCAAATTGTTCAAAAAGCGGAACTCGCGAGGTAGATAGAGATCTTGTAGATACATCCCGTCGATATCGTAAGAACTCGTAGATGTATAACTAATGAGAAAAAGTAGATGCTGGAAAATTAGATAAAAAGTAATAGATGTATTTGATTGATTGTCTATCTATCATACGGGCCCTAGGTACATATTTATACTCCAGTAGGAGGAGTTGTACATAGACACGACTCATACCTAAACAAAACTCCTATTTTTAAGGAAATAAATGACTCGTGCAAGAGTTGGACTCAAACTAATATAATAATATTGGTATAAAATCACCAGTTTCCTTATCTATTCTCTTCGCGATGACACTTTCCATTGGCAGATTTCTTTCCATCCGCAACCTTCTTCCATTACCATCGGCATCTTTCCACTGACGTCAGCTATTTTCTGCATCCATCGGCAACATTCCCGATCGGCAACGTTTTCCTGTTTCCATCGGCAATCTCTCTTTATCGGCAAACACATCTTTCACCCTTAATGCGTCCCCAATCAAATTCACTACCGACGACTTCTGCCTCCATCGGTAACCTGAATAGTGGCATCTCGATGCCGATGAGGAACAACGTTTACCTTCTTGCCGATCAGCGCACTCGGTTCAATATTGACCCGTACGAAAAACGGTGTCAACAAGGATATCAAGGAAACACATGCATAACATGAATTAATGTTTAATGTGATTAGGACAACAAGGATGATCCCATGAATACTTGCCTTGCTCAAATGGTTCCTGTTGCTCCTGCTCAACAAAGAAATCCTCCTGGTCACCCACGTACTGCTCACCGTCTATACTCGATCACCACATCAACATACAATCATACCGAGGCATAATATGCAAACAAACAAGGCTATAAATTAGAATAGTACACCAACAGCAGTAAAACAATATTAAAGGTTTATAAAACTGATCTATGTCTTACTAGGATCACATCGATGTTTGGATCACGAAAAACGGAGCTATAACGAAGAAGATATGCTCTAAACAAGATTCGCAGATTAAACTTGAGATTAAAAGAGACTAAGCAATAGAATATTTTAAAAAGTTGTCTAACATGATCTATGAACTAACTAACATGCAGATTACGTTGATACGATCCTAACGCAATTTGAATGAATCAAAACAGAGTTAAAATGTGCATTTTATGGTTAAAAGAAAATCAGTGGCAAATCTGTAATTAGTTTGAACTCCTTTTCAAAATAAAACGAATTCTTTTTATTTTAAATCGGACAGAGGACTGTGGGTCAACACTTAAAAATGTGAGGGTTTCTTTTGCAAAGGTGTCGGCCGAACCGGTATGGAGGTTTCAGAGCCATCCGATCCAAGATGGACGGATGGGATTAGATTGGGGGAGAGAGTGGTGGTGCGGCCGCCGGAAACAGAGCAGACGGCGGCGCCACGGCCGGAAACGGGCGGCGCGATTCAATCCGCCGCTACGGTCCACAATTCTCAAAGAGAAAAAGACTGGGAGAGAGAAAGAGATGGCGAACTCGATGGTGCAATCGGTTGAACCAATTCAACGACGCACGCGGCGGTGCCCGCAGTGCAGCGGCTCGGCAACGCCGGCGAGCACGCGCGGAGATAGAGGGAGGGCAAAAGGGAGTTCTGGAGCACCTGGGAGCTCCCTTACCGCGATGCGAGACTTGCGTGGTGATCAGACGGAGCGGAGGGGCTCAGCAGGGGCGTGTTCGACAGCGGCGGCGTGGAACTAGGGTTGTGGCGGCGCTGGGCGTCTCTGTGGTGCTCCGAGAGGGCAATGTGGAGGCGGTGGGGCGTGGGGCTCGGCTATTTATAGCCCGGGATGCTCAGCAGTGAAGGAAGGGGAGCAATCATGCTCCAATCGCGCTCGGCAGAGAAGGAAGGCGCCGACGCGCGAGGAAGGAAAGGAGAGAGGAGGAAGAAAGGAAAGTAGAGGGTGAAGCTGACACACGAGGTCCGCTTGCCAGAGAGATACGACGTTGGGCGCGTCCGCTGGTGCAGGATGGGTGGGCCGTCCTGATGGGTCTCTGCGCGGGGGGGGGGGGAACAGCTGGGCCAGAGAGGGAGTAGTTAGGGGGCCGAGGGAGAAGGGGCCGAGGGCCAGAAAGGAGAAAGAGAGGGAGAGGGTAAAAGAAATTCCTTTTCTTTTATTTCTTGAACTTCTAACAATTTTCAAAGCACCTTTTGAACTCTAGTTTGAAATTTGAAAAGCCAGACAAACAAGAACACTATGCAGCAGCATGTATGCAACAGAAATGTTTCTAAGGTTATGGTAACTTTTATTTCATGAAATCCTTGTTAATTTTCTAGGTTTAAATGGTCACATAAATGCATTATTCAATTTTAATCTATTTTCAAAAGAATGCAAGTTTTTGAGTGTTACAATATCACGGCATAAAAAGCACATGAAATGAGATAGCCTCTTTTGTTCATGCTTCTTCATCTTCATCTTTTTCTTGCCCTTGCTCTTGTTGAATCCAACTCCACTCTTGTCACCATAGCTTCTTGTGTTTGTCAACATATGCTCAAAAGTGACTTTGGAGTTGTAGCACCTCTCTAACTTGTTGCTCATATTCTTCAATTCATTTTTGATCTCATTGTTCTCCTTCAAAAGGTTAGTCTCACAAGACATGAAGTAGAACAAGCATCTATATGAGAAGAACATGGTGTATCAAGTAAATCATCACAAGAGGTGGATACATGCTTCTTCCCTACATCACAAGGGTTAGTAACAATATGTAGTTGATCATTTAACCCATGTGATGAGCTTTCATCCTTTTTAAGATTCATCAAGTCATTTATTAGATCTCCATGTTTGTGAACCAAGGCCTCATGAGATACACGAAGGTGCTCATGATCTAGCTTTAGTTCTTCATGTGAAGATTTAAGAACATCAAGTAATTGTTAATGTTCTTCAATTGAGTCTTTTAGAGTTGAGATTTTCTTTGTTGAAGCTTTAAGGAGTGAAGCATGCATTTCAATTCATTCTTCATGAGAATCAACAAGTTCCTCATGAGTTTCATTAAGCTCGTTTAGTGAACAACTAGAAGTGTGAAACATTTTCTTTTGTTGTTCACAAGTTTTCTTTAGAGATGAGATTTCTTTTTCCAATTTCAAGGTTTTAGTTTTCTCATTTACTAAAGACATGGTCATGCTAGCAAGTTTATCTACAAGCTCATCATATGAATCAACATGACCAACATCATTGCTATTTAATACGTTTGTGTCACCTTATGACATAGAGCAATGTGGTGATGTAGTAGAGCTTGTGAAAGCACCATCAACCGAGCATGAACCATATTCATCACCACCAAGTGTGCATGGAGTAGCATCATCATTTGCAACACTTGTGGCATCATCATCAATCTTGTCAAGTGTGCTTGTAGTTGATCTTTCATCATCATCACTTGACCATGAGGTGGAGCAATCTTCCACAATCACCAACTTGTGGTCATACTCAACATCCTCATGCGCCACTAACTCATCACCATCACTTGAGACCGTCCCATATTTTTCAATGAGATAGGACCAAATCTCATGAGGTGTCTTCATGTCCATGATCTATCCAAATATGCATTGAGTCAAAGATCTATACATGATGTTAGTAGCTTGGATCTCTAGATCTAGGCATTTCTCTTGTGCTTGGGTTAGGTTCTCTTTGTCCCACGCATGAGAAAATCCTACATCTACGATCCACCACATTTGAGGGCAAATAAATTTGAAATTGCATATCATCCAATTTTTCCACCGTGCAAAGTGGGTGCCATAAAAAATGTGTGGACAATCAACATCTAGCCCATAAGACGCCATCCTCTCGGGTCAATAAAGACCACAAATGAGAGACCAAGCTCTGATACCACTTGTAGGGTCGAGATGGCGAACTAGAGGGGGGGTGAATAGTCTTTTCTAAAACTTAAACGCTTTGGCTAACCGAAACTATTGCGGAATTAAAACTATCGGTGTAGCCAAGACTACACCCCTCTATCTATTACTTTAGCACCTAGCAAAAATGTCTATTATGCTACTTAAGGTGCCAAGCTAGGAGGCTCACCTAAACAAGTCTAGGTTGCAAGGTCACACAAACCTTAGCAACTAGTACTCTAAGCAAACCGGGGAGCTCCTACACATACTAGTAAGCAAAGCACAAAGCACCTAAGCTCACTAGCAATGATCTCTAAAAAGACTATACAAGTCAACTAGAGAGCTCAACTTACTTAGCTACACAAACTAAGCAATGTGACTAACAAGGCTACACAAGCCAATTAGCCACTCAAGAGCTACTTCTAAGCTACACAAGCTAGAAGGTAACTAAGCTAGCTACACAAGCTAAACTAGTTACAAGAGCAACAACTAAACACTAGAACAAGAATGAATAAGTAAATACAAGCTAGTGATTTGGAGAATGCAAACCACCGAGAAGATGTACAAGGTTGACACGGTGATTTTTCTCAAGAGGTTCACTTGGTCGCCACCAAGCTAGTCCCCGTTGTATTGGCTCACTCACTTGGAGGTCTATGACTTTTTACAGGCCTCACTGCCTAACCCCCTCAAGGGTTGTCGCCTAACCAACACAAGATGAGGGCACTCAACGATACCTTCAACTAGAGTTGCTCTTCGCGATCTCCCGCGGGGCGAGCACAACACCCCTCACAAGACTCTTCTCCGGAGCCACACACAATCTTCTTGCGTGTGTCAACGGAGCCACAAGCCACAAAGCCATCTAGGAGGTGGCAACCTCCAAGAGTAACAAGCACCATGAGCTTGCAAGTCGATCACCTCATGCCACACGAAGCTATCTCTCAAAGCAATGCACTAGTAATCGCTCTCTCACACAATCGGATGAACTCTATCAAGTGTGTGTGATTTAGAGGGCTCCCAACCAAGCACAACTAAGGGTAACACAACCCCAAGGTGCTTAACCAGCCCCAAGGACCGGCCATGAGCTATTTATAAGCTCCCCCACGAAACTAGCTGTTTTTCCCACTCATTGGGCTTACTGCAGAGGGTTCGGACGCACGCAACAGTGCGGGTCCGGACCAAGCCGCCCGCGTCCGGTGCTTCTTCCCGTTTGAATCCGCCCGTTAGCGCGCTCGCCACAGGCCGCCATGTGCCTCCGGACGCATCCAACAGTGCTACACCGGACCAACGCACGCTGCGTCCGGATGCAACACAGAGAGCTCCCGAGAGCTCAGCTTCGCCCGGACTATGTCCGGACTCTGGTGTCCGGACAAAACCTTGCATCCAGACCGAACACAGAGCCGGTCCAGAGAGGTCCAAACACCGGACGCACGTCCGGAGTGCCCTGTCCGGACGACAAACAACGTCCGGACCTCCTTGGTTAGCACAGCGCAGTCAGGGGGCAGGCGACCGGACGCAGACCCGATGGTCCGGACCACCCAAGCCCCTTGTGTCCGGAGTCAGCAGACTCGGCTAGACCTAGGGTTAGGTTCCGGACCCATTCACCAATGGTCCGGACCCCGATGCCCTAGCGTCCGGAGCCTGTTCCTCAGCAGGAACTCCTCCGCACTTCTTCCTTAGCTTCTCATGTGCTAAGACAATTGTGTTCTTCACCTTGTGCATGTGTGTTAGCATTTTCACAATCATTTCCAAAGCATTTTCACTTGCTCTTACCGCGCCACTCGATCCTAATTCATCGCAAAGTTAGATCGCTCACGGTGGCACTAGATAACCGATATGCAAACAAGTTTGCTCCTCTTGATAGTGTGGCTATCTATCCTAAACCCAGTCATAATCTTCTATACACACCTATGACCGGTGAAATGAAATACCCTATAGTTATACCTTTGCCTTGCGCATTCCATTCCATCTTCTTCTCCAATGTTGATGCAACACATGCACCAACCTATCACCAAATGATATGATCCACTTCATATCATCATGTGACCGTATTGGTTCATCGATCTTGACATCACTTGCTCTTCACCATTGCCTTGGTCCATCGGCGCCAAGCATCACCCGCTTGCCTTTCACACTTGCAACCGGTCCATCAAGCCAAGCCTCATCTTGATCTTCTCCACCTTGATCACATGACTCCATGTCATGTCTCATGTGCAATTAAGCTCCTTCATCACACAATCACATGTGAACAAATCTCCTGTGTATCTGTGTATATATCACTTAGACACATATTAGTGCACCTAAGTTGTCACTCAATTACCAAAATCACATAGGAACTCTCATGTGACCAGTTCGTTTCATCACTACGTGGCAAGGCTGCTGTTAGCCGGGATCTGTGGTCCACGCATCGAACACCGTCAAGTGGTCAACCTTTAAAAAACATTCTGTGACCAATTCGTTTCATCACTATGTGGACCAAATGTGGCAAATTATCTATGACCATCTCAAAACATAATCTGTGATGAATAATTTCATCATTACAATGAAGCGCACCGACAACATGTTCTATAACGAATCGTGTTTGGTAATACATTACGTTCCTACCGCCTTCGTCATTAAAAGTCAAGGCAAAACGTCGTCCCGAGCACTTTGTGACGATGCCAAATTTTTTGTCATAGAAAGATATCATTCTGTGACCAAAGTTACCAGCGTCACTAGAAAAACGTCACCGATGATCATATTTCTACTAGTGAATACTATAACAAGTACAGTAATGCTCAAAGTAAATACTAAGTAAAGTAGAGGAAAAGTACTATATTGAATAAGAGAAGTTTGATAGAAAAGGAAAGGTACAAGAGCTATACCAGACTTTTCAGGAGACGATTTCGGAAATCCCAAGCACAACTCAACTCTACTCTAACTCCCACACTAGACTAACTACTAAGATAATTCTAAGCAAATGAGCTTGTAGGCTTGTCCACCATATGTGAAGAGGGGGTGTGAGCCTCTATTTATAGTGGGGGTGGAGTAGGGGCTACTCCACCGCCATGTCATCGATCCAGGAGAGCTCCACCTTGAGCCCTTGGATCCACCGCCTTCAAACCGCCTCAAATTGGATGGCTTTGATTTCCATCATGTGGTAAATGTGATGGGGAGTCACTAGACGCTTCGGCGGTACTTAGGGGGCGGCTGACCACCACCTTCCAGAAGGTGGCCCCACCTATCATGGAGCGTGGTTGACTCTTCTGAGGTGTTTGTCACAATGATTCTCTTTATGTGGGCCCATGGATCCTTGTGCACTTGATCTAGAGCATTGAATGAAAGCACAAGTTGCATCCAAGGGTTGAAATGGTTTTTGGCATGGATCGTGGTGGCTTGGCTGACCAGAAGGGTCCAAACCCAGGTCGGCCGACCTAAGTTTGGGTCCATTGGAGCCAGGCTTCCTTGTGGGAGCTCCTGGACATGTCAGGAGTCTAATGGTGCAGAGGTTCTAGAGTTTGGTTCCAATCACACGTCGGTCGACCTGCAAAAGGAGCTTCCAGCACCCCTAATTGTCCTGAAATGTCATTTCCTGCAAACAAAGGTTATCCAAGTACATGTGGAACTTATTAGTGATAAATATGTTCATGAAGTGTTATTCTACCCTTGAAACCGAGGTTGTTGACGATATTTTGAGTATGTAAAAGTATGCCATTCTTAGCGTCAACAAAAGTGTGGCCAGATCGGCTATATCAGCCGATATGGGGTCCATGAAGCATGAACAAGATCCATTTGTTCGATTACAAACAGATATGTGACTAAACATACATAACCCAACATACTTAGCAGTGGGGTCCGGTAGATGCAGCCATACCAGGCCTGTTAATCTAGATCCATCTATTCCCAGATAAATCTAATAACCAGACAAATGTCTCGAACCCACAACATGTAACAATCACGATCACAAGATTAGCCGATAGGATCTTAGATCTATATCTCTGGCGATTATAAGAGTGAAAGCACATAGAACAATAGATCCAGATAGAATTGAAGCTCAGGCCAATTTGTTCATTGAGATTGGGCAACATATTATTGCAATAAATAAACAATGCATAACAAACAATACCGGTAATTAATGAATCTATTAGATCGGCAATCTAATAGAGCCGATAACTAGCTTGAAACAATGACTCATGCGAGATTGAAGCAATGCAGCCCCATGAACATAGATTCAAACCGATAACTATCTCACATCGAGTTTGCACGAGTTACACAATACAACCATACAAACGAGACATGAACCGTGGCTAGACTTACAAGCAAACCGGAGGTCGATCTAGTCGATTGTCACACCCAAATTTCAAGGACGAAATAGGATGCATAACATTATGTGTGCCCAGGAATAAACCACACATAAGTCCACAAATTACAGAGTACCATCACAGAGTTTAGTACATATCGAACATATATCCATTACAAGAGTAAATAAAACAAGTAAAATTAACTAGCTCTTGTGGCTCCATTCCACAGGGAAAGGTCAACTGGTTGACCAAGCCTAGAAGTCTTCAGGGAACTCTTCATAGCCTTCTGCTTCTGTTACCCATCCGGGATTTTTATCCAAAATTGAAAAGAAAACAAGCGTGAGTACACTCGTACTCAGCAGTATAACATGGGGTTATGAAGCTCAACAGGCTTACACTGGCTTACTGCATTTAGCACTTTTAGTTGGTCAAAGTTTTATTAGCAAGTATCATCAGGTTATGCTTAAGCCCCAAGTTATCCCACTTATACCACTGCCAAAGTTTAAAGAATCATAACCATCATCATAAAAGTGGTGACAACAGGAACATAAATGTTGGTCAAGTTAATTAATTAATCCGTCGGTTTTCCGGGCCGCTCGTGACCGTGAGCACGGCTGATATATCAGTTTTAACACTCTGCAGAGGTTGTGCAACTTTACCCGTGAGTCGTGATGCCCCGATTGCCCGGGTTAATTACTCCCATAACACTGCCAAGGTGAGTGGGCGGGTTCACTATGAAACTTTTCATAGTATCTCGTCTAACAAGATTAGGGCCGCTAGGATTGGCAAGGGGTGATAGAGCTCCCCTTCCGAGTAGCATAACGACCCGCAGCCTACGCTCAAACTCGGACAGAGGCCGCACTATAACCAGCTCGGCAAGAGCCTAATGCGCCCTTTCGGGTAACCGCTAACGAGCTAGAAAAGATCCTACTACTAAGTTAAAGCCAGAGCCATGTAGCTCCCACGGAAGCACTGTCAGTCCCAGCTTTTGCCAACAGTGAGTTATTAAAAGGGTTATGTTCCAATTGCCATAACAAGACCACCAATTCATTCATAGCATTTTAACCTTTGGCAGGGATCAAGTATTCGTTTATGTAAAGCACTAGCCATCTATCCATATGCATAACCCATAGGAATCAAGGTAAAGGGTTTCAACTCTAGGGAATTAACTACGGGTATCAAATTAACACATGCACATGAAATGATATTTATAGTGAATGGGATAACAAGGAAAGTCCCATGCTATACTTGCCTTGGTTCTCAAAGTCCTGCTGGTCAAAACACTCCTGATCAACGAACTCTTGATCACCAACAAACTCCTCACTGCCTGAACTCGATCACGACAATGCAACAACACGCATTCCAATTGCATACATACAAAGCAAACACAACTAATATTAGAACAGTACACCAATAACAATAAACAGAATTAAAAGGTTTATAAAAAGATACTACGCATTGCTACGATCATTTCAACACGAATTTCACGAAAATCGGATTTAAAACGCAAAAGATATGAATTTAACTGGTTCTCTAGGAGCATTTTTAGTATTTGAATTATCATGGAAAATAAATAATTCAAACATGAACAACAGATGTTTTAAAATGTAGAGAATTTCATTACGAACCTAACGCAACTCGAATCGTCCAAATCGGAGTTAAAATGAAGACTTTATAAACAATTTAATGCAGTGGCAAAACTGTAAATAGGAAATTTCCATTTTTAGATTAAACCGAGAAAGAATACGTGTCTTGACTGGGAAAACGTATTCTCGGAAATGCGCCAGCACTGCGACGCGGGGTCGGCAGAGTTGCCACGCGGCGGCTCGGGATAGGGCGGTCCACGGCACAGTGCGTGCTCCCGAGCAAGCGCTGCGGTCCACCGGTCCACCGTGGACCGGGGTTCATACCCCTTCGGGGTTCTAATCCTGACCGCAGATCGGGAAATGGACGGCTCAGGGCAGATCCGAGGGAGAGAGAGGGGAATCGGCGGCCGGAGCAGAGAACTGCGCGGCGGCGCCGTGGCTCCCGAGCGCCGGGCTCGCCGGAGTTCCACCGGAAAGGCTCGTCCGGCGTCCATTTCGAACGCCGATGGCATGGGAAGAGAGAGGGGGACGAGGCGAAACCCGTGGTGTGCTCGGTTGAACGCGGGGAGGCAAGCAGCGACGGCGCCATGGATCCCGGCGGCTCTGGCTCGCCGGCGAGCGCGGAGAGGACTCTTCCGAGTGTCGCAAGTTCAACCAATTGCACAGGAATAAACTACACGCTCGTGCGAGTGTAACAGAGAGCCCAAAAGGAGCGGAGCTACGCCGGAACAGGGAGGTCCGCGGCGGCGCCATGACCGAACGCGATCTGTGCGTGCGGCAGGTCAAGTCAGTGCCGTAGAGATCAAATTGAAGGCCTAGGGACGTGCGGTGTGTCAATGCGGTGCTCGTGAGGTGCTCGGACGCGGCTGAACGCTACTAGAGTCGGCTCACCACGACGGCGCCATTGCCGATGATCTCGGTGTGCAGTGGAGCAGCGCATACAGGGTCTAATTGACCGAATTAAGCGGACGGGAGGTAGAGGGGGCGATGGCGAAGCTCACCGAGGTGGTTTGGAAGATGGAGGTGGTTCGGTGCGGCGTGTCGACGTGGAACAGCGGTCGGCGTCGCGGCGGTGTCCGAGAGCTCCGCGTCCACGGCGTCGGTGTTCTGCGGCCAAGGGCGGAACACAGAGAGAGAGGTTAGGCCGGGAGCTTCACGGGAGTTTGCGGTCTCGGAACGGCACTCACCCAGACGAATTAAGCTCCGGTGACGCTTCTCCGCGGCAACGACGACGGCGGCGGCGTTCGGCGGAAAGTGAGAGCTCAGAGAGGAAAGGGGGAACAGACGCACGGCATTCCGCTTTATAGCGAGAGAGAGAGCGTGCGGTTGCTGGCGGATTCAAGGGCGAGATGCGGGGAGTGGGAGCGGGGCAGACGTCATGCGGCGGTTGTCGTCCGCGGCGCGTCTGCGCGCGTCCAATTTCCGCGGAAGGTGGAAGACGACTGCCAACTGGGGCCAAGCCGCAGAGAGAGGGGAGAGGATGGGAGACGTGGGCGGTTGCCGTGCTCCACGCATCCACGCGCGTTCTCGAGCGAGCCGGCAGGAGCGCGAGTCGCGGCGGTTTCGGTGGCGGCGTTCGCCTCCGAGAACGGCGGAGGTGGGGATGGTGCTGACGGTGGGTCCGGTCGGCAGAGAGAGGAAGGGGGAGAAGAGAGAGGAGAATCGGCGCCGACAGTCGGGTCCCACTGGTCAGAGAGAGAGAAGGAGAGCAGAGAGAAAGAAACGGCGCCGACATGTGGTCCCCACGGTGTCAGTGATAGGAGGGGAGAGGGAAGGGAGAGGTGGCCGGATGGGCCGGCCTCTGCTGGGCCGCGCCGAAGAAGAAAGAGGGAGTGGAGTGGGCTGGTTTCAGAAAGTGAGAGAGAGATCAAGCCCATTCCCTTTTTCTTTTTATTTCCTTTTTATTTCTCTTTTCCAATTTCATTTCAAAAACAAATTTGAAACCATATGCAAAGTGAGTTTTGTAAATTCAAACAAGCAAGGAAAATATGCAACTGCATGAATGCATCAACAAGTTTCTAAACTAAAATAGGTTTTATTTGCAAGAATTTTAGTAATCCACTAAATGAAATGCTCACACAATTCCATAATTAAATCATTTTCTATTATTTGAAATTCAAAGCAAAATTTGAGTGTTACAATTCTACCCCCCTTAAAAGGAATCTCGTCCTCGAGATTCAGACGGACTTACTCAAACAGCTGAGGATAAGACTTCCTCAGGTCTTCTTCTCTTTCCCAAGTTGCTTCGTCTTCTGTGTACCTGTTCCACTGAACTTTGCACATCTTTATAACACGGCTCCTTGTAAACCTTTCTGCCGTTTCCAAGATTCTTATTGGGTACTCTTCATATGTGAGATCTTCCTTTATGGTAAGCTCCTCTAGAGGGATTTGCTCCTCTGGTACCCTTAAGCACTTCTTCAACTGAGATACGTGGAAAACATCATGTACCCCTGACAAATTCTCAGGTAACTCTAACTGGTAAGCTACCTCTCCACGTCTTACGAGAATTTTGAAAGGTCCAACATATCTGGGAGCTAACTTTCCTTTCATATTGAACCTCTTTACACTTCTCATTGGAGACACTTTCAGATACACATAATCTCCAATCTCGAATGACAAACCTCTTCTGCGGGTGTCTGCGTAACTCTTTTGACGGGATTGTGCAACTCTTAAGTTATCTCTTATTTTTCTTACTTGTTCTTCTGCATCTCGGAGAACATCTGGTCCAAACACCTGGTTTCTCCGGTTTGGTTCCAGAACAACGAGTTCTGCACTTACGTCCATACAGAGCCTCAGTTGGTGCCATCTTCAGACTATTCTGATAGCTGTTGTTGTATGAAAACTCAGCATAGGGTAAACTTTTATCCCAACTGGCACCATGTTGTAGAGCACATGCTCTCAACATGTCCTCTAAAATTTGCTTTGTCCTTTCTGTTTGACCATCAGTCTGTGGATGATAGGCTGTACTGAAAGTCAATTTTGTTCCCAAAGATTCATGTAACTTCTGCCAGAACTGTGATGTGAATTGAGTACCTCTGTCAGATACAATCTTCTTAGGAACTCCATGTAAGCATACTATCCTTTCCATATATAGTTCTGCTAGTCTTGCACCTGAGTAATTAGTCTTCACTGGTAGGAAGTGAGCAACTTTAGTCAAGCGGTCCACGATTACCCAGATCGAGTCATATCCTCTCTGTGTACGTGGTAAACCGACGATAAAGTCCATTCCTACTTCTTCCCATTTCCACTCAGGTATTTTCATTGGCTGGAGTAAACCGGCAGGTCTTTGGTGTTCTGCCTTTACTCTTTGACATGTGTCACACAAGGCCACATATTCTGCTACATCCCTTTTTAATCCATACCACCAATACTTTTCTTTTAGATCCAGGTACATCTTAGTACTTCCAGGATGTATAGAGTAAGATGAATCATGTGCTTCTCGAAGTATGGCATCACGGATAGACCTTACTTCAGGAACACATATTCTCTTTCCAAACCACAAAGTTCCATCATTATCCATCCTGAAACCTGGTGCTTTCCCTAGCACTATATTCTCTGCAATTTCTTTCAGTCTCAGATCTTCCAACTGACCCTTGCGTATCTCTCGTTCTAGGTGGGTTCTATAGTTATTTCCATGGTATTAAGGGTAAATCCCAAATTAAGAGATTCCATATCAGCACACAATTCAGCAGGCATAAGCTTCATTCTTAAAGCATTAGCATAACTCTTCCTGCTTAGTGCATCGGCCACTACATTTGCCTTACCTGGATGATAATGTACCTCCAACTCATAATCTTTGATCAGCTCGAGCCAACGACGTTGTCTCAGATTCAGATCTGACTGAGTGAAAATATATTTCAAACTCTTGTGATCTGTATAGATATCACACTTATGCCCTATGAGATAATGTCTCCATATCTTTAGAGCATGGACCACTGCTGCCAATTCCAGGTCATGAGTGGGATAATTCAGCTCGTGCTTCCTCAATTGCCTAGATGCATATGCCACAACTTTTCCTTCTTGCATAAGCACACATCCAAGACCAAGACGAGAAGCATCACAGTAAATTGAGAAACTCTTGTTCAGATCTGGTAAAGTCAGTACTGGGGCTGTGGTCAACCTTTTCTTCAACTCTTCAAAGTTGGTTTGACATTTATCAGACCACACAAACTTGGCGCTTTTCTCTAGCAGAGCTGTCATTGGTTTTGCTAGCTTTGAAAACCCTTCTATGAACCTCCTATAGTATCCTGCTAAACCCAGGAAACTACGGATTTCAGTAACATTGGTTGGAGGGTTCCAGTTTAGAACATCTTGCACCTTACTTGGATCTACTGCTATACCTCCATTAGAGACCACGTGACCCAAGAAAGACACTTCTCTTAACCAAAACTCACATTTACTTCTCTTGGCATACAGCTGATTTTCTCTGAGCTTTTGCAAAACCATCCTCAGATGTTCAGCATGCTCTTCTTTAGTTTTAGAGAAGACTAGAATATCATCTATGAACACTACCACAAACTTATCCAAAAACTCCATGAACACCTTGTTCATCATGTACATAAAGTACGCAGGTGCATTAGTCAACCCAAAAGACATAACTGTATACTCATATAGCCCATATCTTGTGGTAAAGGCTGTCTTAGGTATGTCTGCCGCTCGGATTTTTAATTGGTGATATCCAGAGCGGAGATCTATTTTAGAGAACACACAAGCACCTTTCAACTGATCAAACAAGTCATCTATTCTGGGTAAGGGATATTTATTCTTGATGGTAACTTCATTAAGAAACGGTAGTCCACACACATTCTCCTAGTACCATCTTTCTTATCCACAAATATAACTGGTGCTCCCCAAGGTGAAGAACTAGGGAGAATAAAACCCTTTCTTGCAGTTCACTAATTTGTTTCTTAAGTTCTTCTAATTCTTTTACCCCCATTCTATATGGTCTTTTAGCTATGGAGCAGTACCAGGTAGAAGTTCAATAAGAAACTCAACATCACGATCAGGTGGCATACCTGGTAACTCTTCGGGAAACACATCCGGAAATTCTTCCACCACTTGTTCCTCATTAAAGGCATCTCCAGATAACTGGTTCAGGGTGACTTTTGGTGTTGCTTGCATCTCTACTTCAACACACATCTTATCCCCATTAGGTGATGTCACAACAACACATCTCTCTTGACACTGAATCACAGCTCGATGTTGTTTCATCCAATCCATTCCCACAATCAGATCTATTCCAGCTGTGGGTATCACCACTGGACTCACTTCAAAGTCTACCCCCCTTAGGTAAGTCTAGTGGAAGGACTCCAAACAGAAGCTGGTATGCTACCCCCCGGTGAATTTACTTGCATACGATTTTTCATTGCACGCAAAGATATACTATGCATTCTAACAAAAGCTTCAGATATGAAAGAATGCGAAGCACCAGAATCAAAGAGTACGGTAGCGGGGAATGAGTTGACATTAAACGTACCCATCATAACCTCAGGTGCCTCCTGAGTGGTTTCAGCAGATACATGGTTCACTCTTCCAGTGTTTGGAGGTGGTTGGTACCTTCCTTTCTGCTGGTTGTTCTGGTTCTGGGGTGCTTGCTGGTTCTGCTTCTCAGGGCAATTGTAAGACATATGCCCCTCCTTCCCACAACGGAAACACTTGTTACTGTTACTGTTGTTGGGGTTGTTGTTCTTCAATGCCAGAGCATTTGGATTTCCCTGACGCTGAACTTGATTAGAGACCTGCTGAGGTGGGCGCTGGCCTCCATACTGCTGCTGACCTTGTGGGCGTAGTTGGAACTGACTACGCTGAGGAAACTGACCTCTGTTCCACTGATTGGACTGCCCTTGGCTTCTCTGCTGGAAACTCTGCTGCGGGTAGGGTCGAGGGCGAGTGTTGCTGCTTGAAGCTTGACCCTGAAGCTTCCTCTTCTTTGTTTCCATCTCCCGACGCTTATTGTCAATCACAATAGCGCGATTCACCAAGGTCTGGTAATTGGGGTATTCATTGGACATGAGCTGAAGCTGCAGACCATCATACAAACCCTTCAGGAATCTGCGTTGCTTGTCGCAATCCCTTGCCACTTCATGTGGAGCATAACGTGACAATTGAGCGAACTTGTCATGGTACTCAGCCACTGTCATAGAGCCTTGCTTGAGGGATCTGAACTCCTCTTGCTTCAACTCCATCATACCTTCTGGAATGTGGTATGATCTGAATTCCTCTCTGAATTCCTGCCAACTGATCCCAGGAGCACCCTCAGGGCGTCCGTATTGGAAGGACTCCCACCAATCTTGGGCTGCTCCTTGCAACTGTCCAGAGGCATATAACACCTTTTCGGTGTCGTTGCACTGTGCTATGTTTAGCTGCTTTTCCACAGCTCGGAGATAGTCATCTGCATCCAAAGGGTCAGATGCGTGGGTGAAGACGGGAGGTCTTCCCTTCATGAACTCTCCTCGCTTGTCCCTCACATGGACTGGAGGTAGAGCTCCAACGGGTTCGTTGTCCAGGCGATGCATCATAGCTTGCATCAACTGTGCCTGCATTCCCATCAGTTGTTCCATTGATACAGCAGGGACAATAGGTGGTGGTGTTGGCGGCGGTGGTGGCGGATTGACAGGAACTCCACGTCCACGTCCACGTCCATGTCCACGACCACGAACTCTAGCACCCCTGCTGTCCATCTGTTTTTCAGCAAAGATGTAGGATTTAGTGACTTTGTAAAGCATATAACATGTCTGTGTCAAACTGAAATTTTCTGTGCATGATTTTTACAACAACAGTGCAGTAAACAGTTCATATCTCAAGTTCTGAAACTCAAACGGAAATTCTGCTTATATGACTGGAAAGGTCAGAGAGTTTTCCACAACTTTCGTGTTCACAAGATTTTCAAATTCCGTATCTTTATTTGCCAAAAACTCAAAACAACAAGATCTGTTCAGGTTCACAGTCTGCGCTGAAAGACTGACTTGCAACAGCAAAAGCTCTTAGCTTAGAACAGGTATGGGGTTGGTTCAGGTGGCGTTGGAAAGATACAGAAGTCTACTTTCTGGTGTGAGAGTTCCATCAACATTGACTTTACTGATTTAGAGATGTAGAGCAAAGAACAGAGACTGCTTCAGAAAAACAGCACAGAAGAAGAGAGATAAGATCAACCCACTGATATATTAACAAACATTATCCTAATGTTTAAACCTGTGAGACTTGTGGACAGGCCCACCATCTCTCACACTAACAATCAACCAAAGATCCAAATCAAACAAATTTCGTCAACATAAACATTAAGACATCAAGTTCAAAGATCACCAAACTAAACAGACTCGCACTACTACGCTTATTACAAAGGGGAAAGACTTCAACATCTATGGAGCTTCATCTGTCATGATGTGGTTGGGTGGCTTCTTCTCATACATCGGGCCATGTTCAGCTGGGCCCTCAGATCATCTATCATCTTCTGGAATCGAGCCACTGACTGCTGCTCGCCATGCAACTCCTCCTGTAACCTCTCATTGACCCCTTGGAGCTCATTGAGGTGCCTGACGGTAGTGTCCAGGGTAGAGCCAGGGTCAAGGGGGTTCTGGATCGACCAAGTGTTGAACCTGGTGTCAAATCGGGCAGGAACCTGTAAGCATCATTTTGCATGGCAGTGTAACGCCTCCCATGGTAGTAGATGTAGGCGTTCTCCGCAGCATTCTCCATGCTGTCCTTGTCAATAGCCCTCCTGGCTATGTGACCATGGACAGTCTCCACCTTCAGACTGTCATGAGCCTCATTCCAGACAGAGACTACCACCTGAGCCTTCCAGTAGCTAGCTTCCTGAGGATGTGAGAACTCAGAAACTAGATACCTTACTGAGGTATCCATCTCTGGGTAGTACTCCTCCAACACCTTCAGCAGCAGGTTGTGGAAGTAAGCCGCTGGAGCAGGGTACTTGTAGTACTGCTCCTCAGTCCATCCAGGCTGCTCATCCTCTGGTGGAGTCGCCAGAGCAGGTGCTGGTGCTGGTGAGAGAAGTGGTGCATGAGTCGGTGTAGGCAGAGGCGACAGTGTAGCAGCTGGTGTAGGAGCTGGTGAAGCAACCGGTGTAGGAGCTGGGGGTGGGGCTGGTGCTGCAAGGTGGACGTCCATCCACTCCTGCTCGTCCTCCGTGTTGACGTCCTCCACCAACACGTGCTCCTCCTCCGGGTCCTCCTCGGTCTCAGTCACCATCTCATCATCTGAGATGTCCACCACTGGCTGAGAGGTCTGGGAAGTGAACTGAGCCAAGCAGCTGCTCGTGCTCAGACGGCGAGACCTCGTGACAGGCGGCATCTACAGAATTTTTATTTAAACTCAATTAGAACAACATTTTAAATAATGGAATAAAGACATAGAAGCATATAGATTTTGTAAATAACAAGAGCAAGATGGAAAGCAGTAAAATATAGAAGCAAAGGATCCTAAAACGACCATTGCTACCTAGGCTTGCGTCCTACAGTCAACTCAAGCTTTGATACCAATTTGTCACACCCAAATTTCAAGGACGAAATAGGATGCATAACATTATGTGTGCCCAGGAATAAACCACACATAAGTCCACAAATTACAGAGTACCATCACAGAGTTTAGTACATATCGAACATATATCCATTACAAGAGTAAATAAAACAAGTAAAATTAACTAGCTCTTGTGGCTCCATTCCACAGGGAAAGGTCAACTGGTTGACCAAGCCTAGAAGTCTTCAGGGAACTCTTCATAGCCTTCTGCTTCTGTTACCCATCCGGGATTTTTATCCAAAATTGAAAAGAAAACAAGCGTGAGTACACTCGTACTCAGCAGTATAACATGGGGTTATGAAGCTCAACAGGCTTAGACTGGCTTACTGCATTTAGCACTTTTAGTTGGTCAAAGTTTTATTAGCAAGTATCATCAGGTTATGCTTAAGCCCCAAGTTATCCCACTTATACCACTGCCAAAGTTTAAAGAATCATAACCATCATCATAAAAGTGGTGACAACAGGAACATAAATGTTGGTCAAGTTAATTATTTAATCCGTCGGTTTTCCGGGCCGCTCGTGACCGTGAGCACGGCTGATATATCAGTTTTAACACTCTGCAGAGGTTGTGCAACTTTACCCGTGAGTCGTGATGCCCCGATTGCCCGGGTTAATTACTCCCATAACACTGCCAAGGTGAGTGGGCGGGGTTCACTATGAAACTTTTCATAGTATCTCGTCTAACAAGATTAGGGCCGCTAGGATTGGCAAGGGGTGATAGAGCTCCCCTTCCGAGTAGCATAACGACCCGCAGCCTACGCTCAAACTCGGACAGAGGCCGCACTATAACCAGCTCGGCAAGAGCCTAATGCGCCCTTTCGGGTAACCGCTAACGAGCTAGAAAAGATCCTACTACTAAGTTAAAGCCAGAGCCATGTAGCTCCCACGGAAGCACTGTCAGTCCCAGCTTTTGCCAACAGTGAGTTATTAAAAGGGTTATGTTCCAATTGCCATAACAAGACCACCAATTCATTCATAGCATTTTAACCTTTGGCAGGGATCAAGTATTCGTTTATGTAAAGCACTAGCCATCTATCCATATGCATAACCCATAGGAATCAAGGTAAAGGGTTTCAACTCTAGGGAATTAACTACGGGTATCAAATTAACACATGCACATGAAATGATATTTATAGTGAATGGGATAACAAGGAAAGTCCCATGCTATACTTGCCTTGGTTCTCAAAGTCCTGCTGGTCAAAACACTCCTGATCAACGAACTCTTGATCACCAACAAACTCCTCACTGCCTGAACTCGATCACGACAATGCAACAACACGCATTCCAATTGCATACATACAAAGCAAACACAACTAATATTAGAACAGTACACCAATAACAATAAACAGAATTAAAAGGTTTATAAAAAGATACTACGCATTGCTACGATCATTTCAACACGAATTTCACGAAAATCGGATTTAAAACGCAAAAGATATGAATTTAACTGGTTCTCTAGGAGCATTTTTAGTATTTGAATTATCATGGAAAATAAATAATTCAAACATGAACAACAGATGTTTTAAAATGTAGAGAATTTCATTACGAACCTAACGCAACTCGAATCGTCCAAATCGGAGTTAAAATGAAGACTTTATAAACAATTTAATGCAGTGGCAAAACTGTAAATAGGAAATTTCCATTTTTAGATTAAACCGAGAAAGAATACGTGTCTTGACTGGGAAAACGTATTCTCGGAAATGCGCCAGCACTGCGACGCGGGGTCGGCAGAGTTGCCACGCGGCGGCTCGGGATAGGGCGGTCCACGGCACAGTGCGTGCTCCCGAGCAAGCGCTGCGGTCCACCGGTCCACCGTGGACCGGGGTTCATACCCCTTCGGGGTTCTAATCCTGACCGCAGATCGGGAAATGGACGGCTCAGGGCAGATCCGAGGGAGAGAGAGGGGAATCGGCGGCCGGAGCAGAGAACTGCGCGGCGGCGCCGTGGCTCCCGAGCGCCGGGCTCGCCGGAGTTCCACCGGAAAGGCTCGTCCGGCGTCCATTTCGAACGCCGATGGCATGGGAAGAGAGAGGGGGACGAGGCGAAACCCGTGGTGTGCTCGGTTGAACGCGGGGAGGCAAGCAGCGACGGCGCCATGGATCCCGGCGGCTCTGGCTCGCCGGCGAGCGCGGAGAGGACTCTTCCGAGTGTCGCAAGTTCAACCAATTGCACAGGAATAAACTACACGCTCGTGCGAGTGTAACAGAGAGCCCAAAAGGAGCGGAGCTACGCCGGAACAGGGAGGTCCGCGGCGGCGCCATGACCGAACGCGATCTGTGCGTGCGGGCAGGTCAAGTCAGTGCCGTAGAGATCAAATTGAAGGCCTAGGGACGTGCGGTGTGTCAATGCGGTGCTCGTGAGGTGCTCGGACGCGGCTGAACGCTACTAGAGTCGGCTCACCACGACGGCGCCATTGCCGATGATCTCGGTGTGCAGTGGAGCAGCGCATACAGGGTCTAATTGACCGAATTAAGCGGACGGGGAGGTAGAGGGGGCGATGGCGAAGCTCACCGAGGTGGTTTGGAAGATGGAGGTGGTTCGGTGCGGCGTGTCGACGTGGAACAGCGGTCGGCGTCGCGGCGGTGTCCGAGAGCTCCGCGTCCACGGCGTCGGGTGTTCTGCGGCCAAGGGCGGAACACAGAGAGAGAGGTTAGGCCGGGAGCTTCACGGGGAGTTTGCGGTCTCGGAACGGCACTCACCCAGACGAATTAAGCTCCGGTGACGCTTCTCCGCGGCAACGACGACGGCGGCGGCGTTCGGCGGAAAGTGAGAGCTCAGAGAGGAAAGGGGGAACAGACGCACGGCATTCCGCTTTATAGCGAGAGAGAGAGCGTGCGGTTGCTGGCGGATTCAAGGGCGAGATGCGGGGAGTGGGAGCGGGGCAGACGTCATGCGGCGGTTGTCGTCCGCGGCGCGTTTGCGCGCGTCCAATTTCCGCGGAAGGTGGAAGACGACTGCCAACTGGGGCCAAGCCGCAGAGAGAGGGGAGAGGATGGGAGACGTGGGCGGTTGCCGTGCTCCACGCATCCACGCGCGTTCTCGAGCGAGCCGGCAGGAGCGCGAGTCGCGGCGGTTTCGGTGGCGGCGTTCGCCTCCGAGAACGGCGGGAGGTGGGGGATGGTGCTGACGGGTGGGTCCGGTCGGCAGAGAGAGGAAGGGGGAGAAGAGAGAGGGAGAATCGGCGCCGACAGTCGGGTCCCACTGGTCAGAGAGAGAGAAGGAGAGCAGAGAGAAAGAAACGGCGCCGACATGTGGTCCCCACGGTGTCAGTGATAGGAGGGGAGAGGGAAGGGAGAGGTGGCCGGATGGGCCGGCCTCTGCTGGGCCGCGCCGAAGAAGAAAGAGGGAGTGGAGTGGGCTGGTTTCAGAAAGTGAGAGAGAGATCAAGCCCATTCCCTTTTTCTTTTTATTTCCTTTTTATTTCTCTTTTCCAATTTCATTTCAAAAACAAATTTGAAACCATATGCAAAGTGAGTTTTGTAAATTCAAACAAGCAAGGAAAATATGCAACTGCATGAATGCATCAACAAGTTTCTAAACTAAAATAGGTTTTATTTGCAAGAATTTTAGTAATCCACTAAATGAAATGCTCACACAATTCCATAATTAAATCATTTTCTATTATTTGAAATTCAAAGCAAAATTTGGGTGTTACATCGATGCAGCCCTATTCGTCGAAGATTCACCGAAATCTACTCTACTCCTACTCCTAGGGTTTTGGGTCCGTGACCGAAGGGTTTATGTTTGATTTGATTGGATGTCCTATAATACCTCGACTTATGCTATTTATAGACCATAGCATATACCCTAACCGACCATTCTAAAAATAAGGAAACAAAAGATAGCTTGGGCTTCTTTCCTTTCAACAAAGCCTGACGTGTACATACTGTTACACCTGGCCGAAAAATCATCTTGTCATGATCTCTCTGATTAGTTACCTTAGCCGATCCTTTGGGTCCACCCAAACGCAAATGGTGCTTCTTAAGTCCTGCCACGAGGTCCCATATGTGCATATCCGGATGCGCCAAAATACGATGTCAACAATATCAAATTAGTATCATTAGATTTATCACACTAGTACACAAGACTACTATGCAGGCGGTTCTGAACCCATTTTCACTGCATTTTTTAGAACCGTCTACACTGGGGGCCAGTGAAAATGGGAGCACAATATAGACAGTTTCTTAAGAATCGCTAGTGGAAATCAATTTCCACATCGGTAAAATGGTTGTCGAGAAATTGGGTTTTTTAAATAGAAAAAAAATTGTGGGATAGGCCCACTAGTAATCCACAAGCCCATCGCTGTCGCAAGTCGCACATTTTTTCGCATGCTACGCGGCCACGGGGATTCGGACCCGCAACCTCACCCTCTCGCGTACCCCCTCTATCACTCCACTCATAACTCACTTTTGTCTAGATTCCGTTTTAGTTCCCACATATTATACTAAACTGAGTGTAAATTGATTGTTTGAGCCACTAAACGAATTCAAATGAAAAAGTTGACAACTACAAAGTTTAATAACTTTTCAGGATATACAACTTTTATTTATGAAGTTTTTCCATCTAAGGTCATTTACAAACATTTGAATTCGAAATTTAACAAATTCGAACGTAGGTTTTGATGATAAGATGATTTCAAATGAAAAAGTTATCAACTACAAAGTTTCATAACTTTTCGAGATCTACATCTTTCATTGTGGTTGTTACCCAATCCGATGTTGTTTGAAAAAACTCAAAAAATCAGGGTCCAATATTTCTACAGGTGGATTGCTACCGCCTATTTTTACAGGAAAAAGAAAACCGTCTGTAGAAATCAAGTATTTCTAGAGATGGATTTCTTAAGAAAAACACCTGTAGAAGTCGATTTCTAGTGGCGGTTTAGAACCATTTGATTTCTACTAACGCACGATAAGAGAAACCGTCTGTACAAATTACTGCACACCATCGGGGTAGAGCTATCACTACTACAAAATATATTTTTCGTAGCGGTCGATTTGGTTTCCCGTGGCGAGCAAACCGGTCCGCCGCCGGAGAAAGGTCAACATAAATCGAGTATTCCCGCAACGGGCCGTTTTTCCCGCTGCGGTTAATCATTCAATAAAAACAAAAAAAAAGAAAAAAAACCCTAGATAGGCCCGTCGAGCCCATCCACGGCCCGACGAGCCCATCCAGAGTTGCCGCCGCTAGGTGCTCTCTGCGCCAGATCCCGCAGCCGCAGATCCCACCTTCGCCCTCGCCGGATCCGCAAGGTGGACGCCGGATCCGCAAGGAGGACGTCTGGACGCCGTGGCGGTCCGCGCCGCCGTGGGGTCCGCCCCGCCGTGGTGGTTTGTGTCGCCGCGTGGTGGCCGGTCCAGCCGCCGTGGGGGTCTGCCCCGCCGTGGTGGTCCGCGCCGCCGCGTGGTGGTCCGCTCTGTGGGGTCCGCGCCATTGTCGGGGTCCGCCACGCCGTGGGGGTCCGCGCCGCCGCGTGCACGCCCCGTGGTGGGACTCCCGTGAGGATGTGAGAGGGAGAGAGGGAGGCAAACCCTAGATTGCGAGAGCGAGGCCAGGCTGAGAGAGGGAGGCCGCTCGGGAGGGAGAGAAAGAAGTGGCGGATGAGGTACCAAACCCTAACTCGTCATATATATAGTAGAGCTTGTTAATTGGGCCGGATTGAGCCTCGCCTGGCCTATTTGGGCTACAACATTTACTGCAGCGGACACCTTGAAATGTCGTATTTACCGTAACGGGACCTTAAGATGCCCACTGCGGTAAATCGAGTTACCGCAGCGGGCAACTGTGGCCATCACGGTAAGTTTTTTCGTTCCATTGCGGTAAATGGTGGCGATTTACTACAACGGGCTAAAAAAACATCCGCTGCAGAGGCCTTTTGGGCAACGCTACGGTTATTCAATTTTGGAGTAGTGTATTTTGTACTAGTGTCATAGAACATATTTTCACATGGTGTTCATTTTAAGTTATAGATGTTGTTATATTTTTTTTATAAAGTTAGTCAAAGTTAAAAAAGTTTAACAGACATAGATTCTAGAAATTGTTCATGAATTCTAGAAATTTATTCTTTCAGGCATGGAGCGAGTAGATCGATTGACACAAAAAAAACCCTTCATGATTTAATATGAAGAAAATAAAAAAATTGAAACCAATAAACTTAACTCTTCATGGTTTTATAGGGTAATTAAGGTATAAGTATGGATTCGATATGATTCAATAGATCCTAAAAGAATCATTGCGGAACATTGAGAGAGGTGCGTGCATAGTGTTGGTGCGTACTGACCGGTGTGGCATGCAGGAATGTAATGCCAGCCCACGTCCTCTTTCCTCTTCGGGAAAGATGGTTTTTCTCCCAGTCGGCCTTGTTATTAGGGCAAGAAATGGACGAACCGGAGCGTGCCAGAGAGCTGGAGCTCTGCTCACAGCAGCCTCACAAGCTCGATCATCGCTCCGACGTCCAGTCGTTTCGTTTCATTATTAGGTTCGTACCACCAGCCAGCTAGCTACAATTGTTAGTTGCCTCTATCTATATGTATGCTGAGAACATATGCATGCATGTTTATATATATACGTTAACAGCCTGTACATGTACGTGATAACAACGGGAATAACAACTTCTCTCAAAAAAAAAACAACGGGAATAACAAGCTTGCATCCAATCATCTAAACTTGCTTCACATGCATGCATGCACAATATTTGTTACGACTAGTCCTTAATTATCATGTACGGCTAGCAGTACTTATATATACATGACCATCCCGCAAATTTAATGAACCGCAGATTTTGCCAGTTGAAAATGATACACGAAAGCCGGATTTTATTTGATGCACTAAATTAAATATATACATATACATACACATAAACATACACATACACATACACATACAGCGGCCGGAACGGAACGATTTCTTATATTCAATTTATATATATTCTGCAGTTGCACTACGACACGTACATGACCAGTTCTTGGAAACACAAAACACATGGATGGAGAGAAGGAGAGGCCATAAACAAAAACGCTTTAAGATCGAGTATATGCAATAAAGATGTCTAAAATGGCTATATATGGTTAGGCAGGAGCACGATAACAGGCCTCTGGCGATCAGTGGTATTGGCATTTTGCCCCTGCTGCCATCTCTCTCGCTGGCTCGCTCCTCTCCTCTTTTTCTCTCCACTGCAACAGTACCACCTGCAGCCAAGGTTCCGATCCCATCATATCACTGCACACCCACCGTCCATTCTTTCCCCGCATTCAGCCTGCACGGCCGTCCACTACTATAGAAACGGCAATCACGTCGACAGTGATGCCCCTTCACTGTTGGTTCTTCCTCTAACAGGCCCCTAATTATTGGGGGTAGGGGCTGAACAGGCAGTGAAACACCACATCACTGCCGGTTCGTAGCTTGAACCGGCAGTGATGACTCTCGGCCCTATCACTGCCGGTTCAAGCCACCAACCGGCAGTGATTTGATGTTTCACTGTCGGTTCGTGGCTGGAACCGGCAGTGAAACGTTGTACAATATAAGGCACGCGAGCTCCTCTCCCTCTTCTACCCCAACAGTGAAGAATAGTGCGTGAGGAGCTCCATCTCTCCATTGTTGCGGCTGGTGAATTTCTTGATCTCCATTGTTAGCTCCTCTTTACTCTTGGATCCTCATGTCTTCTTGCTCTTGGTTAATAACAAGCATAATTCTTTAGAATTGTTGGTTTACATTGTGTCAATTTGTGTTAGAGCTATGCTCGTTTTCATGATCAAGAACAGGGATGTTGTAATTTGTGTCAATTTTTTTGTAGCTTTTAGATCCAAAATTATTTAGAAAAATTGTAGCACTTTGTTTTTATTGGGTAATTATTGTATAATCATTGAGTAGCTAGGTTCGAAAGATTCGTCTCGAAAATTATGGATAAAAATTGTAATTAGTTATATTTATTATTTACATTTAATATTCAATACATGCATGAAAGATTTGATGGGATGTGGAATAGATTCGGTATTTATTACTTAGATTTAATACTCCATGCATGCATTTAATACTTACATTTAATACTCCATGCTTCCATTGTTATCTATTTGTTCTCTTTATTTTTATAGCGCGACCAAATTCAAATTATATCGAAGAATATTGTTCAAAAATACTTCTATTAATATGTTCTTATGTTTCCTCTGCTCTGCCCTTCTTATTTTATCAGTGCAAATATGGCTCGAGGGTGGATGTACGATCTGTCACATACAGACCCACGGTACTTGACGGGCATCGACGATTTCATCAAGCGAGCTAGAGTCAATGCTGAGGACTCACATCTTGTATTCTGTCCATGCAAAGACTGCAAGAATACGAGAAAATGGGGCGACGTGGAGCATATACGTTTGCACTTGATCACAAGGGTTTCATGAGAAACTACACGATTTGGACTTTACATGGGGAGGTTGGTCAAAATGTTAATGATGATGTGCTCATGCCTAGTGTAGCATTACTGCATGTTCATGATTACACAGAAGATGTGCCTACCAATGATGATGTGTTTGTGAATACATTAGCTGACGACACTGAGGAAAATGATGGTATTTCACAGCTTCTACATGATGTGCATGGGGGATTCCTTAGTGCTTTACAGTTGAAAAAACTGGAGATGATGAGAAAGGATACAAAAACACCATTGTTTCTGGGCTGCCCAATAAGCAAACTGGAAGCCAACATCATACTATTAGAGTTCAAATCAACGAATGGGTTGAGTGATAAAGGTTTCGATAACTTGTTAGTTATACTACATAAACTGTTCCCGGAGGCCGAGTTAGCAGAAAAGACTTACCTTGCGAAGCAAATGATTTGCCCAATTGGCCTCGAGGTTGAGAAAATCCACGCGTGTTCCAATGACTGTATATTGTACCGTGGAGAGAAATACAAAGCCTTGGATGTATGTCCCAAGTGTAAAACTCCCCGATACAAGCAAGGGCCATCAAATGATGGAAACAAGACCAGAGGAGGGCTAGTAAAGTCCGTGTGGTATTTTCCTATAGCTCCACGAGTGCATAGGTTGTTTGCAAATGAGAAGTCAGCTAAGCTGTTGCGTTGGCACGGCGAAGAGCGAAAGAAAGATTCAATGATGAGACACCCCGCCGATGGGTCGGACTGGAGGACTATCAACACTATGTTCTATAAGAACATCGGTGGAGAGGTAAGACATCTGTGGTTTGCTTTGAGCACGGATGGGATGAACCCGTTTGACCAGGTGAGAACCAATCATAGCACTTGGCCAGTGACACTATGTATATACAACCTTCCACCCTGGTTTTGTATGAAACGGTCATACGTCTAGATGCCATTACTAATCCAAGGACCAAAACAACCTGGTAATGATATTGATGTGCTTCTAGAACCAGTGATCGATGAACTACTACAGATGTGGGAGACGAGTGTGAAGGATGTTTGGGATGAGTACAAGAAAGAACATGTCACGGTAAAGGATGTACTTATCGCTACAATCACCGACCTACCAGGGCGAGGTTCCTTGTCTGGAGAGAAGACAAAAGGATACACTGGGTGTGTCGAGTGCTTGGATGAGACTGATGCTACACATCTACTAGAAAACAGGAAGATGGTCTACATGGGACACCATAGGTTCTTACGTCGTGATCACCCTTACCGTAGGAATACAAAAGATTTTTAATAGGACTACTGAGAAACGTGGACCTCCAAAGTATCGAGACGGGAAACAGATGCTTCAATAACTAAGCAAACTCACAAATGTTGTCCTTGGGAAGGGGGACAGGGCAGTAGCAGCGCCAACCGATAGTATCTGGAAGAAAAAATCAATCTTCTAGAAACTACCTTATTGGCCACTTTTGAGTGTACGTCACTGTCTTGATCCAATGCACATAACTAAAAACGTGTGCGGTAACACACTTAACACGTTGATTAACACCGGGGGAACAAGCAAGGATTCTCTCGTGACACGCTTGGACATGCAACACCTGGGCCTCAGGAAGGAGTTACACCCAGTAACTCTTGAGAATGGCCACTTGAAACTTCCGGTGGCATCATGGACACTGAAAAAGGAGGAAAAAGAAATGCTTATTTCTTTCTTCAATGATCTCAAAGTATCGAGTGGCTACTGTGGGAACCCGAAGAGGCTAGTTAACATGAGAGAATTTAAGTTTAACTATGGTTCTATGAAGGCCCATGACTTATATGACCTAGAGAGATAGGTAGTGTCTTTCATCCTTATATGTCATCCTTGTATATATATAGAGATAGAAAGATATGCTTGTATATATGATTCACTTATGCTTGTGGAGATGCATGACTTACCCATAGAAATAGATAGAGAGAGAGAGATATAGACAGATAGAGAGAAAGATAGCTTTGTATATATGATTTTAGCACATCTCTCAGTTCGATCAACTAGGGGAGCCGGTGGAGCCACTTAAAGCATTGGGCCCATACAAGAGTACCATCGGGGCACTTGTAAGGGACTTCATCCCGATCAAATACAGGAAGTGGAATGGAAGTGAGCAAGACCCGTGGAGGTTTCCAGAAGTTGAGAAGGAACTAGTTTGGAACAAGCTCAGAGGGTATTTCACTTTCCCTAATGATTGTGATGAAGCGACAGTCAAAAGAGGGCCAAGGAAATCATGAGTCACTCCTTCAAGAATTTCAAGGGAAAGTTGTACAAGCTCATCAAGGAGGAAAAAGAATCGAATTTTGCGGGAGGTGAATTCAGCAAGCAGAGGGACTTCTGGGAGGAGTTCAAGGCTTACAAGCTATCCGATGAGGCCAAGGCATCAAGCGAAAGAAACAAAGCAAACTCGCTTAGGTCAAATAATCCTCACCGCCTAGGATCACGTGGGTACGTAAGGAAGATTCCGGATTGGGATGCCCAAGTCGAAGCACTAGAGCAGAGCGGCGTTACGCCTCAGACAAGCGATTGGCAGCCCAGATCAGTGAACTACCTATTCGCAAGGGGGGCACAATACAATCCTGACGGGAGCCTTTCCGGCAGGCCTGAACCCGTCACCGATCTCCTCCAGAAGATTTCCACGATCACTAAGGAAGTGCATAGAGGGGACCGCAGGTCGGATAGAGAAAATGACGTGCTCACGCAAGCACTTGGAAACAAGGAGCACCCCAGTCGCACTAGAGGAGCCGGGGTAATTCCTTGGGAGAAAGCATTTGAAAGTGAATTCGCTTCCTATAGGAGCCGGGCAAGGGCTAGAACGCAAAGAGAAGAGGAGTTCCAAAGGATGCGACGGGAGCTAGAACAGAGCATTGAAGCACGGATAGCTGCTCAAGTGGCGAGCGCTATGCAATCCATGTGTTAGAGTCAAGGGCCGCATGCAATCCCGACTTTGAATAGCCCAGTGTCCGGCAAGGGCCGCAGTAGCTGTGGCTCAACCCCTATGCCTGACGATGAAGAGGTCAATGCTCCTCATCTGGTGGACGACATCAAAGAACCTGTGAATGTCAGGTTGTACATCCGACAGCAGTGGACCAAAGACAAGGTGGCGATCGGACAAGCATTTCCTAAAGGAGAGAACATCATTCATGGCAAGCCAGTGCCACTCGGGTATGCCAGGGTCAGCATTGATAAGATATTGGACAAGAAGTACAATAAGATACATATTGATTTCCCAGTGGAGGAAGATAGGTCGCGTCTAGTTCACAACTTGGGCACTCATGTCTCCTGGTGCAAACGCTTCATCAAGCTAGATAACCAGCCATCTTCGGATGATGATGATGACAGTGAATCATCCCGGTCGCCTCCGCCAAGAGGTTTCTCTCCTCGTCAAGATCCACCGACACCTCCTCCACCGCCAAAGGAGAAGACTCCTTCTCCACCGCCAAAGGAGAAGACTCCTCCTCCTCCTCCACTAGCTTCAAAGTCCTCAGGACTGGGATCTCGACGGCCTAGCTCTAGATCAGGTTCGACTTCGCAACAGAGGAGGTCATCAGCTTCAGTTGGTAAAGATCCCAAGATGATTAGTAAAAGGCGGCAGCCAGTGCCGACTAAGGACGATATTCTATGAGCTCAGATTGCAGAAAAGGCCGCAAAACTTGCCTTGTATGAACGATTGGCTTATATACCTGAGAAACAGAGCCAATTTGAAAGGCAAAGCAAAAATCCGGGTAACCAAGAAAGAGCTAGAGAAATACACACCTTTCAGCAGCTAGAGATACAAAACTTGGCCACAGACCTGGATATAAGCATGGAGGATGCCGAGAATCTCTATTTTGAAAAAACCGAATTTGAAAAGGCCGAAGTTGCATACAAGTTTGAACTAGGCAAGCCTATGGCCGCCAGCCAAGAAGAGTATAGAAATTTGCCAACAAATATGCGACAATTGCATGATTATTACATCATAGATAGTAACAACAGTAAAGACAAGAATGCAAACTTTCAAGTATGCATCCCTCTATGTTTTATTTTTAATCATCCTGAAGAAGTTGTGCATACTATTCATTATGAAGACCTCTTTCAACTCTTTCAACGACGATCGCTGGATGTGCAGATTATGATGTTATGGACTATGTAAGTATCATACTCTAACAACGTTATAATAAACTACGTGATCTGCATTTGAATATATCCATGCATGTTTATTTTGCAGGTCTGTAGCAAAATTTTGCCTTCAAAAATGAAATAGAAATTTTGACTTCTTGGACCCCATCTATGTAAATGAGACAACATGCAAAGCCGGTCTCCAAGATCCGTATGTCTCAGCGAGTTTGAAGATAGAGTTTGAAAGAATGTTCTCAGTCGGCAAAACAAACGCACTGCTAACCTACAATTGTGAGTATGTGTTCTAGACCCTTACTTAAGTGTTTTTTTCTTGATATATCATTCAATAACATGAACTTTGTGATTGCAGCAACCATTACGTCCTCGTAGATATAAGTCTTAAAAATTCAACTATCGAGGTGTGAGACTCAAAAAAGAAGCCACTTAAACTTATCGAACCCCTAGTCAAAGTGCTAAATATGTAAGTGAACCCAATATCACCACACTTTTCAATCACATATGATATTGTAATTAATAATGTCCTGAGCCTTCACACTTCATTTACATTGTCACATAGAATGAAGGCGTTACCTGATTGGAGAAATGTGGAGCCTAAGATGCAAAAGAAATGGAGAGAACCATTCAGAGTGGAGTATATGAAGAAGGTCAAGGCCCTAGATCAACCAATGGGGAACAACGAATGCGGGTTCTATGTGATGTGGGCAATGCTTTGCTACTTTGGCGCAAAACTAGGAATAGGAGATGGCATGGTACGTACGCGTCGTATTTTAATTCTATTGTTTTGTCTTATGTATGTGCATCTCAATATCATCTTGTATCAATTTACAGCGCAAAGATCAGGGTCACAATAGGTTGGTGGATTTTGAGATAAGAGGATTTCAAGAAGAGATAGCAGCTCTTATTCTGGACGATATAGTGTATAGAAAAGGATGTCTATCCATTGTGAAGAGTAAGGACTTCAAGAAGAACTATGGAAAAGACGGCCTCGAAAGGCTATTGTAATGCGACAATTAATTTGTTTGGATGTTTTGTAATAATTATTATAAATGTGTGATGGGTTTGTATTGTCGCTAGTCCACAATCACCTTCAATTCACATCGATATCAAATGGTTCGATAGCAAACACCTCCACGATCTCCCACCCCACCACCTCTACCATAAACCCTAAATCAGAAACCTCAAATGAAAATAAAACAATTAAAAAAATACAATTTTTAAAAATAATATCACTGCCGGTTTGGCATAACCGGCAGTGATGGCATGAGCTCATCACTGCCGATTTGCTAGTGTCGGTTCAAAAACCGCCATTGAAGAGGGGTTTTGAACCGACACTGTTTGCCGTTTCTGTAGTAGTGGTCGGCTATTAAACCCGGCCCCCTCACGCTGGACGCAGCATCAGTGAGGGATCGGAGCAACGAATAGTAGGAGTATATATAGAGCTCACTTTCCTAGCTAGATCGTGCTAATTTGCAACTCAAGAAACGAGAGGGCCGGGAACAAGCAGGTAGGGTGGTCTCGCTTTTCGATCTAGCTAGGGTATATAGTTACATGCTAAATTTCATCTTATGATCCCGTACGTATGTAGTTTCAGCGCTAGCTCATTGAAAGAACACAACTGGCATTTCGTCCCCTTTTCTGATCTTGATCGAGTTCGAGTTCTCTTGCAAGGTACGTAATAAACCATGCCCGGCCGGCTTCTACTGCTTTATTTGTCTACACTCTTGATATTTCTGTTTTCGTGCTTTTATAAGTCAGGTTGGGTTGGGGGATTTTTTTTGCACGGGCGCTGAATAACTGAAACCAACAGTAAAAATTAGACCCCACCGCCGATACTAGTGTCACATGCATATGCATGTTTATATGCTAACAGCCCGTACATGTGATAACAACGGGAATAACAAGCATCCATCCATTCATAATAGCTTGCTTCACATGCATGCCCAATATTTGTTACGACTAATCCTTATCACGTACTACTAGCAGTACTTATTAACACTGGAACATATATAGTACCATGCATGGCATGACCATCCCGCCGCAAAATAAACGGCAGATTTTGCCAAGTTGAAAATGATACACGGCAAATTAAGCCGGATTTTATTTGATGCACTAAATATATACATACAGCAGCCGGAACGGAACGGATTTGTTATATTCAGTTTTTGTATATATTCTGTATATAGTTGCACTACACATGACCAGTTCTTCGACACACAAAACACACGGAGAGAAAAAGGAGAGGCACTTGGCGTTCAGTGGTATTGGCCTTAATTTTGCCCCGCCGGCCTGCGCTGTAGTGCTGTGCCATCTATCCCATCTCTCTCTCTCTCTCTCATTCCTCTCCCTCTTTTTCTCTCCCCTGCTGCACCTGCAGCCAAGCTCACTCCCACCATCCGTTCTTTCCCTGCGGGGCATTCAGCCTGCCCTGCCGGCCGGCTATTAAACCCCCTCTCACGCTCGATGCAGCAAGGAGGGAATCGGAGCAACGAAAGTAGGAGTAGAACTCACTTTCCTAGCTAGTAGATCGCGCTTTGCAACTCCAAGAAACAAGCAGCAGAGGGCCGGGAACAAGGTACGGTGGTCTCGCTTTTCGATCTAGGTAGCTATAGTGTATCTCTTTTTAGTTACAGCCGTATTTCTTTCTGCATCAGTTCTGTGATTCATCTTATGATCCGGTACGTATGTAGTTTCAGCTAGCTCATTGAAAGAACAACTCCGGTACTACAGCCTGTCGTCCCCTTTTCTGATCTTGATCGAGTTCCAGTTCTTATTGCAAGGTAATAAACCATGCCCGGCTTCTTCTGCTTTATTTGTAGTCTACACTCTTGATTTCCGTTTTCCTGCTTTACGTATGTATATATATGTATCTGTGCCTTCTTTAATTTTCCTGCGTTACTAGCTTTGCAAGAGGTTTCAACTTTTTTGCTTGTGTGATGAGTTTTCTCTAGCTAGTAGCTAGTAGCTGCTAGTAGCACGCAGCAGCTCGATGATTATATCTTTAATCTTAATTTCATACATGGGTGAGGAGGGAAAGGAAAAGGAAAGAAGCTATATATGATGCAGTCACACACACACACACACACATATATCCAGCTCCTGGACGACGATGCTGCCGTCCGATCCTTTGCTTCATGATATAATCTAGTTTACGTACGTCGTACCGTGCCCATACTTATATATATTAATTCTAAAGGTTGCTAGATTAGTTTACCTTGCTCTTCATGATATGATATATAAATAAAGAATCACATGCACCCCATGAAATTGTTCAGATAATAATAAAACTTAAGTTCTTGCATGCTCTATTGAGAAATAACATTACACTTTGTTTGTCTGCTTTAATTTCAGCATGGGGAGGGGGAGGACTGAGAACAGCACGAGCCGGCAGGTCACCTTGTGCAACGGCGGCCTACTCAAGAAGGCGTATGAGCTCTCTGCTCCTGTCGTCCTCAACGCAGTGCTGGCTCTCACTGCCGTCTTCTCCAGCCGCGGCCGCCTCCACGAGTGCGCCAACAACAGGAACAGGTGCGTCAGTCGTGAACATCCCCATTAATATTTCATGCTCAAATGATCTGTTACGGCCGTTTATGCCGCTGTTAGTTCTCGGAGTAGTTTGCAGTTGTTGCTACGCTAGCTTCTATATATGCTGAGAACATGCATGTCTATACATTTAAAGCACATATATGTATATATGTGATTAACAACGAGAATAACAAGCATATATATAAATTAAACTTGCTTATTAGTGACTAGTTAGTGTTACAAGTTGTCACTACTATATACAAAGACACGCACAAAATCCCTATCAAGACTACTATAGAATTAACGACACTACTATATATATATGCATGCATGACCAAAACCAAACAAGTAAATATTTTGGCAAGAAACAAAATTAATGCTATACGGCAAATTAAGCTGGATTTTGCTGTGCTAATAATTAGCCGGAATGGAGCGGTTTCACTATTACCAGTTCTTGCAGACAGAGAACACCGTTGACAAAAAGGAGAGGCTGTAATTTAAAAGGCTTCAATATAATCAAGATGCTGAGTATATATATGTAAATATAGGGGTCGTTGCTAGCTTGCTATATTTGGGTAAGCAGATAACAGCTGCGGCATCACTGTAGTGCTGGCCTCTTTTGCAGGTGCTGCCCGCCCGGCCCTCTCTCTATCTCTTCACATGATCGCATCCATTCCCTATTCCCTTGCAATAATAGTCGTTGCATTGCTTGGCTACTAGCTAGACCACTGGCCCTAATAGTAGGCTGTGTACTGCATGCGCTAACCCAAAATGTACCCCGGCTCGGCCCTCGTGAAGTGATCAAGTCATGATCAGGTCATAGGGAACAGTTTGAAGCATATATCTATATAGAAGAACTAAATAAGACCAAAAAAACCGAAACACAGTGGACCACGCTGAGTCTGGGTGAAATTTTAGGTCATTCAACACGTATGGAAATATTTCTGTAAGTTTTTGAAAAAAAAAGCCCTACCAAAACCATAGCGACATGGCAAGCGAGGCCGGCCTACTAGAATTTTGATGTGTTTATTTAGCATCAGTTGCCATTTGTGCACAACGCTTATTTGTTAAGTTTTTTCTATAGACATTAGTCTGTCTTTTTTTTGCGTAGATAAATGCATTTTTTGTTTCAAAATATAAGGTGGACATTGGTTTTCTATATATTTATTTATTTATATAATTGTATTGAACACAAATACACAATCAGCACTTGGGGATGGATGGATGTTGTTTGGGTTGTGCTCCAGCTAGCCCAGCGTACCAATTCTCCAACAGGTCGGCCGTGTTGTATCGATTGATTGTGCTTGTCATCATTATCGGTATTTAAAAAAAAAATCAAATGACCTTGGATGTTGACATGATGTATATACAAGTTTTATCTCTAATTAAATGCAGTCTACAATTTTATATTTGACACACTGTTATATGAGATATGCACAAATATTCATTTGTCAATTTCACACTTGTGAAAATTCAAAAGTTAAATATCTCAATGTGATTTATAACTTTGTGGTTCAAAAACTTTTATTTGATATCAATTAGATGCCTACAACGTTTTTTTTTTGACAACCAAAGCCCTGCAACGTTGGGGCAGGATTTTTTTTTAAAAAAATAGTTAGTAAACCATGCGGTACCGCTAGGGACACAGGACACTAATCCGTTCCTTTTTGCCTTACAGATTTTCCAGGCCCATAAGTATGTTGGTCAGTGTTGCCGTAGTTATGGCTGTGGCAGAGACGGCCGGCAGCTCGAGCCCCTATTGGGCTTTTCACTGTGCAGCTGGTAATTTTACACCAGCGAGTCCGTACAGCAGCTTGGAGGTAGTGGCAGCGATCCTGCCCACAAGAGTGGGGTCCTCTCCACTCTTGTTTGCTAGTGAGTCTGCTGCTAGTAGAGAGGGTGTGGAGGTCTACGCACTTGCACAGTGCTGGCGTCTCTCTAGTAGGTCAGTGTGCAAAAGATGCGTTAGTGCCGCTTTCAGATACGCCCAAGAACTCTGTCAGCACGGAGAAGGTGCGATTGTATTCCGTGACAAGTGCACCCTAGCATATTATAACAAGAGGATTGAGCAATTCCCTGATGACCCTTCAATAGGTATAGCTGCGAGCAAACTTGATTGCAGTCAGCTAATAATTCAAGGTAGAGAATTCAAGGATGTAGTTGAAAAGCTACAATAGGCTGTGGTACGTAGGACAGCAACGTCACCTTCCTCCTACTTCGCCACCGGGCAGACTGAGCTCAAGACAATTGACCTTCAAGTCACACTCTATGCAGCAGCACAGTGCTCGCCATCGATGACAGATCAGGATTGCAGCATATGTCTAAGACACCTGCTAGATGCGATGCAGCTTTCTGCTGGTTCCGACCTGACTCCGGGGAGGGTGGCTTCCATCTGGTGCAGCTACAGGTTTGCCTTGTACCGTTTCTTCAGGGCACACCCCACACTGACTCTTCCAGCAGCGGAGCCACCCGGTGAGCATACATACATTGCTAATTAGCCATTTGTTAATTTACCGACTTACATTTATATGGTTACGTACATGCATCCGCAGGAATAGGTCGCCCCCCTGCTTTGAAACACAGCAATAGGCACAATGTACCTTCTTGGGGTTGGGTGGCAGTAGGAGTGGGTGCAACCGTGAGTATCATAGCAGTGGTGGTCGTCGCTGTATTTTGCTACAAGAAAATATCAAGGCGAAAGCTTCCCTCTGGTAAGTTTCCATAAACAATTATGTAAATGAGAGACTTAATTCCTGAAATTTCAACTAACAACAATTATAAATGGTTAGCTGAGAGAGAAAAGACAGTTCAGCTGAAGGACAGAATAGGTGAAGAGGCACCTCGTGTCTATTCAGGAGAGGTAAGTCAGTTTTGAAATTTCTATTTAAAAATGTACTTCCTCTGTTCTAAAATAAATTAAGTTCTATATATTCACCCTAATTCAAACTATCTTAAATGTTTAACTTTACATGAAAGGGTAACAACCTATATGACACCAATTAAGTACATAATGAAAATGTATTTAATAATGCATCTAGTCATACTAATTTGGTATCATAATACTCTTTTCTATAAATTTGATCGAACTTAAAATAATTTGACCAGCTTAAATCACTTATACAAATACCAAGTACATCAGAAAGCCTAAATTGGAGATAGATATGAAATAAAGTGCATATACAGAATTAGATGTAGAAAATTGTTAAGCACATCTGATTCAGTAGATGTAATTTTAGCTTCCATAAATTCCTTAACTCTGAAATACTATTACTTGTTTGCATCCTCTGATACAAGTTTTCACATGGAACTTTCTTACTAAGTTGATATTTACTAGTTTATACCCAATGTAGACATATTTCTTGGTGAACGATCAGTAATCTAATTCTCTAGCAAAAACAGAGACAGCTTATTTATTAAGTACAAATGCTCACCCTTCATAATATACAAAAACTCACTTATTCTGTATATGAATTATGGCTCTCCAATACCAGCTAGTTGTAATATCTAATGCATTTGCAGTAGATTTAAAAATCCAAAAGTAGCCCTAACCTCACGCCTTAACATGGAGGCCAATCTGCATAAATAAATCTATAAACATCAATAAGGACCTCATTTGAGAAAACAAATGATGAATAATACATGTTCCATTGGAAGTGTATGGATCCTAACTACTCCTAGGCATGGCTATTCAACATTAAAGCAATGCATATAAATCTGATTGTTTGCATTGGAGTGCATACAGCTTAAATTGCATTGCACAAAGGTGGCAAATTTGCATTGCATAATTATCATCTTTATAACCAGAGGGAAAAAAAAAGGATCACTCTAAGCTTACAGTGACAGCTTAATGTTTCCTTGCAGCACAGGAAACAATGGAGTAATAGATTACATGGGGGCGAAAATCAGATTAAGAGTAATAGTGTATTCCATCCCTATGACTATCTATAAAAAAGAGCAGATAGATAAAAACGTAGCTTTCACCATCTTTTCCACAGAACCATTTCTTCTCTGATTGTGCTCACAAATGGAAGTGAAAGAGAATGGCCTGTAAACAAAATACCAAGAAATTATATATATATATATATACTGTAACACAAAGGTCTTTGGGCACACAGATATATGATGTGAGTTAAGGATGCCTTGCATTTCCTATCTGCACACACAGATAGATGCACTTAGCACTGGAAAATTGGTACCAGCTAGAATCTTATATATATGATAGCAAAATGGAAGGAGTTCGTCACTAGCTGTTGCTTTGACAGGCAACAATCAAAACCATTAAACACAAGAAAGAAAAGAGAATGGAGAGGAAAGCTAACAATTAAGTAGTATCTTAAATGGAAGAAAGGAAAACTGGAATGTGTCATTGGCCCTCTTTTTTCAACCTGTAAAAGAAAGCATAAATGCTTCAAGGGAACTAAAGCATGAAGATTTTGGTTAATGAAGAAGGCTGGCGAGTGGAATGAGGACCCAACCTGACGAAAATTCCCAAAAACTAGAGTAAAGAAGAGGAAGAAGTACACCAATGCAGCTCTGAACCTAAGCCACAACCAAGTAAAAATAGGCAATATATAATGTCCATAAACCGTTGAGCACGAAAGGCATCTGCATGTTCATCCGATAAGCAAACAACCACAGTTCCAAGCACAAAGGAAGAGTGAGATCTCTATCTACAATTCTGTACATGTACCTTCAGACACTTATATTATGGGTTCTGGTCTGATGTATGGAACCGAATGAAGTCTATTTCTATGCAAAGCTATCCATATTTCAAACTCAATTAAATGCACAAATGGCTTGCCACTGTTGTCTAATTGCATATTAAGAAAAGTATCTCTACTATCTTTATTAGATCTCTGAAACATTATAAATTAAGAAATCTGTGCTTCGTTTGTTCTAAATTATAATTTTGTTCCAAATAATAAGTTATTTTAGCGTTTCTAAATACATATATATAATAAATTTTACTAAAACTATTTTAATAGACATGAAGGTTTTTATTATTATCAACTAAAATCTATAAAACTGATGTGACACTTTTTTAAAACAGCACAATGAAACGCGCCACCGAGAGTACCCTAAGTATTATGAAACTTATAAATTAGAACGAAACTTGTAATATGTAGAGGGACTTTTACTAACCTAGAACCTTTTACGGCAGTGGCCCTGTAATGTGCATCTGAAACTTATAATTTTCAGATGTGTTCTAAATTAACGAAACCTACAGAGCATATATTAACTAACTGCTATGCACATATAAATAGAGCAGGAAACAAAGATGAATTGAACTTGATAATGCTCTAACCTGGAAATGGTTGTGTTGAATTGTTGAACGCAGGAGAAAAATTACGACTGTAATAATTCTGTAAAAGGAAATAAAAAACATAAGTATAGGTGTAGGCGTAGATTGGACAGTGCTGGAGATAGGAAAAAAATCCACATCCTGCAAAATATATGGCAAGAACTGTCCAGCGGGATGACTGAGTATAGGTGTAGGCGTAGATTGGACAGTGCTGGAGATGTGAAAGTATTTTTTTTCGTATTTGTACTATTCATTGTCATATTAGTTTTATCAGAGTAATCCAGTTTTTACTATTTGCTATTTTCATTTTCTAGATAATCCCTTTTAACAAGCTTCATTTCTTATTTACAGGTTGAATCACAACCTTCAGCTTTGGATAGCTTTGAAGAGATCGTGCAGATGGCAAAGGAGAAAGAAATAGCAATCTTTCTGGACTACGACGGAACGCTAGCGCCAATTGTGAGGGACCCAGAGAGAGCCTACATGTCCAACGAGGTAAATGAGTTAGTATTTCCATTTAGATCTCCAAAGAAATGTGGGAATCTGTATCTGTATTATAGATACTGCTTAGACCTCCTAAGGGTTATAGCAGTCAGGGTTACAAATAGAGATAATAGTATTTGGATTCTGAATAACAATACAAAATCAACCAATCTATCTGTTTGGACTCATTATTATTATTTAGCTGATTCTAATAATCAATTCAAGATCCAAATAGGCACTAAAGCTCTTAATGGTAGTTGCTTCCTGTAACTCACACTTTTTCTTTCTAAATCCAAAATTACCAGATGCGTGGAGTTTTGCAAAATGTGGCCAACCTGTTCAGAACTTCCGTTGTTAGCGGGCGAGCACGTGACAAGGTACATTGTCTTCAAATAGTAGTTTTTGTAATATAATCAGTTGCATTCTTTGAAAGGCAAATATGCCTAACAGGACACCAGGAACTCACACAGAAAGCACACACGGGCACAAGTGTTTTTGGTGCCTAGAATGACTTGGCCTTTTCTGGTTTTCTCCTCTCCTAATATAGCCAATGTGATCTACAAATCAGGTTGTGATAGCCTCTAATAAATGCAGAAATTCACTCAACTAATCAACCTATTACTTCTTATTACTCCATGCTGAAATTTAGCAAAAGTAAATGCTATGAAGTATGAACCTAGACACTAGCATGCACCTAGACACACAGGATTATTTCCAACGATCTCCCCCTAATTCCAGTGTGATGACTTGGAATTGATGCGGACCATTCCAATCCTAGCACGAAGCTCCAGGAATCTGATTCGCCCGAGTGCCTTCGTTTGAATGTCAGCGAGCTGGTCTTTAGTTCTGACAAAATCAGCACTAATCCTCCCATCATGCAAGCACTCCCTGATGAAGTGGTAGCGCACATCGATGTGTTTGCTACGCTCATGGAAGACGGAATTCTTCATCAGTGCTAAGGCTGACTTGTCAATCTTCTCGACAGTGCTAGCGTCCCTTCCCTTGATTCTGCTGATGGAGGACAAATCATCCTCGAGTTCGTCAAGACTGGCCAGCAACTCGAAGACATTCTCACCAAGCCACTTGGGCGCCTTCGCTTCTCAAAACTGAAGAGCAAAATTGGCATGGTGAAACTCAAGTTCAATGAGTAGAAGTAGCAGGATTAGGTGTTATGATCGGCCAATCATATCAGCGGAAACGTCGCCACGGTGGCTAGTAGGGAGCCAGACCACCGTGCGGCTTAGAGGGAGTTTAGGCTAAATAAGCATAGTTGGTTAGCAGATGAGTGAATTTAGGAGATTTGGTTATTTCCCTGTAAACTTTCGGTCTATATGACCTGACTTGCAATTAAGAGGCAATCAGCCTGGGATTGGGAGTTACTCTCCCGAAGGGCCCCCATGCGGCTCTGTTTACTGCCTTCCCCAGCAACCTCGCATCTAATCTCCTAGCGACAGCACGGCGCCCTCTCGCCACCATCCTTCCCAGCGCCGACTTCCCTTCTCCCCACCTTACTTCCTACGCAGCAAGAGCCGCTCTACCATTAGGGGACAATTTGTAAGATAATCTGTTCATCCTTCTCTTGTTTTGCTGCAGTAGGAAGTTGACAATAGGTCAACCTTGTTGTCTTTTCTATCTAGTGTAGAAATATAGCAATAGTGCCAAGTAGTGGCTGATCTTAGCCCAATAGTAGATAGCTGTGGGAAGTAGTGGCTATATTAGAAGTTATGGTAGTAGTGTACCCTGTAGTTGGTAGCTAAAGTTCTATATATAACTAGCTTGCTTGGCAAATGAAAAGCAGTTCAGTTGCTGCACTAGCAGAGGTGTGCTTGTGCTGTGTTCTGTGCTCAACCCCAATTCCAACAGTTTTTTACTCTACAGTTTACAATGCTCTATTTATCAAAATCTCGTATCCCTCGTATTTAATATTTACCAGCTGGAAATTTATTTTTGTAGGTTTTTGATTTCGTAAGGATCAAGAATATCAGCTACGCTGGCAGCCATGGAAAGGACATTAAGATAGCGACCTCGTCTACACAGTTTGCGAGCACTAGCGAGATAGTAAGTACTGTATAATTTTTTATTGTTATTAAGGCACTAGTAAGAAAGTACATACTTTGCACAATCACTACTTAACTTATTGGACTTATATATGTAGGTTGAAGAAGATTCATATCAGCCTGCGGAAAAATATGTCGACATGATGAATGAGGTACTATATATATCTAGACTAGAAATAGGAAATTATGATAAATTTAGCTATAACCAAATGAATTCTAACACACATTATCAAATAGGTTCATAATGTTCTAGTGAATGCAACGGGAGAAATCAATGGCGCAAAAATAGAAAACAATAAATATTGCGTCAGCGTCCACTATAGGAATGTTGCTGAGGAGGTAAAGTTGGTCCTTAATTTTATTATTCTTAAGATTTTTCCTACTTTCTGGTAACCAGAAATAATTTATATAAATTCATTAAATATTTGATTTGATTTCTTCTTTGCATTACAGGACTTGCCCCGTGTTAGACAAGTGGTCAACGAAATCTGCGAAAAAATGAAGGATCACGTCAGCCTTACTGAAGGCAAGAAGGTATGCTCTTCTAACTATATGTTCATTTTTAGAAAGTCTCATCTCCTGATTGTCTCAATTTGAATAAAACTCTTTAGCAATTGGTCTGCCAGAACGGCAATAGATCGAGGAAACCATCACCAAGTAAGCGAAGAATTGACACAACCAAGCCTAGCCCTACGGAAGGCAATCATATCTATACCTATCTTTCGCAGTCAGTAGTTGTGTGATGCCTTCTCTTTTTTTTTTAGATCAAAGGCATTCACCCGGCTTTATTGAAAGCTTAACGAAAGCCCAAAGATCTGAGGCTGGGGATACCAGCTTTACAAGGAAAAGACTAGAAGTTCAAAATGGCATCAAAAGATAAAAAGCCAGCACCTCTACCAACATCTATCCCCATTCACTGATAACCTAAACACAACAGTGAAACTCAAGACGCAAACCCCTCAGACATTACATTGTGGAAGCACTAGCTGAAATTAGCTCTACCATCTCTTCTGTTAGGGGCACCAATTTAGGTTTTAACAGCAGGCGCCACGTTTTAATCAACATCAACGTCTTGTGAATAAGTGCCACCGGCGAGAGTAGAATCTTCTTGTTGAACACCACATCATTACGAGTCTTCCATATCGTCCAAATAGCACCTTTGGGACCAGCTTTCCGTGCCATGGCTTTACCCAAAGCAGTCATCTCTTTGTCTTGAATTCTTGAACTTTGTCTGGTAGGGCCAATCTTGGAAGGAATTGCATTAAATCAGGCTTTGGCTCTTCTACACTTTCAGAGTTAACAACTTGTAACACAGCTTGTTCTTTTTGTATGTCTTCTGAATATCCTTTCGACTCATCACCACAAATCTCTAAATGGGTGATAATTGGGAGACTAGAAATGAAATCCTTATCCAATTTCAATAAAGCATCTAAATCACTGTGGGAAATCTCAGTTTGCTTTCCAACCTCCAGAGCTTGGGGTGAGGAAGTCTTGATAGGATTACTAACATACACCTCGGTATCTTCCTGGTTTGTCACCTGGGGATTTAATTTGATAGATAGAGCATTCATATCCTGTAATAATTCTGATAATTCTAACACTGTTTTGCAATTATGCACAGCTCCACCTTTGGATTGAGATCCATCTATACCCTCAGTACCACTCTGAGAACTATCCTGAGCACCCATCTTTTTTTGCTTGCGCCAACAATTAGAAGGCCCAGCACCAGTTCCACTATTAGTTGTATCATTTGGTGGAGGTTTGCCGGATTCCAGCCAACCATGACTCTCCTGTGATTCTGGCTCCTCTTCATCTGTAATTTCATCTTCATCATCCTCCAAATCATCATCAGGCTTAGTAGGTGGGAACTTCTTTAGTTTGTCAGAGTAAAACCATGAGATTCTCCTACCCTGATTGTTAATGAAAACCTCAGAAGTCCCTCCAATTTGTTCAGGATGTTATGAAGGAGTGGGAAAAAAGGTCCTCTATAGATGGGCCGTAGCAGGCCGGCCCAGTTCTTTTCCCTATCTCCGCCCCTGTCGTCTTCTTCCTAGTGTCTCACACAGATTGCTCCATCGGTATCAATGGCGTCCTTGAGATTTCCACCTCTGCTCAGTTGATTTGACTACCTATTGCTCCTGATGATGAACTCAATCCCTGCATGCTCTGGTCCTCATGCCACCTGCTAACAGAACTGTCACCCCCCCTCTAACTCTTTGCTATTCCAGGAGAAGTTAATTGGTAAATTGGCCACCACAAACGAATTACTGAATTAGAATCCACCACAGCAATTGGGGGAAGATTCATATTGTTCAGCCTCTCCGCCATAGTTGATTCATTCGACTGAGAATGTTTGGGAAAACCAAAAGCAACTGAATTAATCTGACGATGTGAACCCAATAGAGGAAAATGCTCCTCATTCAACCACTCTTGTAAATTCATCTCTAAGCAACGCGATTCTGCTATGGTCATCCTCTTTGGAGACACTGCAGACCTCAAATCATGACCCCCTGAACATGAACCAGACACCATCGGCTTCAGCACCCCCGCACTTGGAGGCGACAGAGCAAACGGCGGAGTAGCAAGTGTAAGCCTTTGATTCCCCATGTTGAAAGGGAAAACGAAGCCAAGCGATCGGTCACAACAACCTCCACTCAGAAACCCTCCTCTGGGCTCCAGCAAATCCGGCGAACTCCAACAAAACAAGTTCCACAACTCTCTGGAAGAAGCAGCTTGAAAAAACCGACACGCACAGAGGGAAAAACGAGAAGATACCACGGTGAATCAATGTAGCCTCAATGTCAAAATCGAATCTCCTACTTTGCAGCCTGAGATTGACCGCGGGGAAGCACCGGTGATCACCGGAGCGTCGTTCCCCTCAGAGTGCTCTGTTTCTCACCGCATCACCACCACCACCAATCGCAATGGCGAACCACCCGCCGCCTTACTTCTCCGCCTGTCCGTACTAGGCCGCCATGTCTTCTCTTTCCATAAGACCGATGGTCTCTAACCCTGCTGACCACATTGGTTGAAGCGAAGTTAGCTCTCAGACGAGCTAGGATACGAGTCAATTGGATTCCCCATGGCCCCATCCAAAGGTTTCGTTGATAGACTCAGTGGCAATTATCATTGAGGAGGCAACATATTGGCAAATTTCCAATTATTTCTTTGTCTAGCAGTATGCACACCCAAATCGTAGGAATTCAACAATGAAAATTTGAAATAAAGCTTGGGAATTAAAATTTGGGAATGGAGAATTTACCTACTGCTGGAGTGCTGACTCTAGTCGCTGTCGTGTGCTGGCCTACTGGGTGCTGCATTAGTACTCGGCTGCTCCTGTACGTGTGGGCTGCGGCTCTGCTCTCCAATGTAGGCATACGGGAAGACTCACCAACTGCAATGCCGGCGGCGGCACGCAGTGATGCATCGTCGCCGGCCAGCGGCCGCGGCCGGTGTCTCCTCCACCACCCCTGGTGGCAGCGGACAGCAGGAGCGTAGCAGCCGGCCCCGCTCCGATTTGGGGGGTCGCAGGTTGCTGAGGCCCAATTCCTTCCTGTGGCTCTTGCTAGCTGCCGCATTGTCCAACCTAGGGCTCGAAGCACGGAAGGAGATAGGAGAGACGAGCGAGCGGCGAGAGAAGGGCGACGAGCCGACGGCAACTGCGCGAGACAGCGCGAGTCGTGTGCCAAAGGGCCAAGGCAGCTAATTACTCCCTTCATTCCAATTTATAAGTCATTCCAAAAATCTTAAAGAGTAAAAACATTTTAAGTTTGACTAAAGATTATAGAGAGAAATATAAAGATTTATAATATTAAATAGGTGTAGTATGAAAATATAACTAATAAAGAATTTAATGATACTTAATTGATATCAAATATGTTATTATTATATTATATAAATTTGGTCAAACTTTATAAACTTTGACTCTCCAAAATTCTTAGAATGATTTACAATTTGGGATGGACGGAGTAGCTTTTTAGGGCCCATTTTGCTTTATTGAGCTGGCAGGTATGAAGTGGAAAATATGTTGGATCCATGGCTAGAGCCACTTTGACTTGGGTGGAAAAACTACAAAGTTAAAATGTTTTTAAGGAACGGCAAGGCCCTCTTCTTTGTTAAAAAAAAGCACATCCGCCCCTGCAACAAACTATATCTATGGCGATTTCATCATAAAGTTTAAACAATTTTATAGCAAAAAAAAAAAAGACAAATTTGGAATCATAGGGACTATCTATGATGACAAGTGGGCCCAATAACTAGTTGCTCTCTATTTTCCCAAAAGTTGCTAAAGTCATAATTGTAATTTTGTGAAATTAATGCATTTGTATTTGTATTTGCTTTGCAAGGTTTACGAATTTCAGCCTCCAATAAGTTGGAACAAGGGGAACGCTGTGTTGTTCATGCTCGAGAAGTTTGGTCTGGGCGACCCCTTCCCAATATTCATTGGGGACGACCGTACAGATGAAGACGCGTTCAAGGTGTCCTAGACAACATTTATCATCAAATAAGTTATTGACGTAATTTTATCTAATATAGTGTCTCTTATTTTAGGTCCTTCGTGAAACAAAGAATGGAATTGGAATTCTAGTCGCCGAGACGGGTAGAGAAACTAGTGCTGTCTATTTGCTTAAAGACCCGGCCCAGGTGGGTTCTTTTAATCGCACATGTTTGAATTTATAACCCAAGAAAAAAAAAGATAAATCGGTGTTGGTTTTTCAGGTGATGGATTTTTTGAAAATGCTGGTGAAGTGGAAGCAGGAAAGACAAGAATAAATTGGGTACGTATGCTAGTAAAATCTTACCTGCTACTAGATCTTTGCCTGTGACATCCATTAGGGCCATCGGCACTAAGCACTGAACTTAAAGGACAAATTATGTTCAATGCTTGCAATGCAAGTGGCCAGCTGAAAGGGAGGCCTAATTTCTGAGCTTTCTCATGAAGCATGCAGCCATTTCAGGCTTACTGATTTTTTTTTAATCAGAGTTGGCATCAAACTGGCTTTGCTAGTGGCAGGTTTGTGGGTGGCAGTGCACTAGAAGCTCAGCTTAAAATCTCTTAGCTCTAAAAAATATCTACTCCATGCAAGCAATTTGAACTAATTTTGCCTGATGCATTTACCAGCACATGCTAATTTTTCTCTGAATTCTGCATATGCATTCTGATATGAGCACCTTGATGACTTGCACTCCTGTATTGGCACCTAGTAGCAGACTAATGTCTTGTTTTACTGAATTTGATGAAGGTTCATGAAACCTTGTATCCCAGCCCATTCATCAACCTGATTAGCCTTCGTCTTTACTTTCTTTGAGTTCACTCCGCTGTTTTAGCCTTGGTCATGAGTAATTTTGGTTGGGTTCTTATTTGTTCCTGGTACTCCATTTGCTAATAACATTAACTCTGAAAATCTCGCTCACATGCTAATAGTAGTCCATAGTCTCGTCAATTATAATTCTGCAGTATTAAGCTTACTAAACCTGTGTTGGTAACACATTAGCTAGCTTTATTTAGGCCCTGACTTGTATGAATCTACAACTTCATATATGCAGTCTTACAAGGGCAGTCTTAGGTTCCAACTTTCTTAAAATGCATTTTACTTCAATTTGTCTCATTGATAAAATAGCACACTGCAAATTGACATGTTGTTATTTTGTAGAGCCGAAAACTGATAGTATTCGAACATTTGATTTATTAAATATAGACTGTGTACTTATACATCCAGTACCTATAGGAATGTGTGTTCAATGTTTGACTTATACAAAAGTTCAGTTTGCAATAAGATTAACTCATGTTGGCAATGACTGAATCTAGTTCTATAGTAGGTTGGCCTCTATGAAGCATTCTGGAAAGAGCTTGATCAAGTGAAGCAGCTCTGGAAGCACTGAAATGATCTGAAAGTCGAGCACACCCGTATGTGCTGGCGAGAACTTTGGGAGACAATTTACTATGACAGGATACCTCGTCTGGGAGGATTTGCATGTTATTATTTTTTATTTTCATGAATTAAGACAATTTGCATGCAAAAATGTAACAGCCAGGTGGAGAAACATGGATCCGGCTACATGTTATTTTCAATTATTTCTAACTTTCATAAATGAAATCAACATAACTTAAGCAACCAAACAGGCCTGGCCTTTTCTTTACTCATGTCAAGCAGGACTGCACTCTCCAGTCTCCACAATGTAATGTGCAAAAAACAGTTCAAAATTCCAATGTGCAAAGAACAGTATGCCTGTGACGTAATGAAATCCTGCTTATTTTTTTAAGAAAGAAAAGAGGTCTGTAATTCATGAACTAAATTTCAGGTTTCGTTAGCATGTAAATGTCGTTTTGTTAGTTTTTTCTATTATAAATCAAAGACACATCTTTGAACAGGCCAAGGCAGTTTGCTTCAGATTACCTTCATCTTATGATGTTCAGAACATTCATGTTCACCCGAGCAAGTTTTGGGTTGCTCCAGGCCAAGGCCAAGGCGTTTATTTATTTTACTTTTTTAAGAAGGAAGGCCAAGGCGCTTGAAACTCTGCTTGGCAAGTTTCGGGTTGGGCCAAGCCAACTTTGTTCACCTGAGCAACGCAAGTAGCTAGCGTGGCGCACTACTTGTGCACAATGCCTTTGAGTCTTGCTAAGCTTTTCTTTCTAACTGCATGTGTTTCATCTGAAAATGTAACTCATCACCAGGCTGCAGATATAGAGCATCACATAACCATGACAGAATAGCACCAAGCTACATCTCATTAGTTTCCTCAAGATTGCAACACAAGCAGAGTTCTAATACACACACCTAACTTTATAAAAAAAATATATAACACACTTGAGTCTAACTTCGAACCAAAACATAATGCAACATAAAAAGTTATAACCCACACATAGTTGAACAAAGCCAGCTGCTTAGATGTCGTCACTATTATTCCTCGGAGTATGGATAACATGCTTCTTCATGGCATGGAACGTGTCGCTTTGTTCTTCCTCATCGTAGTCCAATGAACTGCCTATTTCCATGCCCGACATATGCTGCATTAAGTTCATTACATGTTATAATATTAGTGGTTGTATTAAGTTGATTTTTGTGAAGAGAAACCAATAATCACGGTGTGCAAAACTTCTTTAGATCCTTTGACTAGGTACAGATGAAAATTTTTGATCCTCTCTTCAGCATGAGAAAACACCAACTGATTTATCTCTTTTTGTCCGTTAATCTTTATTAACCCAGTTGATGGCCGACTCCCAGGAGCAGGATTGAGGTAGTACAACTCTGCGTCTCCTATGTATCCAAAAGATGTCAAAATCTTATCCATCGAGACGAAGTCCTAGAGAGGCCGGGCATTGGTAAGTATAGATCTTATGTAAAAACATGAACAATCTATTCAACTACAACTATAGTTCGATCCAATTTAACATCTAACTCACAAGCCCTTAGGTTGACACCATTCAGTCATACATTGATGCTTCGGTCGAGCATGGCTTGGTTAACTTGCGCACCTAGAAAAGAAATCCTTAGTAACATGCTGCAACAAATAGACAATTGTCACAGGCTCCGTGCAAGGATCGAGTGCTCTCTACGGGCTGATTCTTCGCCGCTCCGGCTCAGTGAATCACACACAACCGATCACATGAAGTGGAGGAGGGCCACCAACAAGCTCTCGGTAGTAACCATCTCTTCGATCGCCACCAAGTCGTCTAGGTGTTGTCAATCACCAAGAGTAACAAGCACAAGACCTTCACTTGACCCACCCAAGGCTACGAAGGTGGATGGCTGCACACTTATCACTCCTAACCACCCTAGGGAGGAATTCAAGCTTTGGATCTCACAAATCTCTTCCTCACTAGGCTCTTGGTCTCTCAAGAACTCTCTCAAGCTTCCTTCAGCTGAAACAATGGCCAAGAGAGCTAACTTGGACGAGATGGACAACTATATATAGCTCCTACCCTCCAAACTAGCTGTTATGTGCTTTTTCTCCTATCTGTGAACCTCCGGACCGGACCAGTGTTGTGACCGTCGGACCAATTCCTTTAGTCTGGAGCTCACATATCAAATAATCACTCCACTGTGTGGGGGACCTCCAGACTACCTTCAATAGTCCGGAGATCGGCACCGGACGAGGTCCGGCGCCGAAAACCCCTCTCTGGACTTTACTAGACTGCGTCGGACTAGCCATCGGACTGACCCTCCGGACTAGTCCGGTGCCTAACCCTAGGTACTGTCTGTTGACATTTCTTAACACCACTTTGAATGTTGGGTTGTCATCCCCAGCATAGCGCTAGAAATGTGCGGTGGTATTTATGAATGTAAAGACTCTCTAGAAAATATATTTATTCTATCCGCAAGCGCACAGATAAAATACCAATTGTATCACTTCACCAGGAAGTAATTCCAGGTATCGTTTATTTATAATTTTGCTAAAGGAAAAGCAAAACATTGGTGGCATGAACTAACAAGGGTTTAGACTAGAGATGGATTTGCAGAGCATGGTTACTTATGAGAAATTCAATCACACAGCCACTTGCTTCGACAGGGGGTAAGCCATAATAATAATAAAGATATTGAAGTGTAAGCTCAAAGATAAATAACACAGAGATTAGAGATAGACTACTCCATATAAATGTAAGGTGACGTCGGATTAGTAAGAGAATAACTTCTAAGTATGTTCTAATCTACTAAGTCATAATCTACTCTAGCACATATAAGATCGTATATAGCATAAAAGACTTTTCATCTATGTATAAGGAACATCGCTAAAGAAAGTCAGAACATAGCATGACTTACTCCGCAATACCAATTCTGTCTGTCCTACCAACGGGGGGTGGACTATATAAGAATCAATGGAACTGTCACTTCCATGAACTACCACGCGACCCGTCCAATAGGATACATTTGCAAGTAAATAGCGTCTAAGCACCACACTTACATGTGATCTACCACCTAACTCCCTCGAGGGAAGAGCTAAGCGCTTTGCAAACTCATACATAAACTCATTATCAATCATAACTATATCAAATATAGAACTAGAATAAACTAAGAACATAATAAATAGAAACATAATGATATTAAGAATAAAGTCGTAGAGAAAGATACAAGATAATACCAATCTTTATGACAAAGATCCGAAATCCAGAGTGCGATGCTCTACTTCTCTAAATCTATCTAATCAATCCTATAGAACTTGAAGGAATTGAGAATGGCTATTCTAATTCTCTGGTGGAGAGAGGGATATGAAATCCTAGATTTGATGTCTTCCTCTAATAATGATTTCTCTTCCTCGGGGGTGGCAGGGCCTTGCTTATATAGCCCCCTCAAATGAACGTAGACCGTCGGATCAAACCGTGCGAACACATGGTGGATAAGTACCCATGTATGTTTAGCTTTATGATGAGTGATCGTCTAACACGTGAGTGTTTCAGTTTGAGTGGCTTACCCTAACCCCTTGCGAAAGCAAGTCTGTGCATGTCTATCGTCTTGTGGTGTGCAGGTGCTATGCCTAGTGATAGTGGTCAATGGCATGGAGAAGGTCGAGTAGAGGCTTGCCGTGCCGATGGACTAAGAGTGGTGAAGGGCGGAAGCGGGGCTCGGACTGAGGGACCATGGGCGCCGGCGGACTAGCTATGGTGGCTAGTACTTGGCACCGGCGAGTGTGAGAAGACATGGAGGTAGACTGAGTCGACCAAGTCAAGACGGTGGACGAGCGGGTCGAGCGGAGGCTCATGGGACTCGGAGTCCGACCGGGCGAGGACAAGGTGGCTCGCGTCGAGTGGTTTGGTAGTTTGGGACTCAAAACCATCTGCGACGGTTTTCGAGTTTGGGCCGCAAAACTCGGGGTTCGGTAGTTGAGCCCAAAGCTACCGGTGGCGGGTTTCCTGGGTTTGGGCCTCAAAACCTAGGCAGAGCTTCCGAGGAAGCGGGGATGGAACGTGGCGGAATCCTGGAGGTTGCGTCGAGGCGACGGCAACTCCCGGCAGGAAGCGGGGCCGTCCATTCAAAATGCGGGAGATATTTTCCAGTGCTTGGACTGCAATGCTTAGGCTAGGAAGTTCACTCAATGTATCTAGGGGGGGTCTTTGGGAAATAGCCAAATCCCGTTATGTAGGGGATGAAGGGGTATCCCTCATCCCACCTCTTGAACACCTTTCATTTTGCACTACCTCTCTCTCTCTCTCTACCCTCTCTCTAGTTCATGAGGTCCCTAGGTTGATCTCTCCAACCTTTGTAAGTATTTGCACTTTGTTTTCGGTGGGAATCGGAGGCCTTACCCTCCGTAATCCATGGTGGCTTTGATTACTTGATTGCGTCTCTCGTTTTGCTTGTGTTCTTCGCATTTTGTTTTTGCTCCCTCTTTGTTCCCGAGATGAAATATCTTTGTAGGGAGTAGCTCTTGGAAATCCATTTGAACCAAGTTGTTCGTAATCGTGAGGAGCATCTTTGCACCGAAGGGTTTCTCCTCAAACCTCACGAGTACGTAGATCGAGCAATATCTTTGCGGTGTTCTTCATTCTTGAGCTTTTTCCCAAATCTCTTCTCCCACATTACTCTAAGCCAAATTGAGCGATGATTTCTTCGGGATAGCTCCCCAACTGTATAAGGATTATGCCTACAAAGTTTGGTTGCAGTTGGATTTCATTTGGTTGAGTTTTGGGAAGTTTTGGCGGAGTGAAATCGGTTTTCGCGGGTTTTTTGCACTCTGTTCGTGAGCGTCGGACCACTTTGCACAGGCTCCGGACCATAGGCGAGTGGTCCTGTGGTCTGGCCGAGAGACAGCAGAACAGCCTCTAGCACCGGACCATAGCACCAGACCACTTGCATTGGTCATGTGGTACCGTCGGACCACTTGTCCGGAGCTCGGGTGTGTACTGTGTTGGCTGATTTTTCCATCGGACCACCCTCCGGACCATAGTACCGGACCATAGCAAGTGGTCCTGAGGTGCTCTGGACCATACCACCGAACCACTTGCATTGGTCCTGTGGTCCTAACAGAAGTATTCTTGTGCTCGTTTCTCCCCCGTCCGGACTCTGAATTGAGTTCCGTTTGTTGCGTTGGTTTCGTAATCACGTAGAGAACTTGATGGAACACTTGTGAGACCAGTTGTCATGATTATTTTGTGGTGAGCCCTCTTCTCTTCTCTATAGGGTTTGAGAGCCTCACTTTCAGTGTCTCGGTTTTGAGTCTTTGGTATCCAGAAGATCCGTTGTACCTCTTGGTCATCACCAAAGGTATCCACCCTATCTAGGATAGTGATCTTGCTGGTGGAGTAAGCTTGCTTGCTGGGGTTGTTTTTGGGAAGAGTGGCCCGAATATTTCGAGAGAAATTGGAGGCTCCCATTCACCCCCCTCTGGTCGCCGTTCGCGGTCCTTCAATTGGTATCAAAGCCGGTTAAGGATCATTCCACCTTACATGGTTCTTGATCCGCGAAGGAGACATGGAGCGAGGTGCTAGCAAACCTCCATTCTTCGATGGAACAAACTTCACCTATTGGAAGGTGCGCATGTCCGCTTACCTTTAAGGGCTTGATACGAAGTATTGGGAGATTTGTGAGAGTGCTGACTACGTGGTTCTTGGCGCTCGAATTAATGAGCTACAAATCACGCAACATGCGTCAAACGCATACCTTTGGCACTCTACTTGAGGAGGTTAGTGAGCTGAAGGCTAGACCTAGCTTACTTGGTGCGTGCAAGTCTTTCTTAGGCTTGCATTCTGAGCTGGCACAGAAGGATGCTAGGATCGCTGTGTTAGAGAAGGTCAGCTTAGATAGCACCAGAGAGTCGGATCGCTTTGAGGCTTTGGAGCTTGAGACTGCGTCGTGCAGACACGACAAGATGTGTACCGAGGAAAAAAACACATACCTTCGATCCATTTTGAGTTGGGTGTCTTGCCGAGAGCCGTAGTTGGGAATGCTGCTTAGCCAATGCAAGCGGGCTAGCAGCACGGGGGTAGGCTTTGCTGTAGGTGGGAAGGATGATAGCATGTTCGGTAAAATCGGTGAGTGCAGTGGTTTGAGCATGAGTGAGAAGCCCACCACACCTCCCAAGTTTTCCGCACACAAGCCTACCGACCCTACAAAGCTACCTGTGAGAGATGGTGTGTTTGAAGAGCCTCCCAAAACCACTCCACAGAAGCAAGTGTGGATTGCAAAACCGAACCATCTTCGCAACCCACTTGACACACTGCCAGACATCTCTGGTGATCCCATTCCTAAGAAAGCTAGAGCCATCCAACCCAACAAGAGAGTGCCTACCAAGAGTGCGGTGAGGTACCATTGTGACTATTGTGAGAGGGATGGGCACTTGGCTGAGTTCTATTTTAGGAGGAAGAGAGATGATCGAAGGCAGGTTGAGTTGAACAACCGGGACATGTACCACCCACAAGTTGGGGTGCGTGAACCGGAAGTTCAGAGACACACTTCTAGGCCTAGAGGTACAATGCCTCAAGGTGCTAGGCCTCAGGGGGTGAGACCACGCGGTGGTCGTGCCCGGTGGGGTACCGGTCGTGACCCATACGACTACGGGCCTCGTGGTGGTGGTATTACTTCACCCTTCTCTAGCGGACCACGTTTTCCCTATTGTGGTGATCTCTATCCCTCCGTGGGGCAGGAGATGTTTGGTTTTTCTCCTAACCCATTCTTTGGGCAAGTGGGACAACACTGGTATCCTTCATAGTTTACTAACCCCAGTGTTGGTCCGTTTGCTCACCCTATGTCTTTTTATTGATGTAGGAAGGAGGAATAGAGGAGACTTGGCTTGTGGATTCCGGATGTTCACGCCATATGACCGAAAATGCCAAGTGGTTCTCCAGCCTTGACCCCGTGCGCCACACCGAGTACATCACATTCAGGGACAAGAGTAAAGGTAAGGTTGTCTCCCAAGGGTCGATCCGAGTGAACTCTTCTTTTGTCCTCAAGGATGTTGCTTTGGTTGCGAATTTGCATTTTAACCTCCTTTCGGTTTCGCAACTCCTTGATAACGGTTTTGAAGTGAGTTTTAAGCCTAATCTTTCTCGGATTTTGGACTCTCGGGGAGATCTTGTTTGCCGGATTTTACCATTCGGGAAGGTTTTTCGTGCGGATTTTTCTATCTCTTCCGGACCTTCTCGTTGTCTTCTTGTCGGTTCTTCTTCCGAGCTTTGGAAGTTGCATAAGAGATTGAGACATCTTAGCTGCGACTTGCTTGCAAGGCTTAGCTCGATGGACCTTATCCAAGGATTGCCAAAGTTGAAGATCGAGAAGGATTTGGTTTGCCATCCTTGCAGGCATGGCAAGATGGTTGCCGCTTCCCATCCTCCTGTGACTGAGATCATGACCACTCGATCTGGCGAGCTCTTACACATGGACACAGTTGGTCCAGCTCGGGTCAGGTCGGAAGGAGGGAAGTGGTATGTGGTTGTAGTCGTTGATGACTACTCGAGATATTCTTGGGTGTTCTTTTTGGAGAGTAAGGATGAGACTTTTCCACTTGTTCGAGATCTGATTTTGAGATTGCAAAATGAGCTACCTAAGAATGCCATGAGAGCTATCCGCGGTGACAATGTCATAGAATTCAAGAATGCTGACTTTGCAACTCTTTGTTCTTCTTTGGGTCTCGATCGCCAGTTTTCCTCTCCTCACACTCCCCAACAGAACGGTGTTGTTGAGCGCAAGAATCGGACAATTGTTGAGATGGCCAGGACGATGCTCGATGAGCATAGGACTCCTAGGTGGTATTGGGCCGAAGCGATCAGTTCTGCTTAATATGTTTTGAATCGCATTTTCCTCCGTGCTTTCAAGAAGAAGACCTCTTATGAGCTGCGATTTGGGAGACCACCCAAGGTAAGTCACCTACGGGTGATCGGGTGCAGGTGTTTCATCCTAAAAAAGGGCGGTAAGTTGGACAAGTTTGAGTCTCGGTCTTCTGACGGTATCTTTCTTGGTTATTCTACTCACTCTCGTGCTTATCGTGCTCTTAACCTTGAGACTAACCGAGTGATGGAGACTTGTGAGATTACCTTCGATGAGACTATGTCCTGTATTTCCACCGCTTTTGAGCTTGCAGGTGATGATGAGGTGAACACTAGCATCTTTGTGGAGGAGGAGCAGGACAATGCCGATTGGGGTGATCCCGAGCCAACTCCACCATCTGCCCCCGTCGACCTTGCGACGCCCACTTTGGCTCACGGTCCCGATTCGACTACTTCCTCTACATGGGGGCCGTTCGAGCAGCTTCCTCAGTCGGTACTCGTTGCACCTGAGGGAGCTCGAGCTGCTGTCGAGGGGGAGGCCACTTCGTCGAGGCAGGCTCCCCGCCACATCCAGCGACAGCACCCACCGGAGAACATCATCGGTGACATCGACCGTCGAGTCACGCGGTCTAGGTCATATATCTCTCACTTTTCTCATTCAGCTTTTGTCGCTTCTTTTGAGCCCCGAGATGTTGGACACGCTTTGATGGATTCGGATTGGGTTAATGCCATGCTTGAGGAGTTAGAAAACTTTGAGCGAAACCGCGTTTGGGGCTTAGTTCCTCCACCACCTATTTGCCACCCCATAGGTACCAAATGGGTTTTCAAAAATAAACAAAGTGAGGATGGGGTGGTAGTGCGCAACAAGTCTAGGTTGGTAGCTCAAGGCTTTTGTTAAAAGGAGGGAATAGACTATGAGGAAACTTTTGCTCCCGTAGCTCGTTTAGAAGACATTAGAATCCTTCTAGATTTTGCCGCTTCTAAGGGTTTTAAACTGTTTCAAATGGATGTTAAAAGTGCTTTCTTAAACGGCTACATAGAGGAGGAAGTTTATGTTAAACAACCTCCCGGTTTCGAAAATCCCAAGTTTCCAAACCATGTTTTTAAACTTCACAAAGCTTTGTATGGTTTGAAACAAGCACCTAGAGCATGATATGATAGGCTAAAAACCTTTTTGCTTGCTAAAGGCTTTAAAATGGGATCGGTAGATAAGACGTTGTTTCTCCTCAAGCAAGGCAAAGACACTCTCCTTGTCCAAATATACGTGGATGATATCATCTTTGGTGGTTCTTCTCATGCTCTTGTTGCCAAGTTTGCAGATATTATGAGCAGGGAATTTGAGATGAGCATGATGGGAGAGTTGACTTTCTTTCACGGGTTGCAAATCAAGCAAACCCGGGAAGGGACGTTTGTGCACCAAGGCAAGTACACGAAGGAAATCTTGAAGAAGTTTGACGTGGGTGAGGCAAAGCCTCTTTCGACACCCATGTCGACTATAAATGCCTTGGATGCGGATGAGGAAGGAGATGCGGTGGACCAGACGGAGTACCGCAGCATGATCGGGTCGCTTCTGTACCTGACGGCGACCCGGCCGGACATTCAGTTCGCCGTCTACTTATGTGCTCGCTTTCAGGCATCCCCACCTACTTCGCACAAGCAGGCAGTGAAACGCATCATGAGGTACTTGCGCTTCACTTCCGAATTTGGTCTTTGGTTTTCCACCGCTTCCTCTCTTGTGCTTTGTGGTTATTCAGATGCCGACTTTGTCGGTTGCCATCTTGATCGGAAGTACACTTCTGGGACTTGCCAGTTTCTCGGGTCTTCTCTTGTGTCTTGGTCTTCTCGCAAACAATCTAGTGTGGCACAGTCAACGTGCGAAGCTGAGTACGCTACCGCGGCTAGCTGCTGCTCGCTATTGCTTTGGATGATTGCCACTTTGAAGGATTTTGGTCTTGAGCTTACTAAGGTGCCTCTGCTTTGTGATAGCACGAGTGCAATTAGTGTGGCCAAAAATCCCGTGCTTCACTCTAAGACCAAGCACATTGATGTTCTCTTTCACTTCTTGCGAGATCACTATGAGAAGGGTGACATTGACCTCCGGCATGTCGAGACCCACAACCAGCTTGCGGATATTCTCACAAAACCTTTGGATCAAGCTGCGTTTTTGTGCCTTCGGGGCAAGTTGGGTGTTTGCTTCCCATTTTAGTTTAGGGAAGCTCTCTTTGTGTATCATAGTTCTTTTTGTCTTTTCTTTGACTTTCTTTCTTTTGGTGTCTTTTTAGTTGTTAATTGGTGTCATTGCATCTTGCATCTCATTTGCACTTGTGACATAGTTCATTGTAAGCTTCATACCTATAGCCGATATAATGAATCTATGCTCTGTTTGAGGTGCTTTATGTGTCTATGGTGTTGCCTAACTTAGACTATTTTTGATCTATAGATATGCAATAGAGCTAAGTTAGAAAAGCTTTAAAACTGAATTTAATTCCCCATGTCACCTCTGAAATGGCACTAGAATGTGTAGGCTTTTGAAGATCCTTCTTGGCTGTTTTGTATATGGCTTGTAACTATGGCTCTTCATGGCTTCATTCACTTCCATTTGAGCACCATGATTAAAATTCTAAAATGAAATTGCTTTTTGAATTGTGAATTGGAAAGATCGAGTTGGGTCTGCATTGTGAGCACTTCACCGTGTGTTTGAGACTGCTACCCATATGGGTGGAACTTGAGCGGTGTCGTGTATGACCGAAACCGGTGTGTCAAGTCCTTTGACTTCGCCCGGTTGGTAAGTGGCATCACCTTGCTTACAACCACTCGCATACAACTTGAAATGTGCCTAAAACTCAAATTTGACTGCAAAAATCTGAAACTTGATGAACTTATTCCGTTGGGTCATTGGCTTGTGGTATGAACTCTGCTAGGGATAGTTCTACTTGCTATACATGAGATTGCTTTGAGATAGATCCTATCTTGTTTGCCATGTTTACCTGTCTCTAGGAGGTGATACCCTTTCTCTGCTCTCACATGATACGCTCTCTAAAATAGCTTCTAAAGTGATCTTAAGCTCAACTTGAGTCTTTGTTGGGCACGTAGAGCTTTTCCTATTCTCACAGGATCACATCACTTAGAGCATCTATTCATTGTCTTAGCTCTAAGTATGAAGCTTTTGCACTCATTTTGCATTTCATGGCATTTGTAGCTGGATCTTGAGTTGTTGATGTTTGATGAGCTACATGTGTCAACAAGGGGGAGAGATGTGCATTTCATTCCATTTTCAGGCATCTACTTCCAAGGGGGAGAAAGAGTGCATCTCATTGGTTTCATTGGTTTAGAGCTTCTTTGGTCAAGGGGGAGTTTGTGTGCTTATTTTCCCCTAAGGAACTCATTTGGTATATTGAGTGTGCTTTTGCCCAGGGGGAGCTTTTGCTAGATGTGTTGAGCCTTTGCCTCTTCTGGAGGGTCTAGCTTGCTTTGTTGGCTCCGACATGTTTCGAGTGCTTCTTGAGCTTTAAGGGTTTTAATTGGTATCTTTGGAGTTCCCTTGGTGTTTTTCAATTGGCATTCTGAGCTTTGAGAACTGTGATTGGTATTTTGTACTTGCTAGCGGTGTTGAGCCCGTTTTTGTGCCTCTTCTTGAGGGCTAGCTTTGTTTTGCTTGGTTGCATCGAGTCGTTGCCCATGTCTTTGGGAACCAAGTTTTGGACTCATTTTGCTTCTCTCAAGTGACCCTATTTTTGGATTTCTTAGCTTTTTGGTCATTTGGAGAGCATTACCTTGTGGCTCAAATATGAAATGCACTTGTGTTGACAATGCACTCATCAAGGGGGAGATTGCGAACACATGGTGGATAAGTACCCATGTATGTTCAGCTTTATGATGAGTGATCGTCCAACACGTGAGTGTTTCAGTTTGAGTGGCTTACCCTAACCCATTGCGAAAGCAAGTCTGTGCATGTCTATCGGCTTGTGGTGTGCAGGTGCTATGCCTAGTGACAATGGTCAATGGCGTGGAGAAGGTCGAGTAGAGGCTTGTCGTGCTGATGGACTGAGAGCGGTGAAGGGCGGAAGCGGGGCTCGGACTGAGGGACCATGGGCGCCGGTGGACTAGCTGTGGGGCTAGTACTTGGCACCGGTGAGTGCGAGAAGACATGGAGGTAGACCGAGTCGACCAAGTCAAGACGGTGGACGAGCGGGTCAAGCGAAGGCTCATGGGACTCAGAGTCCGACCGGGCGAGGACAAGGTGGCTCGCGTCGAGTGGTTTGGTGGTTTGGGCCTCAAAACCATCCGCGACGGTTCCTGAGTTTGGGCCGCAAAACTCGGGGTTCGGTAGTTGAGCCCAAAGCTATCGGTGGCGGGTTTCCTGGGTTTGGGCCTCAAAACCTAGGCGGAGCTTCCGAGGAAGCGGGGAAGGCACGTGGCGGAATCCTAGAGGTTGAGTCGAGACGACGCAACTCCCGGCAGGAAGCGGGGCCGTCTATTCAAAATGCGGGAGATATTTTCTGGAGCTTGGACTGCAATGCTTAGGCTAGGTAGTTCACTCAATGTATCTAGGGGGGTCTTTGGGAAATAGCCAAAGCCCGTTAAGTAGGGGATGAAGGGGTATCCCTTATCCCACCTCTTGAACACATTTCATTTTGCACTACCTCTCTCTCTCTCTCTACCCTCTCTCTAGTTCATGAGGTCCCTAGGTTGATCTCTCCAACCTTTGTAAGGATTTACACATTGTTTTCGGTGGGAATCGGAGGCCTTACCCTCTGTAAGCCATGGTTGCTTTGATTACTTGATTGCGTCTCTCATTTTGCTTGTGTTCTTCGCGTTTTGTTTTTGCTCCCTCTTTGTTCCCGAGATGAAATATCTTTGTAGGGAGTAGCTCTTGTAAATCCGTTTGAACCAAGTTGTTCATAATCGCGAGGAGCATCTTTGCACCAAAGGGTTTCTCCTCAAACCTCACGAGTACGTAGATCGGGCGATTTCTTTGCGGTGTTCTTCGTTCTTGAGCTTTTTCCCAAATCTCTTCTCCCACATTACTCTAAGACAAATTTAGTGATGATTTCTTCGGGATAGCTCCCCAACTGTACAAGGATCATGCCTACAAAGTTTGGTTGCAGTTGGAGTTCATTTGGTTGAGTTTTGGGAAGTTTTGGCGGAGTGAAATCGGTTTTCGCGCATTTTCTGCACTCTGTTGGTGAGCGTCGGACCACTTTGCACAGGCTCCGGACCATAGGTGAGTGGTCCTGTGGTCTGGCCAAGAGACAACAGAACATCCCCTAGCACCGGACCATAGCACCAGACCACTTGTATTGGTCATGTGGTACCATCGGACCACTTGTTCGTAGCTCGGTGTGTTACTGTGTTGGCTGATTTTTCCATCGGACCATCCTCCAGACCATAGTACCGGACCATAGCAAGTGGTCCTGAGGTGCTGTGGACCATACCACCGAACCACTTGCATTGGTCCTATGGTTGTGACAGAAGTAGTCTTGTGCTCGTTTCTCCCCCGTCCGGACTCTGAATTGAGTTCCGTTTGTTGCGTTGGTTTCGTAATCACGTAGAGAACTTGATGGAATACTTGTGAGACCAGTTCTCATAAGTATTTTGTGGTGAGCCCTCTTCTCTTCTCTGTAGGGTTTGAGAGCCTCACTTTCGGTGTCTCAGTTTTGAGTCTTTGGTATCCAGAAGATCCGTTGTACCTCTTGGTCATCACCAAAGGTATCCACCCTATCTAGGGTAGTATCTTGCTGGTGGAGTAAGCTTGCTTGCTGGGGTTGTTTTTGGGAAGAGTGGCCTGAATATTTCGAGAGAAATTTGAGGCTCCCATTCACCCCCCTCTGGTCGCCGTTCTTGGTCCTTCAAACCGACCTTAAGCGAGTGGTTTAGATTCATCCTCAAAGGCGGTTAGGAACGATCTGCGAATTGGAAGGTGAATGGCCATAGGGGTAGAGCGGGCACCCCAAACCCTAGGGTGGGCGCCCTAGGTGTGGGCCCTCTTAGCCTTCGGCTTGGTTCAGTCCCTTCTAGAGTACGTCTTCCTTAATATTCTTGTTTGTGCAGAGGTCCTTTCTCTCTATGTAAATATGACATGTGGACCTTCTTTGGTTCTTTTCCAGATAACTCCTTGTAAAAACATAAACTCACCAAAACTTGTGGAAATTTGTCAGTTGGACCCCCTAAGTCTATGGTGGTGATTCAATTAAGTCCTTTTTAATTCTTGTTGACATATAGAAATTGATACTTAACGACCGTCAACACTGTCCCAACTCACAAGGCACCAGACCGGTCATCATTGGTCCGGAGTTCTCCGGACAGGTTGTTCGGAGCTTCAATCTCTGCACTATGTGTTACCCTGGCCACCAGACCACCTCCAATGGTTTGGAGCCCCTATGGGCAACTGGTCCGGAGCCTCTCAGAGTCCCCTCTTCACCTCCAATCTCCATGACTTGTGAAGGGAACTTCCTCCTACCATCTCAAGGGCTATTTGTAGGTTATCTGACAAATGTGCATACACCAACATTCACAACCTCTCCTAGGTCAAACTACTAATCTCATACCCCCCTTAATAGTACCACCAAAGCAAAAACAAAGCCCTAGTATATACTTAGTGCCCTTCTCACACCATAGTGACACTAAGAACTAGCCTAGTCTTCAACCTTGAACTCCATCCTTTGAAAACCGAAATGAAATCCATCGTAGGGGAATGAATACCATTTAGCCCATTCACTTTCCATCACATATGACCTAACTTAACCACTTTTGCCTCTACTAAAAACACGTTAGTCATAGTGATCTAGCATTGTTGTTAATCACCAAAACCATTGGGTCCTAGATGCTTTCAAAACTACGTACTCCCTTCGGACCCTTTTATAAGGCATTTCGAGCCAAAACTCAGATACCAAGGAAGGAAAGTAAAGCACGCATGCAGCTCGTTTCTCAATACCAGTACCATAAAATCACGTATTTCTCATTCAATGCATGCATGCAGCTATGGAGGAAAACGCATTGTGCATTTGTCTCCGGAGTCTTGATTGGCTCCATGCAGCATGCAAACGGTTGGAGTCCCACCCAGCATCAAGTGCACGACACCTGCGTTTACTGTAGTAGGAGTTCCAAAGCTCTACCGTCTCATTCTTGTTGCCGCCGCCCAACAAACTGGCCTAAATGAAAAATAATGATATGCCTTATAAAACGGTCCAGAGGGAGTATTTCTTATTTCAAAATCAAATAAAAAGAAATTATTAAAATCTAACAAATAAATATCCATCACTAAGATTTCAATTGAACCAATACTTAAGCTCAAACACAGGTAACTTAACCAACTAAACCACAATAGAGATATTAAACAAATAAACATCCATCACTAAGATTTGAGTTGAACCAAGACCTTAAGCTCAAACACACGTGACTTAACCAACTAAACCACAATAGAGATATTATATATTACTCGAAACAGTTATACTTGTTTAGTTTCGAAGGCCAAGATATATAGGGTAACAACTCGGCGCTGAGGTTTTGTCTTTGTCGATGCCAGATCACCGCCACGCCCGTTAGCTCGTCAATACCTCGGCGTCCATGACACCAAAGACCATGACACCGAGGTCGGGATCTATAAACAGAAAGCAAAGCACCAAGGATCTATTTGTGAATATTTTTTAAAAAAGAGCTAAAAAGTAAAAAAAAAAGACAGACAGACAACATGACACATAGGCTCTACGGGGCTCAACGAGACACATGGGGCGTCTTTGTTACACGGCCTGGGGGGTGGCCCGAGCCCAAACGATGCAGCGCACCGTGTTCGGTGCACTTGGCCCGCGGGTCGGCTTGTCTCCCCCCGTGCTTTTCCTCTCCCCCGGCCTGGCTCCGCAGCGAAGCTCCCCCCCCCCTCTACTTTTCTAGTGCGCGGCTCTGGAGGCGCTCTCGCGGGTGATTTTGGGCGCTTTCCGCTGGATTCCGCGATCTCGCGCGGGCTCGCGTGGGAACGGGAGGTTTCCTCGCGCGCGAACTGCCTGTGGTTTTCGCGGTGGCTACAAAAGCGACATATTCCCCTCCCCATCCTCTTCTCCTCCCCTTGACTCCACTCCCACCTGCTCCCATGAGAAACCGGCGGCGTCTTGAGGTTGTGGTGTCCGGCAACGGTCCGTGGTGCTGCGGTGGTGTCCCCTTGGCCGGATCTGCTCGGTCACGGCGCCGCTTCTTCGTTGCTGATGGGACTCCGGAAGGCGGCGGTCTTCTTCCTCTTCTCGTGGATTCCGGCGGTTCCTGGTGGTGCGGTGGACCGGATCTGCTTCCTCTCCTTCCGGATCTACGTCGTCTCCGTCCAGATCTGCTTCGTTTGTGTTCATTCGTCTTCTTCTCCATCGTTCGTTGGTTTTTGCTTCATCCCCCGAGCACCCCAAGGTGAAATCAAACCCTAACCATGGCTTCTTTATTGTTCTTCTGTGATGCTGGTACTTGATATGGTACATGCGCTTTACAGTTAGGGTTTGAGTTGTTCATTTTGGCACCCATTTGTTGGTCTTTGTTAGGGTTTAGGTTCATTATGGTGCTGCTTTATGGTTGATTTGGTTCATACCTGTCACTGGGAGGCATTTCAGTATGTAGCCGTGACTTGTGGTGCTTGTACTAGTTCGTTTTTATTGATACTGCTTTGTCGTTGTTGTTGTTTTGTGTGTGGATTCTTTACATACTATCACTGGGAGGCATTTCAGTATGAAGCCGTGGCTTGTCTTGCTTGTACATATGGATTATGCTCCGTTGTATGTCACTGGGAGGCATTACTTTGATGCAGCTGTGACTTTTTAAGTTCTTTCATGCTTTGTTTTCCTACTTCTATCAATGATGATGTCCATGCTGTCACTGCTAGTTGAATCATGCATTGTTCATTACTCAATTTGATGCCTACCTGGGTCAATTAAACATGATTTGTCTGCAATTGTATGTTAATGTAGATGGATTCTGCTCAGAAAAGAGATGAGTTGGCCAAGCAAGCCGCTTCCTTGGTTGTATTCATGGTGTCCTATGTTGGTAGTAGGATTAGGAGGCCTACCCCTGAACCAGACCCACTTACCTACAGTTTGAGAAGTGATGCTGACCAGCATAGGCAGTAGGTCCACTTATAGAGAGTGCCTATCCATGATTAGGATGACCAGAGCACCCTTTTTTGCCTTATGTGACCTATGTAGAAATAGAGGTCGTGTAGGTTTCTATGTTTCTGCTGATTGTGGGACACGACCAAAGGTTTAGGGTTGTCCACCAAACATTTAGGAGGTCAATTGAGACTGTGCACTGGCATTTCCACCAGGTGTTGTATGTTCTAGGTGAGCTTAGAAGTGACTTAATCAGGCCCCCCTCAACTGCCATTCATCTAAAGATCCTGGGGAGCCCTAGATGGAACCCTTATTTCAAGGTAATTATGTCTATGTAGTATTGCCTCCATAATTTCTGTCCACACAGTTGCCTTAACACCAATGTACACATGTGTAGGACTGCATTGGTGCCATTGATGGCACCCATTACTTGGTTAGGGTGCCTAGGAGAGTACAACATGCTTCCAGGGGTAGGAAAAAAGAACCAACATAGAATATCATGGAAGTTGTTAACTAGGACCTCAAGTTCACCTATGTATTGGCTGGCTAGGAGGGATCAGCACGAGCATCTCCAAGAGACTCTCCATTTCCTTCCTATATGCTAGGAATAGAGATTTTGGTGAAAAACTACTCTCCAATAGCCTATCTAAATGGTCTTCTAAATATAGCCATTCTCTATTCCGGATTTTTCGTTAGCCAAATATAGAAGACGCGAATGGCTCTCTAGAGTATGCATGAGATTTAGAAAAGTTGTTGGAAAATGAAAAGATATACAAAACGATTTTTATGCAAATGACTCTCCAAATGATGATTTCGAGAGTGAGATTTAGAAAGACTCTTGGAGATGCTCAATGATTCCCACATCCTAAATGATGCCATTGAGAGGGAAGATGGGTTCACTGTGCCTGAAGGTAACACAAACCACATGTTATTAAAAGTTGTGTCCATACCACCTAATACACACTCATGATGCCCCTTCCACTGCTCCACTTGTAGGTAAAATGTACCTTGTAGATGCAGGCTATGCTTGCCGCAATGGCTTCCTACCTCCTTACAGGGGTGTTAGGTACCATTTGTCTGAGTACAACAGCACCAACAGGCCAACCAATGCAAGAGAATTGTTCAACCTCAGGCATTCCTCACTTAGGGTCACAGTTGAGAGGGCTTTTGAGTTAGTCTAGTTGGGTATTGACTTACTCTAGTGGAGAATTGGATTTTATTTGTGCCCACATGGTTGAGGCACCCCTGGACTGTAATTGATAACTTGCTACCTTACTGTTTCGAACTATGATGCATGCTCTGTTCGTTTACATTGTTGGTTTACTCTGTTGGTTTACTCTATTGGTTTACATTGTTGGTATTCATTTTTATGTTGTGGTGTTTACTTGTGGGATTGAAAAGGCCTATTATGCAAAAAAGTTAAAATATGATGTGGCTACAATTTTTGGATGGTTGGTTTTCTTGCTGTTTTTTCATGTCTGTCATCAAACCCATCCGAACCATTGTAGGGTCGAGATGGCGGACTAGAGAGGGGGGTGAATAGTCTTTTTCTAAAAACTTAAGCGCAACGGCTAACCGAAACAAATTCGGAATTAAAACTATCGGTCTAGCCAAGACTACACCCCTCTATCTATAACTTTAGCACCTAGCAAAGTATACTAATTGGGCTCACTAAGGTGCCAAGCTAGGAAGCTCACCTAAACAAGTCTAGGTTGCAAGGTCACACAAACCTAAACAACTTGTACTCTAAGCACAAAGGGAGCTCCTACACATACTAGTGAGTAAAGCACAAAGCACCTAAGCTCACTAGCAATGCTCTCTAGCAAGACTACACAAGTCAACTAGAGAGCTCAACTTACTTAGCTACATAAACTAAGCAATGTGACTAACAAGGCTACGTAAGCCAATTAGCCACTCAAGATCTACATCTATGCTACACAAGCTAGAAGGTAACTAGGCAAGCTACACAAGCTAAACTAGTTACAAGAGAAACAACTAAACACTATCACAAGTATAAGAATGTAAATACAAGCTAGTGATTTGGAGAATGCAAACCACCGAGAAGATGTACACAAGGTTGACACGGTGATTTTTCTCTCGAGGTTCACTTGGTCGCCACCAAGCTAGTCCCCGTTGTATCGACCACACACTTGGTGATTCGGCGGCTAATAGGTGTTCACAAGCCTAGCCCACTAACTCAGGTGCCGCAAGAATCTACCCACAAGTGAGGGTAGCTCAATGACACGCTCAACTAGAGTTGCTCTTCGCGATCTCCTGCGGGGTGAGCACAACACCCCTCACAAGCTCTTCTCCGGATCCACGCACAAGCTTCTTGCGTGCTTCGACAGAGCCACAATCACCAAGCTGTCTAGGAGGTGGCAACCTCCAAGAGTAACAAGCACCACCGGCTTGCAACACGATCACCTAGTGCCACTCGATGCAAACTCGCAATGCACCGCACTAGAATCGCTCTCTCACACAATCGGATGATCACTATCAAGTGTATGTGAGTGAGAGGGCTCCCAAGCATACCAACATAAGCCACAAATGCCCTAGGGTGCTCAGCAACCGGCCAAGGGCAGCCACCATGTCTATTTAAAGAGAGGGTAAAAAACTAGACGTTTTTTTCCCAACTCTGCGCATGTGTGGACGCTACCAACACATTGGGTCCGGACCATAGTTAGCGTCCGGACCTTCACAATACTTCGAAACAGGGTTTTCGGACCTCCGGACGCAAGTCCGGACCCTAACCTCCGGACTAATGAGCACGCGTCCGGACCAAAATGCTCTCTGGAACTGCTCTCTGGACAGCTAGGTCCGGACTGCTATAGTGCTCGGTCTAGACTAATTTTTGCGTCCGGACCTGCGCAGTCCGCACTAAAACGTCTGTATCTCTTAGCTCCGAACTCCGATTTGATTCATCTTTTAGTTTCATTGTTTTATTTAACTCACTTTCTAAAGCTTTGGAGAGTTTGCACACAAGCTCAAAGTTAGGGTCATCACAATCTGCAATCATATTGCCAATTGATACCTTGGTGTCACCATGTGACATGTAGCAATGTGATAAAGTAGAAGAGCTTGTGGAGGCATCACTCTCATAGCCCGAGTATGCATCATCATCATCATCAAGTGTGCTTGGAGTAGCATCATCAATTGCAACACTTGATGTTAGGCCTTCATCATTCTTGTCAAGTGATCTTGTGGTAGATAGATTATCTTCATCATCACTTGACCATGAGGTGGAGCAATCTTCCACAACCACCAAGTTCTGGTCATGCTCAACATCCTCATGTGCCACCAATTTGGACACATCATCATCATCATTTGAATCCTTCTCATATTTTTCAATGAGGTAGGTCCAAATCTCATGAACGCTCTTCATGTCCATAATCTCACCAAAGATGTTATCTTTCATAGAATGTTAGAGAATGTTAGTAGCTTGGCAATCGAGATGTAGGCACTTCTTTTGTGCTTGAGTTGCATCCTTTCTCTCAATTGCACAAGAGAGTCCCACATCTATGATCCACCACATTTGGGGAGAAATAAACTTAATGTTGCATGTCAACTAATTTCTCCACCGTGCAAAGTGTGTGCCATTAAAAATATGTGGACACTCAACATCTAGCCCATAAGTCGTCATCCTCTCGGGTCGGTGAAGACCACAAATGAGAGATCAAGCTTTGATACCACTTGTAGGGTCGAGATGGCGGACTAGAGGGGGGTGAATAGTCTTTTTTCTAAAAACTTAAGCGCAACGGCTAACCAAAAAAATACGGAATTAAAACTATCGGTCTAGCCAAGACTACACCCCTCTATCTATAACTTTAGCACCTAGCTAAGTATACTAATTGGGCTCACTAAGGTGCCAAGCTAGGAAGCTCACCTAAACAAGTCTAGGTTGCAAGGTCACACAAACCTAAGAAACTAGTACTCTAAGCATAAGGGGAGCTCCTACACATACTAGTGAGCAAAGCACAAAACACCTAAGCTCACTAGTAATGCTCTCTAGCAAGACTACACAAGTCAACTAGAGAGCTCAACTTACTTAGCTACACAAACTAAGCAATGTAACTAACAAGGCTACACAAGCCAATTAGCCACTCAAGATCTACTTCTATGCTACACAAGCTAGAAGGTAACTAGGCAAGCTACACAAGCTAAACTAGTTACAAGAGCAACAACTAAAAACTATAACAAGTATGAGAATGTAAATAAAAGCTAGTGATTTGGAGAATGCAAACCACTGAGAAGATGTACACAAGGTTGACACGGTGATTTTTCTCCCGAGGTTCACTTGGTCGCCACCAAGCTAGTCCCCGTTGTATCGACCACACACTTGGTGATTCGGCGGCTAATAGGCGTTCACAAGCCTAGCCCACTAACTCGGGCGCCGCAAGAATCTACCCACAAGTGAGGGTAGCTCAATGACATGCTCAACTAGAGTTGCTCTTCGCGATCTCCTGCGGGCGAGCACAACGCCCCTCACAAGCTCTTCTCCGGAGCCACGCACAAGCTTCTTGCGTGCTTTGACGGAGCCACAATCACCAAGCCGTCTAGGAGGTGGCAACCTCCAAGATTAACAAGCACCACCGGCTTGCAACACGATCACCTAGTGTCACTCGATGCAAACTCACAATGCAATGCACTAGAATCGCTCTCTCACACAATCGGATGATCACTATCAAGTGTATGTGAGTTAGAGGGCTCCCAAGCACACCAACATAAGCCACAAAGGCCCTAGGGTGCTCAGCAACCGGCCAAGGGCAGACACCATGTCTATTTAAAGAGAGAGGAAAAAACTAGCCGTTTTTGCCAACTCTGCGCATGTCCGAACACTACCAACACATAGGGTCCGGACCATAGTTAGCGTCCGGACCTTCACAATACTTCGAAACACGGTTTTCGGACCTCCGGACGCAAGTCCGGACCCTAACCTCCGGACTAATGAGCACGCGTCCGGACCAAAATGCTCTCTGGACAGCTAGGTCTGGACGGCTATAGTGCTGGGTCCGGACTAATTTTCGCGTTCGGACCTGCGCAGTCCACACTAAAACGTCTGTATCTCTTAGCTCCGAACTCCGATTTCGATGATCTTAGACTTTTTGGAAAGCTAACTGAGAGGCCTACACATCCCGCAACTCCATTTGATCCATATCATAATGAATCAAAGCATTATTTCATTCCAAGGTCCACTCTAGTGTTAGGAGCATACCGAAAAACATTTTTCTCTTCTCCGAGTTGATTCAATTCAACTCCAACACCTTCTCCTTTGCAAATGTGCCAACATAAACTAAGTGTACATCACCATGTGCATGTTTGTTAGCATTTTCACAATCATTTTCAAAGGATTTTCACTTGCTCTCACCACGCCACTCGATCCTAATGCATCGCAATGTTAGATCGCTCAAGTGGCACTAGATGACCGATATGCAAACAAGTTTGCCCCTCTTGATAGTACGGCCATCTATCCTAAACCCGGTCATATACTTCTCTACACACCTATGACCGGTGAAATGAAATGCCCTATAGGTTATACCTTTGCCTTGCACATTCCATTCCATCTCCTTCTCCAATATTGATGCAACACATGCACCAACCTATCACCAAATGATATGATCCACTTCATATCATCACGTGATCGTATTAGTTCATCGATCTTGACATCACTTGCTCTTCACCATTGCATTGGTCCATCGGCGCCAAGCATCACCCGCTTGCCCTTCACGCTTGCAACCGGTCCATCAAACCAAGCCTCATCTTGATCTTCTCCACCTTGATCACATGACTCCATGTCATGTCTCATGTGCAATAAGCTCCTTCATCACACAATCACCTGTGAACTAATCTCCTGTGTATATATCACTTAAACACATATTAGTTCACCTATGTTGTCACTCAATTACCAAAATCACATAGGAACTCTCAATCTCCCCCTTTTTGGTAATTGATGACAACTCTACAAAGATATGGAATTTAAGATCTTTTTGGACATTATGCCATTTATCCAACATTTAAGCTCTATACCAAGATTTGGATAAATGCCACAAAGTCCGACTTGGTAGTGATAGCTCCCCCTACATGTGTGCTCACAAAGGTTTGAATTAAGCTTTGCACACATGCATGAATAGACATTGTGGGAGTGCTATTACTACTAAGTGATGCTAAGAGATATAAGATAAACCTTTGAAGATACCAATTGTAGTTCCACTTTGAAGTTCATCCTTAGCACCATGGTTAGCTAGATACCATAAAAACAACACTAGAAACCCCGTGAGATCAACAATATAAGCACAGTTTCTTGATACCAATTGAAGGAACAAATATCTAGCTTACCAACCTATGCATGCTAGTTTATCAAATCATCATACAAATCCTATAACTAGCATACACCACACAAGCATTCATATAAAGATAATACTTATGCAATATGCAAGCAAGCACATGAATATGCACATATCAAATGCAATCAATCAAGTTCATGAGCTTGCTCCCCCTACTTGTGTGCATCTCTTAGTCCAAGACTTTGATCCTTTGATCTTGTTCCCTTATGTTCATGTCCATGTATCTCTCCTTAGTTCATGTCCATTCACTAATATATCTTTGTTCACTAATCTCTCCCCCTTTGTCATCAATTTACATAAAATGTATGCTTATATTGATGCAAAGGTTGCACTAGGGTAGATGGTTGATACTTGTATCTTTTCATTTTTGATGGACACTAACATCTATGTATTGGAATGACTCTTCATGAAATATCATTGACCATTATACCATTGAGTAGAGAAACTCCCCTTTGGTCAAAGCAATTGTCATCCAAATAAGCTTTGTAAGCATGAGAACTTTGATTTGATCACTTAAAGTTGAGGATCACTTTTAAACTTGTAGGATATCACTTGTGAGACACCACTTGTGGAATTACTTGAATTAACTAAATGTGGATCATCACAAGTATGCTAGAACTAGACATCTTTTGCACGTACCAATATGAAAGTTGATACTATTTGAAAGATTAGCATAAGTCTAGATACCATTTTTAAGTTACATCTTGATATACATTTGCATTGTTATCTTGTGCTTGAACTAGATTCATCTTCATGAGCTTCTATGTTGGACTTGTACTAACATGTATAGCATAAGTTTTCAAGTCACGTTTAAACCCACTCTAAGCTTGTTCACACGCATTAAGCGGTTATCTTATAGAGGTTGTACTTGTCACTTATACAATCAATGAATAGATCAAGTACTTGGGTTTACTAGATCATGAACAAACTCATATACTACCACTAGATCAAACAACTCAATCAAGCTATATATGTAGGCTATAAGCATAAAATTCATTTGGTTTTCAATGAATGATCACTATGTATGACTATATGCACTAAACATGTCCTAAGCAATAATGTATGCATATGTCAAACAATTTCACCTTTGCTATTTTGGAGTAGAGGATAGTCATATAGATTCCATCTCCAATTAGCAATGTGAAGTCCATTACGAGCATGGTGAAGACCAATGAATACCACATGGAATTGTAATCTTCACCCATATGATTTGAGTCCCACTAATGATCAAGTGCACTTTCTTGTTGTGGTTGACTTGCTTCTTTCTTGATCTTTGCTTGCATGAGAGAGTGCCAAATGATGTACCACTTGTAGAAGGTCATACCACTTGAAAGTTAAGATCATGAATCTCTCTTGGGTGTTGCTTGCTTTCTTTCTTTTGATCAATCCTATTGATAGCTTTCAACTAAGCATCTCCAAATGATCCTTAGATCACCACTTCCATGTTAGCCTTCCAAGTAACGTTCTTGGTTTACCTACAAAAGGCGGCAAGCCCCTACAAAAGGGAGAAGTGACCTCTCTCTATGAACCATCCTTGATACTCACTTGAAATTTGCTTTGTTTGATTGATCTTCATCTTGAGTACTAAACATGTGCCAAAAACACTCCACAATAAAATGGCCTTGTACTCATTTCCAACATAGGTACCTCAATCACTTATAAGCATGATTCCAACTTGAGGACCTTTTCAATCTTAGTGACTCTTAGATAAATCCAATGTTTGTCACTTTTCTGGCAGATTTTGTACTCTTCAAAGAATATATCATAAATCCCAAAGTACACATCCAATGATCATGAAATTTGGTGGAGATGTGCTTTACTAAGTTATCTAGCAGCCATAAAAATTTGAGGTTCATAGGACTTCTATATTGCTATCAGATTTCATATCTTTCCACCTAGGTACATGCTGAAAACTGCTGCACATGTGTTGACAAGATCCACTCCAAAACCGAAGTATATCTTATCCAATACAAATGAAATTTGAACAGCAACTAATAACATAAGTTTAGAGCATGTATACCAAATTTTATGCCAATCCAAATAGATTTGATCTCTTAAACATGGCTAAGATCACAGCTGGCTCAGATTTTGAATATAGGACAGATTTCAACACTATGAGCTATACTTCTTTAAATTGTATCAAACTTGAATTCAACTTGTTTGAATACTATATCAAGACTTATATCCATTCAATCAACTTACTAAAAGAAGTCTCTTAATCATACCCATTCAAATAAACTCAAATTGATCACTAAGCAATTTAATCCATTCAATCAACTTGTAGCAAGCAACTAGTGCACATATATATCCAATTCAATCAACTCATATGCACTATGTGTATATCCAATTGAAATATCTTATACACACCCAAATGAAGTTAATCAACAAGAAATATACCGTAGTAGATCATGATCAATCCATTAGCAAGCTTCAACTCAATTATTTGTAAGCCTTTAAATCATCCATAAACTACCATGACTTGATCATGCACTTGTATGTTGTAGCACTTGGACTTCATCTTCTTTTGACTTGGCATTGGGATAAGAATAGCACTAAGATTCATTACTTGACTCAATCACATGATGAACAATATAAAACTCGTTGAATCAAGCCTCCAATGCCAATGGTACCTACACACATTCATCCACTTGTTGATGGTACCCAAACTAATTTGGGTCCTCTCAAGTTAGGTGCAACATACTTAGGCAATGCCTTAGTATGAATAGCGGGATATTTTGCAATAGAAACCATAGAGGTACCACTACAATCCTTTCTAAGCATATGATCATCAATTGAAATAGGCTTAGAAGTCATACCTAGGGGACATGAATGAGCCATGTGTCCCCTTTCCCGACATGAGTAGCACACTCTCTTTGCATGATCCTTTTCTTCCTTGCTCATGGTGTGCTTCTCATTGTCTTGCCTCTTTTCTTTTGTTTGAATCTTCATCTCAAGCTTGGTAGGACACTTCGAGGAAAAGTGTCCCATATCTTCACACTTGAAGCACTTGATGTGAGCCAAATGATTCTTCTCTTGATCCTTGCTCATCATCATCTTGTTGGCATCATGGATAGGAGTTGGATGCCTTGCTCTTGCTTTGCCACCTCTTCTTGTCTTCTTCTTCATCATCCCCAAGTCACCATCTTGATGGTTGATCTTGCATTAAACTTGGGTCTTGACTTGTGGCTTAGCTTGAGCAATCTTTGTTGGACAAGCATTTGCAAGATGTCCCATCCCATGGCACTTGAAGCACATGAAATGAGATAGCTTCTTTTGTTCTTGCTTCTTCTCTTTCTTGCCCTTGCTCTTGTGGAAACCAATTCCACTCTTGTCACCATAGCTTCTCTTGTTTGTCAACATATGCTCAAAGGTGACTTTGGAGTTGTAGCACCTCTCTAGCTTGTTGCTCACATTCTTAAATTCACTTTTGAGCTCATTGTTCTCCTTCAAAAGGTTAGTCTCACAAGACATAGAAGTAGAACAAGCATCTATATTTGAGGAACATGACATATCAAGTAAATCATCACAAGAGGTGGATAAATTCTTCTTTCCTACATCACAAGGGTTAGCAACAACATGTGATTGATCATTTGACCCAAGTGATGAGCTCTCTTCATTTTTAAGATTTAGCAATTCATTAATGAGAGAACCATGTTTGTGAACTAAATCTTCATGAGACAAGCGTAGTTGCTCATGATCCAATTTTAGTTCATCATGTGAAGATTTAAGAACATCAAGTAAGTGCTTATGTTCTTCACATGAGTTCTTTAGAAGTGAGTTTTCATCTTTTAGTTTCATTGTTTTATTTAACTCACTTTCTAAAGCTTTGGAGAGTTTGCACACAAGCTCAAAGTTAGGGTCATCACAATCTGCAATCATATTGCCAATTGATACCTTGGTGTCACCATGTGACATGTAGCAATGTGATAAAGTAGAAGAGCTTGTGGAGGCATCACTCTCATAGCCCGAGTATGCATCATCATCATCATCAAGTGTGCTTGGAGTAGCATCATCAATTGCAACACTTGATGTTAGGCCTTCATCATTCTTGTCAAGTGATCTTGTGGTAGATAGATTATCTTCATCATCACTTGACCATGAGGTGGAGCAATCTTCCACAACCACCAAGTTCTGGTCATGCTCAACATCCTCATGTGCCACCAATTTGGACACATCATCATCATCATTTGAATCCTTCTCATATTTTTCAATGAGGTAGGTCCAAATCTCATGAACGCTCTTCATGTCCATAATCTCACCAAAGATGTTATCTTTCATAGAATGTTAGAGAATGTTAGTAGCTTGGCAATCGAGATGTAGGCACTTCTTTTGTGCTTGAGTTGCATCCTTTCTCTCAATTGCACAAGAGAGTCCCACATCTATGATCCACCACATTTGGGGAGAAATAAACTTAATGTTGCATGTCAACTAATTTCTCCACCGTGCAAAGTGTGTGCCATTAAAAATATGTGGACACTCAACATCTAGCCCATAAGTCGTCATCCTCTCGGGTCGGTGAAGACCACAAATGAGAGATCAAGCTTTGATACCACTTGTAGGGTCGAGATGGCGGACTAGAGGGGGGTGAATAGTCTTTTTTCTAAAAACTTAAGCGCAACGGCTAACCAAAAAAATACGGAATTAAAACTATCGGTCTAGCCAAGACTACACCCCTCTATCTATAACTTTAGCACCTAGCTAAGTATACTAATTGGGCTCACTAAGGTGCCAAGCTAGGAAGCTCACCTAAACAAGTCTAGGTTGCAAGGTCACACAAACCTAAGAAACTAGTACTCTAAGCATAAGGGGAGCTCCTACACATACTAGTGAGCAAAGCACAAAACACCTAAGCTCACTAGCAATGCTCTCTAGCAAGACTACACAAGTCAACTAGAGAGCTCAACTTACTTAGCTACACAAACTAAGCAATGTAACTAACAAGGCTACACAAGCCAATTAGCCACTCAAGATCTACTTCTATGCTACACAAGCTAGAAGGTAACTAGGCAAGCTACACAAGCTAAACTAGTTACAAGAGCAACAACTAAAAACTATAACAAGTATGAGAATGTAAATAAAAGCTAGTGATTTGGAGAATGCAAACCACTGAGAAGATGTACACAAGGTTGACACGGTGATTTTTCTCCCGAGGTTCACTTGGTCGCCACCAAGCTAGTCCCTGTTGTATCGACCACACACTTGGTGATTCGGCGGCTAATAGGCGTTCACAAGCCTAGCCCACTAACTCGGGCGCCGCAAGAATCTACCCACAAGTGAGGGTAGCTCAATGACACGCTCAACTAGAGTTGCTCTTCGCGATCTCCTGCGGGGCGAGCACAACGCCCCTCACAAGCTCTTCTCCGGAGCCACGCACAAGCTTCTTGCGTGCTTTGACGGAGCCACAATCACCAAGCCGTCTAGGAGGTGGCAACCTCCAAGATTAACAAGCACCACCGGCTTGCAACACGATCACCTAGTGTCACTCGATGCAAACTCACAATGCAATGCACTAGAATCGCTCTCTCACACAATCGGATGATCACTATCAAGTGTATGTGAGTTAGAGGGCTCCCAAGCACACCAACATAAGCCACAAAGGCCCTAGGGTGCTCAGCAACCGGCCAAGGGCAGACACCATGTCTATTTAAAGAGAGAGGAAAAAACTAGCCGTTTTTGCCAACTCTGCGCATGTCCGAACACTACCAACACATAGGGTCCGGACCATAGTTAGCGTCCGGACCTTCACAATACTTCGAAACACGGTTTTCGGACCTCCGGACGCAAGTCCGGACCCTAACCTCCGGACTAATGAGCACGCGTCCGGACCAAAATGCTCTCTGGACAGCTAGGTCTGGACGGCTATAGTGCTGGGTCCGGACTAATTTTCGCGTTCGGACCTGCGCAGTCCACACTAAAACGTCTGTATCTCTTAGCTCCGAACTCCGATTTCGATGATCTTAGACTTTTTGGAAAGCTAACTCAGAGTCCTACACATCCCTCAACTCCATTTTATCCATATCACAATGAATCAAAGCAGTATTTCATTCCAAGGTGCGCTTCAGTCATACGGTGCATGTACTTTTATTGTATCAACATGATTAGATCTACTAAATGTACTGGACGTGGCTTAACTTGTTTGCTTTTATGGCTGCATGGAAACACCCCAATGCTATTAAATGAGCTAAGTTATCGGGTTAACTGTCATCATGGCCACATGAGAATACACCTCTGTTGATAATCTTTATCTGGTATGCTTAGTAGATTTGATAGTTTGGGTCAGTAAATGTCGCATGTATCACATCCTTACTTCATACATTAATGTGATCGGGCTGATTATATGATTTATCAATGACATAATATGAATAGCCGTTTATGTTTTTTTATCATGATTTACAGTGTTAGGAGCTGACTCTCTAGTCAATTTCCTTGAGTTTATTTGGAGTTACTTGCAAATTATGTAGCCACCTATGATTTGGTTTTAAAGGAAATAAGCACCACATCCTGGAGCTGAGGCCTATCTATTATCCAAACTAACATGTTCATCATCTGGTCTGCTAGAATCATCCACTGTTAACCACCTGTTGGGTGACCCCAACTTGATGCCAACTCTGAATGCTTGAGCAGACTACATGGTTGCCATGTATCTGCTTTGCTCTTGCTCTTTTGTGTTTTTTTGCAGTTCTTTTGTTGATATCTTGTTTAGCCACCAATGATATGTGAAAAGGTACGAATTAAACTCTTAACCTGTCCAGCTGAGGCCTATCTGTTTTCTTGCTCTGGCCTGTGATGCAGATAAATAAAACTTAAGGTGGCTTTTTCATGTATGGCCTGTGATGCAAAACTATGTAGTATAGTGTGGTTGTTATTCTTGGCATGTGTTTGTTACTATCTTTCATGTCTGCTATCAAACCCTACTTGTACACAACCACCATCTGCAACACTAGCTTCTGCCAGTTGTTGTGTGATGGTAGTGAGTGGATGTGCACAATAGGGTTCCATACCATGCATGACATGCTCTTTTACTGATGTTCTGTTTTCATTACTTTGCCACACACATGACTACCTGTTGGCAAATTAAAAGCTGAGGCCATACATGTTTAATTTTCAGAAAATGGGCAGTTACTATGTGGTTTTCAATGGGAAGAAACCTGAGATTTATATGACATGACATGAGTGCAGTGACCAAGTGCTTGACTTCAAGAATGCTAAATACAAGAAGTACTTTGACTATGAACATGCACTTACTGATTTCAATGCATATTTTGTTTCCTCATCTACTCCTAGTTGTTCATCTGTTGATGGTAAGCATGTTGGGCATGTAGTGCATGGTCCTAAAAATGTAGGTTTGTGTTTGGTTCAGTGAAAGGATGTCACCATTGTTGCTCTCTTAGTTCTTATACCCTAGTGAACACTAACTGCTAAGAACTCTCATCATACAGATCAGCCGCTCCTCCCGGTCGCCTCCCCGACAGGCGATACGGGAGCCCCCACAAAAGCTAGCGCCGCCACCTCCTTTCTTCATCTCTGGCTGCGTCGCCGCCAGAGCTGGCCGCCGGCAAGGCCGGCCGGCTGGCCGAGAAGGCGGCGGCGGGGCGCATGGAGGCGGGCTGGTCTCCCTCTCTTCCCCCGAGCGGTTGGGGAATCGGCAGCGGTGGCGACCGATCCGGGGCCTTTGCGCCCGGATCCATGGCCTTGGTGGCCGGATCTGGCCTTCCGCCGTCCGGAGGTCGACGACGCGTGGAGTTCTTCGTGTGGCAGCCATGCTCTGATGGGGGCGGCACCCGGAGGCAGCGGATGGGAGGCGGTGCAGACAACGCGGCAGTGGAAGTGGTGTGCAGAGCACGTTGGACGGATCGGGCGGATCTGTTTGCGGCGGTGACGGTGAGCGACGCGGTCGCCGATCTACCGTCGTCGTGTACGGATGTTGATGTGCGTGCGGCGGCGGTGGTGAGCGACGAGGTCTTTGATCCACTGTCGTCGAGGACAGATTGCAGGGGTTGGGTAGATCTGTGTGCGGGGCGGTGGTGAGTGACGTGGTCGCCGATCCACCGTCTTCGTGGATGGATGTGCCAGTGGTGGTCGCAGCCGATGCCGTTCGGCAGCTGTCGGCGGTGCAATGGTGGCGGTGGTTTGTGCAGGCGAGAGGGGGGTGATACCTGCCCCTCCCACACGACTTTACCGGCCGCGTCGGTGGCAAGCAACCTGGGCGGCTACGACGAAGGACAGGAGGAGGTGTACACTTTGGTGATGGTTTCATCGTCCGCAATGGGCAACCTTTTGGTGGAACTCGGTTCTCCGGATTTGATGGTTTGATCCAGCGATGCTTCGCTGGTTTATGGCGTAACAGATCGGCTCGTGGAGGCAGTGGCAGTGCAACCATGTTTGGACGGCGGTGACGCCTACGGGCGCCATTTTCCTCGCTGGAGGCATCGTCTTGTCCTCCATGTGGATCTCCCCAGGTGAAAACCCAACACCGGTGTATCTAATGGGTGTGATGTGGAGTCTTTGGATGTCATATGCTCGTTGGAGACGTCGCTTTTGGATGATCACATGGATTGTCGGCTTTGTTGCCGAATTGGTTTTGGTAGGTCCCTTGCAGGTGCACCAAGAGCTTCGTTCCGTTGGCCAGGTTATAGTATCTGGAATCTCCAATGGCGGTCAACGTCCTACGTTCTTTCAGTATCCTCTTGGTCTGCTAGACGTGTTTTGGTGTCGATTTGTGACTTGGTGGTTATACCACTGCAAGTTAGAATTTCTTATTGGAGATGTAATTTTTTCATGAGTTTTGTTTTAGCTGATCCATTGTACTCAAGTGACGTAGGTCTTACCTGTTTCACTGGATGTTCGATGTAATAATGTGGCCTGATGTATCCTCGAGAGAGGATGACTGAAGCCGGAAATATAAATTTCCTTTATCTAAAAACAATCTGTGCTCTTTGGTTCAGGCTGTTGGTTTGCAACACTTGAGCTGGCCTTTGTTGGCCTGTGGTAGCCACTTTTGATCTGAGCATCTGTTATTTTTGTAAGACTTACATTTATAACCTATGTTGGTCTGTGATGCAAAATCTCATTAGTTGTGCCTACTGTAACTCTTTGCTATGTGTTTCTTTCATGTGTGCCATCAAACTCTTGTGAGGCATCACTCAATGCAACACCAAGCTGTTGCTTGAGATGATGACACTGAATGATGTCCACAGGAGTTCCATGACAACCATGAGGTCTTAGTTCTCTATGTTCTTTATCGAATTTGATTCTCCATTTAGATGTTAGGCACCTATTATTTACCTAGTGGGATGACTACACCTTGTCCACTTGCTGAGGCCAACAAAAATTCCAACATGTGCCATTTTTTCCATTGACTATTTACTGTATTTAGTTTTGTTGGGGGGAGAATTATATCCAACTGTAATCTGATGTACTTATGGCCATGTAAACTGCAAGGCAAATGGTGTGAGGCAAATGCTGTAACAGGCTGTAATCTTTGACCATTCACATGTGAACTGAGCACTTTGTTCATAATTGATCTTTGATCTTACAATTCGAAAATCTGTTGATGTTAGTTCAAAAACCTGTCATATTTGCTTCTTATATATTGGTTTTGTTGTGTTGTTGCTGCTTGGGAATCTTCGGAGGTTCCCAGCCAGGCCGGCTACCAAACATCACCTCCTTTGGGTTGGATTGCCGACCGGGCTCCAAGGTGGCAACCACACACAGCCACAGCTCGGCCAGGCCCTATGAAGCCAAAAACCAAACAGGGGAGGGTGCCCCTCTTTTACCTGGTTATGGCTAGCCACAGCCTGGTCTGTAAGCCTGGCTCCCCAGAGCTCTATACCAAACAGGCAAACACGCCCATGGATAACACGGGGATCTAGAGCGTGGCCTCGTGAACTCGGTAAGGACGTTCTACTCATCAACCGACAACTGGAGATGGTGGAAACGACGATGTGGTGGCTCAACTAATGTTGCCGGGCCACGGTGAGGTTTGCCTTCCGCGTACAGAGGTTTTGAAAGGGGTCGCGAGTGGCTAACATGAGACCTATAGGTCAGCGTGGGCTGCTACGACTGATGGGCGGGGTGAGGTCGTGCGGAGGTGGTGGCACTGGGCTGCGCTGTTGCGGATGCAGATGGACTAAGGCCCACTACGCACGTCGAGCGCAGAAAGGGAGAAGGGTCGGGCAGCTGGCTCTTGGGCCTATTGGTCAACGCCGGGTAGTAGGCAGCGCCACTGGGCCTGCTGCGCACGCGTTCCGGCAGGAGAAGGGGAGAGGCCAGTCTCGGCTAGGCTGCAAGGTGAAGCAGCGCCAAAGACGGGAAAGGAAAAAAGAAAAAGAAAAGAAAAACCTTTTCAAATTTAAAAAGGGATTTTGAAAGTTTTTTTAGAAATTTGGAATGGTTTTGAAATATATTTTTTGCAGGCTTACTTTCCAAAAATAGAAGAGGTCTTAACCGTGGTTGAAACGAATTTTCAAAATTTAGTTTTGACAAAATAAAATTAATGCAAATGCTTGAATGCAACAAATAAATCACATTATTTTTTAAAAAAGTTTTTAAAGAATTTTTTTCTCATTTTAAACTATGTACAAAGAAACATGAAAAATTTAGGAAAATTATTAAATCTTTTATTTTCTATTTACATCCCAAAATAGAACTTTTGGGGTGTGACATCAGCCGACAAACAAAGAGAGTATTTACTATGTGTAAATTTCTGCTATAGAAATAAAGGTGAACACTATAATTGCAACAAGCTAAGGGGCCAAACATGTGTAAGATCCAACATATTATTGCGAACATAGAAAACATTTGACAAATAAAGCCAAAGATGGTACCTCATTATTTGTAAGCTACTTAGTTACTCCAAATGAATGTGAAGTCATGAGAATTGGATATGTTGTACCAACAAATGAATGTTGTATTTTGGTTGGCATGCAATAGATAGTTTTTACAAGTGATTTTACCCAAAAATTATCTCTTCTTTATATAGTGAGAAATAATTTTCCATAAGTTATATCCTTTAATAGGTAGTATTAAGGACAAATCTTATAATTCATTCATTCATTTCATTCCATTGGCTTATACAATAAATACCTAGCATATTCATCCAACGAAGTACGCACTACATACTTTCAAGTATATATAGCACCCGCGTTAGGCCATTTCCCTAACCTCTACAATAAAGAACATATGAGCTCAATGTGGCCTATGATTCATCAGCAAGCATCCATGATGAAAGTTACTAAGCTGTTTCTGAGTAGTGTGATCCTTCTTCTCTACACTAGCGTGCACATCCAAGGTTTGTATTGTCATCTCAATAGCATGCGTGTATTGTATATACATCATGGGAAATTACATCTCCAAGATGTACCGGATTGCCCTTTATTGCTAATTTATTATTTCACAAATGGAATTTTGGGGGTCTTTAGATCGTTTCAAAATTCCAAAACTTTACCAAATTCTCCGTCACATCGAATCTTTGAACACATGCATAAAGTATTAAATATAGGTAAAAACAATAACTAATTACACAGTTCCTCTGTAATTTACGAGACGAATCTAATACTTTACACCCGTAAAAGTTTTGGATCTAAACATTACATAATTACATGCTATGTACTTGTGACAAACAGGTGCGGGTGCAGCAGAGTACGGTAATGTCACGACAAACATTGTTTCCCAGTCCATGAAGACACACGAGCCACAGGACAATGTGTATGCAACTCAGAGAAGGGTAGTCTGTGCCCCATGCAGCTGTTGCCCTGGAAATAGTTCGGGAAGCTGCTACTCAACGAATTGCTGTCTTGAGCTAATTTGCAATGGGCCTAATCAACCAATAGGATCATGTGTACACACAAGGCTCGCTTGCAACTGTAGCAACTGCCGGTAGTGACTATAATATATTCTTCAGTTATATTGCAACCGGATGCCAACAATGCATGTTACCTTTCAATCAAATATATAAAAATAAACTTCAAGTATACAGGTTTTCCTCACTAGTTGTCGTACCTAGTTTTCCAAAGAAGACCATGCGCTATATGACATGGGCTTCAAATTGGAGTTAATTTCATGATCATGGACAAACTTACTTATTTGTTACTGCATGGTCTAATTTTTTAAGACATTCGTGTGTCTAAGTCTGATCAAACAGGGTTAAATTAAAATAAATAATAAATTAAAAAATAATAAATATGCAAAAATCTTTCCTAAAAAATTTTCAAATGAAAAAATGATCAATATAACAAATATAGATCTTGATGAGTTGACCAAACTTGGTATTCATGACTTCTCTAGTTGATACCATCTAGGGTTTTAAAAACTAGTTTGGAGGTGTCAAAATTTAAAATTTAAAATTTGAATTGTGCAAACTTTGTCAAATGAAAAATTGACCAAAACAACGAATGTAGATTTTGATGAGTTTAACAAACTTGGTATTCATGACTTTTCTATTTAAAGTCATTTAGAGTTTCAAATACTGGTGTGAATGTGTCATTTTTTAAATTCAAAATTTGACTTGGTTAAACATTGTCAAATGAGACAGTAAATGACCTCATCTGAACAACTTTTGAATTTAAAGGTGTTAGAAATCATCAAGATCTACATTTGTTATATAGTTAGTTTTTCCATTTGAGAAAGTATTAGTAAACATTAGTTATAAAATATGGTTTGGAGCTGTCAAAATCTCACATAGTAGTTTTAGTATTGTTCAATAAAACACTTAACTTTTCATCGATTATTAGGATGTGAGATCGACTAGGAAATATCTTCTCATGTATGTTATTTTATAGTTTTTGGACATTGTTAGATTAGAGGTGTACTTCAAGTTTTAATATTTTCCAATTTCCAATGTGTATTTATATTTATTAATATAAATAGAAAATAAAATTTGTTAAATTAAATGTTTAAAGCCCAACAGCCCACACCACTACCAGCCCATTTGGCTCCAACATCTAACCCTACGTATCTTCTTCTAATAATGATCCATCGCGAACGCCTGCGCCGCCTCCGCCCTCCGTCCTCTCCCCTCGCGCGGCGAGGTCGACGCCTAGGGCTGTCATACCCAGTTTTAAGAACAAAACCAGGATCATCATATATGTGCCCAGAAAGTCCACACATACAACAACAGAAAAGGAGAATATCAAAATCAATGTTATATAGCGAAAACATAGATACATTAACAGTTACATCAAATTATAGCGGAACGATTACTAAACTTTCTTGAAGCTCCAACTTCACAGGGACAGTTGACTGGGGGTTGCATACGCCTAGCACTTCTTCGAAATCTCACTAGATCCATCTTCTGTTACTCATCCGGGATTTTTATCAAAAACATTGAAAAGTAAAACAAGCGTAAGTACATATCGTACTCAACAAGAATAACATGGGGTTCATGAGGCTCAAAAGGTTGACACTGGTTTACTGTGATTAACTTTAATGAGTCACAATTTTAGCATTAGTAGCAACAAATAAGCGATGCCCCAATTAATCACATGAAACTGATAACATGAATAAGGAATAGCATTTAAAAACATCGTAGATCATATATCAATATTCCATTAATTTCCATTAGTCTGTGAGTTTTCCGGGCCGCTCGTGTCCATGAGCACGGCTGATATATCAGTTTTTAACACTCTGCAGAGGTTGTACATCTTTACCCATGAGTCATGATTTACTCTTTCGCCCAAGGGGATCAGCCTCTTGACCCACTTCCAAGGAAGGTCGACAGGGTTCACTATGAAGTTTTTCAAAGGGGCTCGCTGACAAGCAATAGACATTACGGATCCATGGGCAAGGGATATACGGGGTCTCCTCGATGGTACACACGCGTAGCGGTAGCCACTCTGGCCATACCCCGCAACCGCTCGGCAATGGCAACTTTCATGAACTATCACATGCGAGAAAGAAACCCTCATACTTGACTAAAGCCAGAGCCATGTAGCCCGCATGGTTGTACTGTATGTCCCAGCTTTTGCTGACAGATAAGTTGTTAGATTCCATGTTGGTAATAAAAACATATTTTATTTCTCGTTGCATATTCTATTAATCAAGTTATAGTTCATGATCATAATTACTTGAGCACTAGCATAAATTCTACCCAATGCATAACCATAGGATAACAAGGAGTCTAGGAATCAATACAACTAGGATACATAACTATGGTTATCAAGGTAGACACATGGGTATGATTAAAGTGACGTTATAATGAGTAGGTGTTGACATCGTTTTTCGTATGGGTCAATATTGAATCGAGTGCGCTGATCGGCAAGAAGGTAAACGTTGTTCCTCATCGACATCGAGATGCCACTATTCAGGTTACCGATGGAGGCAGAAGTCGTCGGTAGTGAATTTGATTGGGGACGCATTAAGGGTGAAAGATGTGTTTGCCGATAAGGAGAGATTGCCGATGGAAACAGGAAAATGTTGCCGATCGGGAATGTTGCCGATGGATGCAGAAAATAGCTGACGTCAGTGGAAAGATGCCGATGGTAATGGAAGAAGGTTGCGGATGGAAAGAAATCTGCCGATGGAAAGTGTCATCGCGAAGAGAATAGATAAGGAAACTGGTGATTTTATACTAATATTATTATATCAGTTTGAGTCCGACTCTTGCACGAGTCATTTATTTCCTTGAAAATAGGAGTTTTGTTTAGGTATGAGTCATGTCTATGTACAACTCCTCCTACCGGAGTATAAATATGTACCTAGGGCCCGTATGATAGAAAGACAATCAATCAAATACATCTATTACTTTTTATCTACTTTTTCGCATTAGTTATAGTTTATCTACGAGTTCTTACGATATCGACGAGCTGTATCTACAAGATCTTCGTCTACCTCGTGAGTTCCGCTTTTTGAACAATTTGAGCTTTGACATCTGGGTGCATCGCTGTTGTCTCGTTCGTCGTTGTTCTAGTTATCGTCCTTGTCAATTAACTAGTCAAATCGACTGGCACACCTTTGGATATCGAGTTCGGGTATAAGCCCGAGGTGTTCGCAGATCAGACTTTTTTGTGTCAACACCTCTTTTGGCACACCCGGTGGGACACTAGATACATCTCTTGATCAAGATCATGGGTGGTTCTACTGACGTTGATCCGAGGAACATCATTGAAGTCTCCGAAGCAGATCTGAAAGATGATCAGAAGCAGGCTATGGAGCAGGCTATGGAGGAGTACAAGCAGTTGTATCTGAAATCCTTCAGCCTAAACAGGAGTGGCGATGCAGTATAGAAGCAAGATCCGCCGTTGCCGCAGCATGTCACTTTCGATGCCAATCCTGGTAAGTTACAAGATATGGTTAATACCGCGCTAAATCAGACGTTGATTAACCACTCTACGGTGTTGTCCAATACTGTGTATAATGCCGTCATGCAATCTTTCAAAGAAGGGCAGCCACCTAAATATGTCGGTTCAGCGTATCATCAACCTGGGTCGGCATCTGCTACAATTTCATCGGCGATCCCAGCATTCCAGCCTGTAAATCCTTCTGCTGATGAAGTTACACCGACAAGATCAAGCCCTGCAAGCGTCGTTCGACTAAGCACCGATCCAGCGGCGTCGGCGGCATCAGGACAGGTGGTCCCGAACCAGTCAGCTCCCGCTAACTAGTGGGAGTACGGCATGCCTCCAGACTCGTCTGCCGACGCCAAGTTGATCCAAAATCATGCGGTGGGGAAAGCTCCTGTGGAATTGGCGACATCGGCACAACCGACGAGCCCGATGATGCATCATGCTGCGTTTGCTCCAATTATGCAGTTGCCGTCGGGGAATCTTCAGAGCGCGCCCACAATGTATTGCGGGCAACCATCGGCAAATGTGTTGCCGATGCAACATGATAGGACAGTTATAAACTATCCTATGATTTTGGCGAACCCTCCGACGGGGGTGTCAGTACAACAAGGGGCCCATTCGTTGACTATTCTAGATTACAGGAACAGCCGACGCCGGGCAATTACCAGCTGTCAGCAGGTCACATGCCGGTAACTTACAACCCTGCGTGGGCCGGTCCAATTCAACATCAGGTGGTGCAATCTGGGCACCAGATAATGGGGGCACAGCAATACCTTTACCTGGCCATCGTTCAGAATGAGACATCGGTGTATCGGCCAACGGTGTCCCAATATACCCCAGTTGGTGTCCAAGGGTATACATCGGCAAGTCAGCCGATGCATAATATTCAGCAAGGTGGGGTTACGCCTACACCAACTGGGCCAGCGTACCCACTACAGAGGCAAGAGGGGATGTATCAACCGGTCCAGCCGATGAATGTTCAGCCTGCGCATCGGCAGGATCAAGACGCGTACTGGGCCGATAAGATCACCAAAGTGATGAAAGAATAGTTCGGCATCAAGCCTAAAGTTAATACGTATTCTTATCGGACGCCATATCCTCCAGCATACGACTTGATTCCTCTTCCGAATCGGTACAAGGTGCCAGATTTCACGAAATTTTCTGGCCAAGATGACACGTCGACGATGGAGCATATCAACCACTTCATTATCCAATGTGAAGAAGCAGCTACCAGAGATGAACTAAGGGTGAGACTGTTTTCATCATCCTTGTCCGGATCGGCATTCATGTGGTTTATCTCACTTCCTCCAAACTCTGTAGTTACTTGGGCCGATCTAGAGAAGCAGTTTCACAGATACTTCTTTTCTGGCGTGCACGAGAAGAGAATTACCGATTTAGTCAAGCTAAAGCAGCGCAATGACGAATCAGTGGAGGGCTTCGTGCAAAGGCTTCGGGACGTGAAGAACAAGTGCTACAGCCTGGTGCTCGATGATCGGCAGTTGACAGATTTGGCTTTCCAAGGATTACAGCCACACATCAGGGACAGGTATGCGTCTCAAGAATTCGAGAGCCTGCGTCATCTTGTGCAGAGGGTTGCCGATCAAGAAGTCATAGCTTTCGAACCTAGGAAGACCTAGAACAAGAAAGTGTCCTTCGTTGAAGAAGAAGATTCTGAATCAGACGAAGGAACCGATATCGGCGTCGTTGAGTGGGTAACGGATAAGAAGCCGATATCCTGTCCGTTCGGTCAGAAGGATGCTGAGAGGTTCACTTTTTATATTACCAAAGCCGATAGGATATTTGATCTCCTGCTTCAAGAAGGGCGAATTAAGTTGGCGCCTAATCAAGTAATTCCATCGGCTGAAGAGCTCAGAAGGATGAGGTATTGCAAGTGGCATGATGCGACCTCACACACCACCAATGACTGCAAGGTCTTTAGACAGCTGTTGTAGTCAGAAATTGGGGCTGGACGAATCAAATTTGATAATTCTAAAACCCAGAGGCCGATGAAGATCGACCAGCACCCGTTCCCGAACAATATGGTAGAAGCTAGCGGAAAGGTTAAATTCCTGACGTCGGAAGCCGCCAAGAAGAATACATCGGTAGACCCCAAATATCAGATAGATGTGCATCGGGAGATTCCAGATACGAGAGTAATGACATCGGGAGATCTCGGGGATACGGCGTCGTGATCACGCACAGGCAACCACGACAGGAGTATCGGTGCTCTCAAGAGGAGCAATATCAGCAACAGGAGGAAGAAAGGAACCAGGAATGGCGGCGACATAAGGATCATTGGAATTGCCCTTTCTTCATCCATTGTTGGGAAGAAGGCATCAAGCTACCTACTACCGATAATTGTCCTGAATGCAATGGAAAAAGGTCCCGCTTCGAAGTCTACAAACCGAATTATGCTCGGCCGGTCATGGGAAAGGAATCGGTACATGATTGGTTGGGGGGCAAGCTCAGTGTGCACGATAGGCTTGGCAAGCGTGTCCGTCGAGAGGACCTCGAAGAGAAGGCTAATGCAAGGGTGCCTGGTGAAGAAATATTCTCTAGAGATGCAAACATTAGGGGTGATGCAGGCCAACACGACAAGAGGCAGTACCAGCCAGTTTGGAAGACTAAGCTTCCTCAATGGTGCCCTGAAGGCCTAACCAAGACTCAGAAAAGAAGGATCCAATGTGAACGCCGAAACGATCTGAATCATGGTCAGTGCAATAGGGTCAAAATTTAGTAGTGTGGCTAAGATAGCTCATTTGGTTGCGCTTCAGTCATACGGTGCATGTACTTTTATTGTATCAACATGATTAGATCTACTAAATGTACTGGACGTGGCTTAACTTGTTTGCTTTTATGGCTGCATGGAAACACCCCAATGCTATTAAATGAGCTAAGTTATCGGGTTAACTGTCATCATGGCCACATGAGAATACACCTCTGTTGATAATCTTTATCTGGTATGCTTAGTAGATTTGATAGTTTGGGTCAGTAAATGTCGCATGTATCACATCCTTACTTCATACATTAATGTGATCGGGCTGATTATATGATTTATCAATGACATAATATGAATAGCCGTTTATGTTTTTTTATCATGATTTACAGTGTTAGGAGCTGACTCTCTAGTCAATTTCCTTGAGTTTATTTGGAGTTACTTGCAAATTATGTAGCCACCTATGATTTGGTTTTAAAGGAAATAAGCACCACATCCTGGAGCTGAGGCCTATCTATTATCCAAACTAACATGTTCATCATCTGGTCTGCTAGAATCATCCACTGTTAACCACCTGTTGGGTGACCCCCAACTTGATGCCAACTCTGAATGCTTGAGCAGACTACATGGTTGCCATGTATCTGCTTTGCTCTTGCTCTTTTGTGTTTTTTTGCAGTTCTTTTGTTGATATCTTGTTTAGCCACCAATGATATGTGAAAAGGTACGAATTAAACTCTTAACCTGTCCAGCTGAGGCCTATCTGTTTTCTTGCTCTGGCCTGTGATGCAGATAAATAAAACTTGAGGTGGCTTTTTCATGTATGGCCTGTGATGCAAAACTATGTAGTATAGTGTGGCTGTTATTCTTGACATGTGTTTGTTACTATCTTTCATGTCTGCTATTAAACCATACTTGTACACAACCACCGTCTCCATGTCTTGGTCTTTATAAACCAAGAGCTTCTGGTTTAGGGTTGAATGCCCCAATCCTTGGTGGAACCAACTGTGAATGAGTTGGAGAGAAATAATTGAATTGTGGACTTTCATTGCTAATTCTCCACTCTATAGCTCATCAAGTGCTCATGATCCATCCCATTGATTACCCAGGATCTTATCAACAAAAGTGGTAACTCCTAGTTCACAATTTGCAAGTGTTATGAATTTTACCTTTTGCTCTCTATGTGAGTTGCTTTAGGTAAAAAAAGAACTAGGAACCTAATATGGATCTTGGATGATCATGAAAGCGCCATGTGACCATATTTCTTCAAGTGATACCTATGACCACCCAAATCACCAATTCTTACCTATGATGGTCATATTAATATGGTGATATTTCTACCTTGGTGGTGGTATGTGTCCTTGGCATAATTTCAATTGTTGCAATTTTATCATGCCTTGACCAAGATATAGGATGAACTCCTCTAGACTCTTAAACCGATTCAAGTGCATTTCACAAGTAATTTGAGTACTTGATGCACACATTAAGGGGGAGCTCATTCTATGTCTTGTGTCTTTGAGACTAACCTTTTCTTCTAGTGAACTTGTATAGTCTCTCGGTGAGAATGGGTTTCTCATGAGTATGCTACACTAACTCAATCCAAATTGGTAAAGGTATCTCTCATATTTATTTGGATTGCAATTTTATCTTTCAAGTAGCTACTCTCCATAATATAGCTTAAATTCTCTTGTTTGGACTTAAATGACCAAAAGTGCATATGTTCTTGTCTTCCACATATATATGTATGCACTATCAAAAAGGGGGAACTTAGTCTATGTTATGAGGTTTTGCAATTAGTGATCCACATGCCTTCCACATACAAAATGGTCACTAGTTGTGAAACTCTAGCATGTGCAATTTAATGCCATCTCTTGTTTTTGTAAGCATTTACTAGGCAATATCTATGTGACATTATGAGATACACGCATGCATTCCAATTGGCATCAACTTGGGAAGTTTCCTTCAATTGGTGTCAAACTATGAACATCATATTTCAATTGATATTGTTGGACAATCTTTCAATTCGGTATATCAAGAAATATGTCTTCAATTGGTATCTCAAAATTACAACAAGAGCTAGCTATGGACATTCAATTGATATCAAGCACACGTTTGTGATGTTTCCTTCAAGATGATAATAAAGATAGATGGGCACAAATAAGATCTTTTTGCTTGAACAAGTCCCAAGTCCATCAAAGCACTAAATACAAAATAATCATCATGATGGAGATTATGAGGTTTAGAACAAAGGTATATCACTCCATGAACTCTTGTACTACCTTTGTGCATCTAGGCCCTTACATTCTAGTGTGTGCATGTGTATGCAATATTTTGAGCCACACCATAAGTTTGTTCTTGTGGTGATGATTAGAGAATGAGTTAGATATTTGGTTGATACCTCTTGTGGTGATAGCATGAGTTTGTCTTATGTTAAAACTATCATCTAAGTAAGGTATGAGCCAAATATGCTATCTTCTCAAGAATCTTGACTTAATTTGTTGCATACTTTGTTTGGTAGCAAGTATAAAAACGAAATCCTATCTGCTAAAACTTCTACCTACCTCTTGCCCTCTCTTGTCTACCATGATTTCTTCCTTTGGTAGAGAGATCCTTTTTGGAGATTAATGCCAAAGGGGGAGAAATATTAAAAGTGTAAGGGGTATAAAAAAATATTGATATGTAAAGGGGAGAAATATGTTGTGTGTGCAAGAATAGTTGTGCTGACTGTCACAGGTGCGGCAGTGCTGCTCTCAGAGCGGCAGTGTCGCCTAGTGTAATTTCAGTACAACTTTTCTCTGATTTGTATAACTATCATGAGCATCACGTTTATCTTGATGACACCTTGCACCCCACAGATGCTATGATATAGGAGAGTTCTCACACTTCTTCTTAGATATGTGCATTTGGCATTTGAGGCCAAATTTGAATTCCATTCAATGCACACATTTAGGGGGAGCTCACTATATCATAGGATCCAAAATCTTAATGTTTATCAATCTCTTGTAAGCTTTAATTGTATTGTCATCAATCACCAAAAAGGGGGAGATTGAAAGTGCATCTAACCCTTTAGTGGGTTTTGGTGAATTGAGTGACAACACAATTAAAGGTCTAACAAGTTTGCTAAGTATATGAAAGGTTAAACAAGAAAAGCAAACTTGATGGTATTCCACACAATGTTGAAATGAAGGTCAAATTGTGTATTGTTGTATTGGAAGATCATGGGAATAATTTAGTTCAAGCAAAAGACAACAATGTAAATGGAATCAATGAAATGGCTTCTATATTGTGGGATATCATAGTATCATGTGAAAGCAAGCATACTTGACAAATGGCAAATGAGACATGAGTTGATAGTTATGGATTGGTCTCTATATTGGCTTTCTTTACATGAACAAGAAGAGTTGGACAGTGGACTAGTGTTGATCAAGGATTGAATAATGAATCAATAGTGCATTAGTGAGAAAACACCAAGCAAAGGTCAAAATGACAAAGGAAACAATGTATATTGGATATAATATGGTCTCTACTTTAGTTTGCTTGTATGGACAAAGATTTGGAGAATCACTTTGCATTAATATGATCAAGCTAGAAGTTTGAAGATAGAGATTGAAGTGAGTGATAGGAGTGTCAAGCCAAAATAAGGAGGATCTAAGGAATTGTGAATTGGCTTGACCATATTGATGTGGAGTCTCATATATCAAAGCTTGATTGATCTCAACACTCATATCTACAAGATATTCAAGCAAGGATCACAATATTATAGAAATGGTTTTCAATCGGTGCTTAATATGATGTGACTTGAGTATGTCTTGATAGGGTGAAGATAGCAAGGAAAGGACTTCGAGGTACTAAGCAAAGGCGAAGGTCAAGGAGACCGAGGTACTATGGATAAGGTGAAGAAGAGAGTACTTGCATTGAGTCGAAGTACTAATCAAGCTATGAGGAGTCATATTATGTTGAGGATCAATTTATTAGTGGTAGTGACTTGAAGCCATGGGCTGAACTCATATATGTTGGAAGATTCAAGTCACAAGCTCTAAGGTGTGTTTGCTCAAAGAGATGAGATAATGATGATTCCAAACACATGCTCAAGGTATTATAAGAATGAGGACAATACATTTAATGGTGCAGCCCCAAATTATCAAAGGATGCGGTGACCAACTCAAAAGCATTTAATTTATTTGATGTTTTGAATTTGAGTTTAGGAAAGGCCATACTACAAAGGGGGATGCAATGTGCATGCTTAAATGTGCAACCAAGAGCTCAAATTCCACCAAACATCCTCTCATACTATTGAAACAAACAACGTCTGATCTGCGAACACCTCAGGCTTATACCCGAACTCGATATCCAAAGGTGTGCCAGTCGATTTGACCAGTTAATCGACAAGGACGATAACTAGAACAAGGATGAATGAGACAACAGCGATGCGCCCGGATGTCAAAGCTCAAATTGTTCAAAAAGCGGAACTCGCGAGATAGACGAAGATTTTATAGATGCAGCCCGTCGAGATCGTAAGAACTCATAGATAAACTATAGCTAATGCGAAAAAGTAGATGCTTGAAAAGTAGATGAAAAATATTAGATGTATTTGATTGACTGTATATCTCTCTACACCGCCCCTGGGTACATATTTATACTCCGGTAAAAAGGAGTTATACATGGACATGACTCATACCTAAAAAGAACTCCTATTTTTAAGGAAATAAAACGACTCGTACAAGGGTCGGACTCAAACAATGACAATAATACTGGTATAAAATCACCAGTTTCCTTATTCGCTTCCTTTACGATGAAACTTTCCATCGGCAGACTCTTTCCAATCTGCAACCTTCCTTTTATTGCCATCGGCAGCTTTCTGCTGACGTCAGCCACATCCTTTGTCCATCAGCAATACCCCCCTATCGGCAATATTCTTCTACTTTCATCGGCAAAATCTTCTCACCGGCAAATGTCTTTCCTTTTCTCCCTTGACGTCTCTTCTATCACATCCACCATCGGCAGGTTCTTCTGCTTCCATCGGTAATGAAACCGATAGCCCCTTGATGCCGATGACGAACCCCTTTACCGATCAATACACTTGGTTTAATATGGACCTGTACAAAAAACGGCGTCAAAATTTTAGAGTATAAAATATCTTATGCGCCAAAATTTGCTCTTTTCTCTCCAAAACATGTCATCATCTTGATTACCGCGCTCGAAAACTGCAAGTTACCAACAACTCCCGCAACTGTAGCACGAACTCTTCGATCACCGTGCGAATCACTGTGATATCCTCCTACATTCCCGTTCAGCCAGAAAGGAAAAACTCCAAAACGCACTTTGACCTCGGCCTATAAACATCACCACCCATTCCCCTTTTTACCCTGAGTCCACACTTTCGTCTTCCTCTCAGAGCATTATTCAGCGGCGGTCTTCCTCCTCCATCAGAAAGCACAATCTTCGCAAGAAATCCCTGATGGCAATCAACGTCGACGTCCCGACGGTAATTTCTTCCTTCTTCGTTTCATCCTTTGTAATTCCTTTCTCATACTGCTTCGCAACTTCTTTCCGCATCCACCTTGTAATTTCTTTTCGTCTTTCTATTTATGAATCTAGGAAATACGTGACAGAGTAGTAATTCCAACTAACCAAGCACACCTTTGCTGTTTGGGTCCGATGGGTAATCCCGACCCAACCGATCTTATCAACGCAGAAACCAATCGCATCCCTTTCAGATCTGAATGCTTCAACCTAGGGTTATGGACAGATACCTTCCGCTCATGGCCCAAACCCAGCAAAGGATGGAATAACTGGTATCTTAGAATGGTTAGGTCACAACAGGTCTATTGGTCAGAACACAGTATAAACCATTGCATCAGGCTGTCACTTGCCGATATGGCAAAAAATGAAAATATGATGATAGCTGCTTCTTACTTCTGGTCCGATACAATGAATGCATTCATATTCAGACATGGACCAGCCAATCCAACACTTGCCGGTGTATACATGCTTACCGGCAGTGATATTTCTTCTGCCGATACTATCGCTCCTTTCCAGAGGAAAGCCGAACATCGGGTAAACACCCGCAACATCGGTGGTTGGACTGGGTATATCAAGGAATACCAACAGACTGGATCGGTAGGCAAAAGGGAGCACGTCATTTTCTTGAACATGTGGCTGGAGAAGTTTGTCTTTTGCGGCAAAACAGTTGGACCTACAAGCATGTATCTCTCCGCAGCAGAAATTTTGACCCACGAGAATCTTCCTCTTGGCCGATATCTCCTTGGCTCAGTCTATCACCTTCTGCATCAAGTATCCAAAAAACTGCTATTGGACGAACCTATCGGCAACCTCGGAGGTCCTTGGTGGTTTGTCAATTTATGGCTAAACGCCCATATGCACAAGTCTCTTCACTTTGACTTATTTAGTCAACAATTCCCAAGAGAATTATCCGAAGATTACGTGCTTCCTGAGGATGAATCAGCAACCCGTTCTCCACTAAACTTTGGGGAAGCTTTGATAGTTTTGCCGGGAACCGACGCCAACAGAGGTCAATTCGGTTTGTTTTTCCAAAGATTTTACTGTGGAATCCCTGCCGCAGAGCGAGCCTGGTGGCCTTACATTGATGAGGATAACCGATTCCCCCTTTCCTTCAATATTACCAATGGGAATATACCTCAGAATTACGGACTTATGAAGGCTGCAATCACTCCTCAAGCCATCCCAGTCAACATCTTCGAGACTGGAAAGAACACCTCTCTGACTTATGAATTTTACTACCCATCGGCAGCAGCAAGACAACTAGCATTCGTTCAATTGCCGATCAAATTCAGCTACACCAGGGTGATAAAGCCGAGAGAGACTTTCTCCAGTGCCATAGACTGGAACAAAATCGTCAATCTCCCTCCTCATGCCGATATAATGAATATTGCCCTGTCTTCTTGGGGACCGATATCCTTCATGACTGAAATATACAAGTCCTCGTGGCAAGAATGGAAAGATCAACTATTCGCAATATCATCACATTATTATCGGCACCAGATTGATGATGACTATGTAATTCCTGATGATGCGGTAAGTTCTATTTTCAGTAATTTTCTTATTATTTCTCCATAATGCACTTCGTAACCAATTCCCTTGCCAACAGGTTAACGATCTAATCCCCAAAAAGAGCAGGAGTGGCAAACACTTCCACTTGCGACCGATGAACCCTACATCGGTAATCGGCAGCAAGGCTCCTTCATTCGCCGCTATCATGTATCCAAAGACAACCAAGGTTACCTTTAACTCCAAATCAACTACTAGGACTGCCGCTACGCCATCGACCGCTGCCTCTATTCTGGCACAAGCTTTTGTAGTAATACCTTCATTTACCGATTACAAATATTCATCGGTAATACTTATTTTACTTTCAACTTACATCAACCGTTCTTTTCTGTAGCCAGCAAACATATTGGCAGCTATTTCAAATATACGAGCTTCTCAAACTGTTGATGCCCCCCAATCACGAAAGTTGAAGCGTCAAGGCTCTTCAATTAACCTTCCTCGACCGAAACGTAAGAAAACATCAGCTCCATCGACATCAACGGCTGCAACTCTTCAACCCTCTAGCGATGTACCAATAGAACCAGCATCGGCGATTATCCCCGATCAGCCACAGGCTGAAATCCCTATCCAGGAGACAGTACCATCGCCGCCAGAGCCAGCTGCAACAACATCGGCATCGGCACCAACTTCAGCATCGGACGAAATCCCTGACCAAGGGACATCACCATTGCTACAAGAACCGGCTATAACAACAGAAGCAGCACCAGCACCAGCGCCAACTTCTTCTCCTGCTGAAGCAAGTGCATCGGCAACTGTTGCCGATCTTCAAGATGTAGCTACGCCATCCGCTCCGCCAAGCCCAAGGCAAGAGATCCGCCTGAAGATGGTAAACTAACTATCATAAACTCGCACAACTTATGATTTGGTGAACTCTAATTTTCTTCTTTCCAGGCCCAAGATTTTCCAAACAGCCTATTTTCCTTCGCTATCAACCTCCCAGATGACGACGAAGAAGAAGAAAGTTCTGCCCCACCATCAGCTGCTATATCGGCAGAAATGAAATCCAAGCTTGAAACATTGCTATCTTTACTGCAGCAAAACACCTCCGAACTAGTTCAAGACTCTAACGCAGTAAGGATAGCCTTCAAGGAAATTCAAGGTCATTTGCCTGCCGATGTCGAAGAAATTCTATTCCAAGCAGCGTTCCTCGAGAGCCGACAACTTCAATATCAACGTGCTTCACGCCGCATTGCCGACAGGGCCGCTCAATCAAAGCTTGAACAAGAGATGCTCCAGTTCAAGGAATTAGCCGATGAAAAGCACAAGGACATCAACCTCTTGGAAGCTTCCAGTATTGAGCTTGAACAAGAAATCGCCCGCTTATCGGCACAAAGAGACACTGCTTACCGAGCTGAAGAAGGTAGATGAAGCTCTTAATTCGGCTAGCCAGAAGAAGACTCAATTGCCCGATGCTGCTAAAACTCTTCAATAAGAAAGAGATGCCAATGCTCGTGAAGCTCTCCTGATAAAGAGGAAGATCAAGACAATTGAGGGTTCCGCCGATGACGATGCTAGGGAAATAGAGGAAGCGAACAAAATTCGCCTGCGTGCGATCTCATCAATTCAATCTCTGTTGTAATTCACCGTGTCAGCAATCGTGACCTTGACAACTGATTTTGCTTGTAATATAACATTAATATGCTTTCCGCCGATGTTCTGCATGACCTTTCTTCCATCGGCATTTACACTTGTATTGCCTTACGCATCTACCCAGATACTGGGATAATATTTCTTCAAATATTTACCGTTGATTGCTCTGGGAAACGCAACCCCTTTGAGGGTTTCCAAAATATAAGCATTGCCAGGAGCGGACTGCTTTATCCGAAAAGGACCCTCCCAATTAGGAGACCATTTTCCAAACTTTGAACTCTTAGTCCCAATCGGTAAAATGAATTTCCATACCAGATCACCATCGACAAACTCTTTCACCTTTACCTTCTTGTCATACCATCTGGCAACCCTTTTCTTGTTCTCCTCGATATTGATTAGAGCTCTTAGCCGATGACCCGCCAGGTCTTCCAACTCATCCTTCATAAGGATATCATATTCATCGGCTGTCAGCTGATCTTGGGAGAACAATCACCTAGAACCAGTTTTAATTTACCAAGGCAGGACAGCATCGTGTCCATAAACTAATTGGTATGGCAAAACCTTAGTGGCACCATGGCATGCCATCCGATACGACCACAACGCTTCACTTAATACTATATGCCACCTTCTAGGGTTTTCTTCAATTTTGCGCTTGATAAGTTTAATTACTCCCTTATTGGCTGCCTCGGCCTGACCATTAGCTTGAGCATAATAAGGAGACGAATTCAAAACCTTAAACCCCATACTTGCAGCAAATTCATCAAACTCTCCTGATGTGAACATAGTTCCTTGATCGGTTGTAATAGTTTGGGGAATACCAAATCGGTAAACAATATGTTCTTTCACAAAATCTATCATGTTTGCTGATGTCACATTCTTCAATGGGATAGCTTCAACCCAGTTCGTGAAATAATCGGTAGCAACAAGTACGAACTTATGCCCTTTACTCGATGGCGGATAAATTTGACCGATGAGATCGATGGCCCATCCTCTAAATGGCCAAGGCTTGATTATAGGATTCATCGCCGACACAGGTGCCCTCTGCACATTACCAAATTTCTAACAATCTTGACACCCTTTGAAGTACTTAAAACAATCCTCAAGAATTGTCGGCCAATAATACCCATTTCGCCTAATCATCCACTTCATCTTAAATGCCGATTGATGCGCTCCACATACCCCCTCATGAATTTCACCCATGAACCTCTTCGATTCCTCTCCATCAAGGCATCTGAGCAAAACTCCATCAATTGTCCGATAATACAATTCATCATCAAGGAGCACATACTTGGTAGCCTGAAACCTTAACTGCCTTTCAACTTTCCTAGACGGATCTCTTAAGTAATCGGCAATCTCTTTTCTCCAGTCATTGGTGACCATTACCGATGTCATCGCTTCTTGAATTGGTTGATACCCCGAAGCATGTTGCGCTAATCGGTTGGCTTCTTCGTTATGCAACCTGGGAATATGCTCAAGACGATACTCTCTGAATCCCTTCAACAATCGTAAGCACTTCCCATGATACTCAATTAAAATATCGCTTCGGCATTCATATGTTCCAATCAACTGATTGATCACCAACATAGAATCGCCAAAGACCTCAACAACATCGGCACACACATCTCTGAGCAACTCTAACCCCTTCAGCAACGCCTGGTATTCAGCCTGATTATTCGTCGAAGTGGAAACAATCGGCAATGAGATTTCATACTTTTTCCCTCGGGGCAAGACCAATACAACGCCGATACCCGCTCCTTCCTTACATGTAGAACCATCAAAGAATAGAGTCCAAGGAGCAATTTCTATGGAATTTAGCGCACCACTATGTTGAGTAACAAAATCAACCATCACCTGTCCTTTAACTGCTTTAGCTGACTCGTATCTTAGATCAAATTCTGACAGCGCCAAAATCCATTTGCCGATCCTCCCGTTCAAAATCGGCATTGACAACATATATTTAACTACATCATCCTTACATATGATGGTGCATTCGGCCGATAGTAAATAATGCCTTAATTTGGTACAAGAGAAGTACAAACATAAACACAATCTCTCAACGGCCGAATACCTAGTTTCAGCGTCCACCATCCTCCTACTCAAATAATAAATGACACGTTCTTTCCCCTCAAATTCCTGAATCAGAGCCGACCCGATAACACCGTCATCGGCAGATAAATATAATCTAAAGGGTTTCCCATGTTGAGGCGGAATCAACACCGGAGGATTCACCAGATACTTCTTAATATCTTCCAAAGCCAATTGTTGCTCTTCTCTCCACTTAAATTCTTGACCGGCTTTCAACTTCAACAATGGGCTAAAAGATTTAATCTTCCCAGACAAATTAGATATAAATCTTCTGATAAAATTAATCTTTCTGATCAGAGACTGCAACTCAGTCTTGTTCGTAGGAGCGACCACCTTGTTAATCGCATCAATGGATTTTCTGCCGATCTCTATACCCCTTTGATGCACCATAAACCCTAGGAATTGACCTACCGATACACCAAAGGCACACTTATTCGGATTCATCTTAAGTCCATGCTCCCTTGTGCATTCCAAAAATTTTCGTAGATCGGCGAGATGCTTTTGAAAGTCTTCGGATTTCACCACCACATCATCAATATAAATCTTTACCAATGTGCCGATATACTTATGAAAGATGAAATTCATTGCTCTCTGATAAGTAGCACCGGCATTCTTCAAGCCAAAAGTCATCACGATCCATTCAAACAAACCGACGTGGCCTGGACATCTAAAAGCAGTTTTGGATATATCTTCTTCAGCCATAAATATTTGATTATATCTAGCGTTACCATCCATAAAACTGATAATCTTATGTTCAGCAGAAGCATCAACTAGTAGATCGGCAACGGGCATTGGATAGTCCTCCATCGGCGTAGCTTTATTGAGATTCCTGAAATCAATACAAACACGAAGTTTTTCATTCTTTTCATATACAAGAACCACATTAGAAATTCATTCGGCATATCGGCATTGCCGAATAAATCCAGCTTCGATTAATCTTGTAATTTTAGCTTTGATATCAGGCAATCCATTAGGATTGCATCGGCGCGCTGGCTGCCGATGTGGTTGGAAACCTAACTTAATAGGTAACCGATGTTCAATTATTGATCGGTCCAAACCAGGCATCTCTATATAGTCCCAAGCAAAACAATCTTTATATTCCTTTCACAAATCAGTTAACTATTGCTTACAATGGGAATCTAACTTGGCACTGATAAAAGTTGGCCTTGGCTTACTACCATCGCCGATGTCTATTTCCAGCAAGTCATCGGCTGATGTGAACCCCTGTCCAAGTTTTCCATCATCGGCGAACTGATCCATTAAACTTCTTCTTCAGAACCGACTGCTTGGATCGGTGTAATCTAGTAATCGGCCACCCTGAGGAATTCTGTATCCCAAGCTTCACCAGATATGCACTTGGTCTGCTCATAGGTTTCTGATTCTGCCGATGCAACAATTGACAAGGCTTCACTTCGGACGACTTCAATTCTGTCTCCAACCCACTGCACAAGGCTTTGGTGCATCGTAGAAGGGATGCAGCAGTTGGCGTGAATCCAATCTCTTCCCAGAAGCAAATTGTAGGTCCCATTGCCACTGATCACAAAAAATGTTGTCGGCAAAGTTTTACTGCCGATAGTCAACTCAACACATACGGCCCCCATAGCTAGTGACACATTGCCTTCAAAATCTTTCAGCTTCATGTCCGTTTTGACTATGTCTTGGTCGCCCTTCCCAAGCTTCCTGAACATGACATATGACATTATATTAATCGACGCTCCACCATCGAGCAACATCTTTGACACCGGTTGCCCGTCGACTTTGCCTTTGACGAACAAAGCTTTCAAATGCTGCCTTTCATCATCTGTAGGTTTCTCAAAGACAGCCGTCATTGGATCTAGCACTAACTGAGCCATATTAGCAGTTTCCTCTTCAGCATCAGGTGTCATAAACTCCATCGGCAACATAACAACCATGTTGACATCTGCCGATGGACTCCCCATCTGGTGTTTTGGCCTCCACTCCAAAACTGGAGCCTCTTTCTTTGAAGGACTTCCACCATGATTTAGATCATTTCGGCGTTCACGTTGGATCCATCTTTTCTGAGTCTTGGTTAGACCTTCAGGGCACCATTGAGCAAGCTTAGTCTTCCAAACTGGTTGGTACTGCCTCTCGTCGTGCCGGCCTGCGTCACCCCTAATGTTTGGATCTCTAGAGAATATTTTTTCATCAGGCACCCTTGCATTAGCCTTATCTTCGAGGTCCTCTCGACGGACACGCTTGCCAAGCCTATCGTGCACACTGAGCTTGCCCCCCAACCGATCATGTACCGATTCCATTCCCCTGACCGGCCGAGCATAATTTGGTTTGTAGCCTTCGAAGCGGGACCTTTTTTCTGACCGATCAGCGGGATAGTATCCATTGCATTCAGGACAATTATCGGCAGTAGGCAGCTTGATGCCTTCTTCCCAACAATGGATGAAGAAAGGGCAATTCCAATGATCCTTATGTCGCCGCCATTCCTGGTTCCTTTCTTCCTCCTGTTGCCGATATTGCTCCTCTTGAGAGCACCGATATTCCCGTCGTGGTTGCCTATGCGTGATCACAATGCCGTATCCTCGAGATCTCCCGATGTCGTTACTCTCGCCAGCCACCCGCTTGGCTCGTTCATCACCAGCATGTATCTGATGTTTGGGGTCTACCGATGTATTCTTCTTGGCGGCTTCCGACGTCAGGACTTTAACCTTTCCACTGGCTTCTACCATATTGTTCGGGAATGGGTGCTGGTCGATCTTCATCGGCCTCTGGGTTTTAGAATTATCAAATTTGATTCGTCCAGCCTCGATTTCTAACTGCAACTGCTGTCTAAAGACCTTGCAGTCATTGGTAGTGTGTGAGGTCGCATCATGCCACTTGCAATACCTCATCCTTCTGAGCTCTTCAGCCAATGGAATTACCTGATTAGGTGCCAACTTAATTCGCCCTTCTTGAAGCAGGAGATCAAATATCCTATCGGCTTTGGTAATATCAAAAGTGAACCTCTTAGCATCCTTCTGACCGAACGGACAAGATATCGGCTTCTTATCCTTCACCCACTCAGCGACGCCGATATCGGTTCCTTCGTCTGATCCAGAATCTTCTTCTTCATCAACGAAGGACACTTTCTTCTTCCAGGTCTTCCTAGGTTCGAAAGCTTTGTCTTCTTGATCGGCAACCCTCTGCACAAGATGACTCAGGCTCTCGAACTCTTGAGACGCATACATGTCCCACCGGGTGTGCCAAAAGAGGTGTTGACACAAAAAGCGTCTGATCTGCGAACACCTCGGGCTTATACCCGAACTCGATATCCAAAGTTGTGCCAGTCGATTGGACCAGTTAATCGACAAGGACGATAACTAGAACAACGATGAACGAGACAACAGCGATGCGCCCGGATGTCAAAGCTCAAATTGTTCAAAAAGCAGAACTCGCAAGATAGACGGAGATCTTGTAGATGCAGCCCGTCGAGATCGTAAGAACTCATAGATAAACTATAGCTAATGCGAAAAAGTAGATGCTTGAAAAGTAGATGAAAAATAATAGATGTATTTGATTGATTGTATATCTCTCTATACCGCCCCTGGGTACATATTTGTACTCCGGTAAAAAGGAGTTAGACATGGACACGACTCATACCTAAAAAGAACTCCTATTTTTAAGGAAATAAAACGAATCGTACAAGGGTCGGACTCAAACAATGACAATAATACTGGTATAAAATCACCAGTTTCCTTATTCGCTTCCTTTACGATGAAACTTTCCATCGGGAGACTCTTTCCAATCTGCCACCTTCCTTTTATTGCCATCGGCAGCTTTCTGCTGACGTCAGCCACATCCTTTGTCCATCAGCAATACCCCCCTATCGGCAATATCCTTCTACTTTCATCGGCAAAATCTTCTCACCGGCAAATGTCTTTCCTTTTCTCCATTGACGTCTCTTCTATCACATCCACCATCGGCAGGTTCTTCTGCTTCCATCGGTAATGAAACCGATAGGCCTTTGATGCCGATGACGAACCCCTTTACCGATCAATACACTTGGTTTAATATTGACCTGTACAAAAAACGGCGTCAACACATACCTTGCCAGACTCCCTGCAAAACAGTTTTTCATTCGGAGCATTTTTGGGCAACACAGCGGTGTTGTTTTCCTCAGCAGCAGTGCTGCAGTCCAGCAGTGCCGGGCTATAGTCCAGCATGCCGGACCTGTCCGGCAGTGCCGGGGCTGAGTCCAGCAGTGTCGGGACTTAAGTTACCGTTGGACAGCAGGGAGTATTTCTATTCTGTCCCTGCTGCCCCAACGGCTATCTCCACCATTCCCTTCTCCAGTGCTCATACAGAAAGCTCTCACCCTCTCTCTAACTCCATTGGAGCCCCTCAAGCTTCTCTCTTTGATTCCTCTCCAATCCTTTGAGAGATTGAGCCTCCAATCTTCATTAGAGAGCAGCCCAAACTGTTCTTCATTGCCTAGAGAACTTGGTTCGCGTTCAAGCCGGTGGATTGCATTCGTTACTCTTGGAGCTTGCTCCTAGCTGGCTAGAGCGTCGCCCGTGGAGCTTGCCCACTTGTGTGGCAGCCCCGGGAGGTTTGTAACCATCTCATTGAAGCTAAGAAATTACCTCTCACTTCAAGAGTTCACTCTCTTGATTTGAGAACGAGGGAAGGCCAAGTCTTGTGGGGCAAGCCTAAGCCTTATGTGGCAAACCTCAACAACGTGGATTTAGGCCAGCCTTGTTGGCGACGCTGAACCACGGGATAAATCTTGTGTCACTTGTGTATGTGTTATTTTCTTTACTTGCATTTGTCCTCAAGGTGATTTCTAGGGTTTGGTCCCAATCTACTTGGTCATGCAGCTCCTACCTATTCTAAGAGGTGCTAGAGGTTCCCTACACCTCTAGGAAGGTTTTCATTCAAGCACAATTTCCATTCTAGTTATACTATTTGAATTGTGCTCAATTCTGTCCTGGAGGCCAGCACTGCCGGGCTTTAGAGCAGCAGTGCCGGGCACCCCGGCAGTGCCGGACCTGTGCTGACAGAAAGTTTGCAAGTTTATTTTAAACAGGCCTATTAACCCCCCCCCTCTAGTCCTGCTGGGCGACATCAAGGTCCTTTCACAACCTACATTTTCAAGACCATGCACTACATGCCCAACATGCTTACCATCAACAGATGAACAACTAGAAGTAGATGAGGAAACAAAATATGCATTGAAATCAATAAGTGCATGTTCATAGTCAAAGTACTTCTTGTATTTAGCATTCTTGAAGTCAAGCACTTGGTCACTGCACTCATGTCATGTCATATCCATCTCAGGTTTCTTCCCATTGAAAACCACATATTAACTGCCCATTTTCTGAAAATTAAACATGTATGGCCTTAGCTTTTAATTTGCCAATAGGTAGTCATGTGTGTGGCAAAGTAATGAAAACAGAACATCAGTAAAAGAGCATGTCATGCATGGTATGGAACCCTATTGTGCACATCCACTCACTTCCATCACACAACAACTGGCAAAAGCTGGTGTTTCCTTTCTTGGAGAAAAATCCATATATCTCAGATTACTAATCCAGTATGCATAAAATTTGGTAGAGATGTGTATATATGTGTCCTCTAACTGTTGTGAGAGTTTCAGCTCATTTGGACACTATTTGGTCAGTCAAAATATTTTTCTACCAAGACTGCTAGGTCTGAAAAACACTCAGTTTTCAACTTTTGTCCACCTCAAGAGAAAACTTTATATCTCTCAAAATACTAGTCCAGTATTGATGAAACTTGGTATAGGTATGAATATACATGTCCTTTAACTTCTGTAGAAGTTTTAGACCATTTGGACATCATTTGAGCAGTCAAATATATTTTCTACCAAAACTGCTCAAGTCTGAAACTGCACTGCTGAGACTAACAGAAATCAACTCAAAAACTGATTTTCTTCTAAACCAATCTTCATGCCAACTGTACAGCAGCAAGTACTAGATGTTTATATCATGATCAAAAAGTTTTAGGTCATTTCATCAGTGTTTGAACTTCCAAATCAATGCTTGAAGGCAGCCAACTCAGTTTTCACTTTTCTGGACAGATTTGATGATTTTCTCAATTCTTCTCTTCTTGTCCAATCTTGAGATGATTTGGGATAAGAATACTCACAAGATGTTATTTCCATTCATTCATCTTATCAATGCTTAGAATCTTGTGAATTCTTCAAATATAGTTTATCCAAACCAATCTCTTCTTACTTTAGGTGAAGAGTAACCTTTAGGCTTGTGATTCATCCAATTCAAGCACAACCTCTTCTCTATGATTTTCTATAAACAATCTCAAACACAAGAGGTCATTAGTACCACAAGCACTAGTTTCTCATTTAGTAACCCATTATATGTGGATGTCATGTAGGCTACCAAAAATAGAGAAACCTCATAACATGGACGAAATCTCCCTTAAAGCCTCATGCACATTCTTATGAGTGGAATGATAATGTAAATATGCATGATTGGTCAATTAAGTCCAAAGGGTAGATTTAAGCCATATTATGGTGAGTGCCTAACATAGACAAATCAACTCCAAATTAACTAGAGAGAGAGAGAGAGAGAGTACTTCACATAGTTTTGGATTGATTACCTTCCTATGATAGCACACTCCACTTAAGAAACACATTCTCAATTAGCTAGTGAGACTACACAAATATCACTTAGAGAGAAAGATTAGTCTCACAACACTAGTCATAGAGTGAAGTCCATTTTTATAAGTGCTCTAAGTATTTGAATTTCTCATATAGCACTTTATTCAATTAATAACTTAGGATTTCACTCTATGTCTAGGTCATGGCAACAAAAGAATAATCAAATTGAAATATGCCAAGAGTTCTTGAATTCTGAGTAATAAGTGTCTCTACTTGACTTGAGCTTGATTCTTCATTCTTGGCCTTCTTGAGATTTACTTGTATTCTTCAATGTGAGCCAAGTATTTGAATCCCTCAAACCAACTCAAAGTATGCTTTCTTCATCTTGAAATTCTTGGTTTGAAGTCCACAAAGGAAACTCAAGTCATCTATGTTACTTGGTGTGGATGATCAATTCAATTCTAATCATATTCTTCTTCCATGACCAGCAACCAATATATATATAACCTCAAGTGCTTTATTTCCTTAAGTGGCTACACAAGACACAAAGGAGTAAAATGTGAAAATAACATGCACTTGAGATTTAGTTGTTACCACCCTTGTGAATGTAATGGATGAGGTGGTCTCTTCATATTCACTTTGCTTATGAGCATGTTGTAGGCTTCATCCATAGCTTGGACTGATTTCAGTTGCTACTGAGGTAGGAGGGGCGGCACTGCCGCCCTGCTGATTTCCAGCAGGTGCATGTGCTGCACTTCTTGATAGAGTATGTCAGCGGAAATTTGATGTAGCGGAAACTTAATGATCTCCTGTCTCTATACTTCATAACCTACAACATAATAAGAACTTGCTCTACTAGAGAGCCATTAAAACTATCATATGGAAAGTTAATTCATTACTAGAATATTCTAGCCACTCTACTCATTCACATACACACATTTGTGAATTTGCTAGAGACTACACAAGTCAAGTGGCTAGCTAGTAAGGGTTAGATACTAGTTACCAAGGTGAATATGAAGTTGGAAATATTTCCATAACTCCATCTTTGGGTCAACCATATAAGAAGGACAATATGAATTGGTTGATAGCTTGAGTGAATATTTTCAATCAACTTGCTCAAGCACCCCGAAGCATCATATCACCTTCAAGTACCTATAACACTTCAAGCATAATTTGGTACCCATACCAAGATGGGTCCATCAAGGTTAGTCACAAGAGACTTGGGCACCCAAATGGCCTTTGTGCTAGCATGTGGTGAACCAATCACCTTTCTAGCACAAGTGTCATTCTTGGGTCTTCTAAGCAAATTTTCATCAATTGAAGAGTTTGGCTTAGGAGTGTTACCCATGGGACAATCCTTACCAAAATGTCCCTTTGTTCTACAAGTGTAGCATAGGCGGCTCTTGTTCTTGTTGTCCTTCTTTTCTTGCCTTTTGCTTGCTACCTTGCTAGTGAGCCTCTTTCTTGATGATGCCAAGAGTTCATCATTCATGTGGGGGCATGATGCAATGTCATGTCCCTTCTCATTGCATCCATAACACTTCCTATTGCTTATTCTTGTGTTCTTCTTTGGAAGTTTGGCTTGGTCATCAATCTTGTTGGAACACATAGAGGCATTGTGTTCTATGTTGGGGCTCTTAGCATGAGTCTTCTTCTTCTTCTCTTGGATTTTGCTTATGCCCTTCACTTCTTTCTCCAAAGAGCAATCTCTCACATGGTGACCCTCTTTCTTGCACTTTAAGCAAGTGATGAAAACCTTCTTTGGTTTATGAGGTTCTTGCTTTGGCTTGGAGACCTTCTTCTTGAGATTGACTTGAGCAGGGGTAAAAGTGGTAGCCTTCCCTTTTCTGTGGGGAGCGGCACTACCGCCCTTAGGTAGCTGTGCTGCTCGGGGCTGCTGTTGTGCTACAATCTGTGCAGGCTGATCTGTACCAACTTGAAGGACCAAGAACGGCGACCAGAGGGGGGTGAATGGGAGCCTCAAATTTCTCTCGAAATATTTGAGCCACTCTTCCAAAAACCAAACCCAGTTGCTGGGTACTCAACCTCCTCCGAGCAACGCAAGCGGGGATTCAGACAAAA